>CM064544.1:16085688-16166221 GCA_032716605.1 Paralithodes platypus | reverse complement strand
GTTAGTGGTGTATCGGGCATGTAGTCCCAGTTAACAATGAAATAGTTACAAGAACATTACACGGTGGCGATGCATTAACTATGTGGTATTGTTTTTGTTGGTAATATTTGATTCATTGCTACGGGGAAATAAGATTTCCATGGAGGATTTGTTAGTGGCTATTTGAAGGGTTGATACCTTACTTTATCATACACTACTTTTTTTTAATTTTCTTATTCCTTTCCTTTAGAAGGAAAACAGGGTTAAAATTATGAAGAATAACAATTAAATGCCGGAATAAAGTGAAATTTGTTGCAAGAACAGTAATATAATATTAAATAAATAAAAGCCAACATCTATAAAAAAAATTGTTCTGGAAGTATTAAAAATAAAACTTCCGGGACACCACATGTTACATTTCTAAGAATTGAGACAAAATTATAACGGTGAAATACGCATAATAATAATAATAATAATAAACGGTTTATTAAAGAATGGCAGCCTCATGAGCTGAAAATACACATTTTACAATTTAGTGGATGAACATGAAAAGATGTACAGGATTATGAGGATGGTAAGCTCAGTTTACAAACAAAATAAATAAATACAATAATGATGCATGTGCAGAATACAAATGATCATAAAATAACCATGAGAGTAAGTGATATACAGTACATATACACATTTATTTACTTACTCATATACAGAACATACGTATATACACGTACGTGCGCACATACATATACATACATATTATAGGAACATAAGAACATTGCAGTAAGTTGTGCACATTTCCATATACACAAACGCTCACGTATGCACCACAAACATACTATACATACAGAAACTGTTTTTGGTAGGGTCAGGGTTAAAGAGTTGAAGGGTTAAAAGAGGGGTGCAGCAATTCAAGTCCGTTCAGGTAAGGTCAGGTACAAGCCTACTTACAATGTGAGGTTAATCCTCGAGTTAGTGTAGGGGGGTGTGTTAGTGAGTGTGTGTGTGTGTGTGTGTGTGTGTGTGTGTGTGTGTGTGTGTATTTACCTATTTGTTTTACCTATTTGTAGTATACAGTTGAGCTTTTTAGGCTCGTATTGTCCCGCTTCCTGAGTTACAATTATCTAACTTTGCCTTAAAAATATGAATGTTTTTTGCACACACCACTGGGTGGGACTCGTTAGCCTTGGTCGGCAACTCATCTAGGGGAGACAACCTTATACAAATTCGGGTGGATGGAACTCGTCAGCCTTGGTTGGCAACCTGTCTAGGGGAGTAAACCTGATACAAATCCGTATTGCTTACTTAAGGGTAAGGCAGGTTAGTGGATGGATTAGCCGAACACAACTGTAGAAAAATAGTGCTAACAAGATACACAGAGGGCCTCGGAGTCGGACCGATCCTAAATTGAGTGGTCAATCAATCTGTAAGTCCTTCACGAAACTGGCTCGGGTTGTCCCTCTCACAGGTGAACCTTATCGCTTGGGGCATTCTGTGTTAGATGTATGCCACATGCCGCATACTCCAGTCTTGGTCTCACCAATGTTTTTATTATTTTCTCCAGCATCTCCTCGTTTATATAGTTAAAGGCTATTTTTATTCTGTTTAGCAGTCCATATGTTTCTCCCACTATCTTATTAATATGATTCTCAGGTGAAAGATCACCCCTAACAGTTATCCCTAAGTCTTTTTCTTTCTCTGGTGGGTTAATAGTGTTTTCTCCTAACTTATATTCCATATGAGGCCTTTTTTTACTTACTCCCATTTCCACTACATGACATTTATTTGTGTTGAATTCCATTTTCCACTTCTTGTTCCATTGATCTATTCTATCCAAATCCCTCTGTAATTCCCTACCACTGTTTTCATCTTCTATACGCTTCATGATCATGGCATCATCTGCGAACATATTCATATATACATTTATATCCTTTGGCATGTCGTTAATGTATATTAGAAACATTATGGGAGCCAGCACCGCTCCCTGCGGAACTCCACTTGTGACGTCTTTCCACGTAGAAAATTTATCTCTGATAGTAGTCCTCATCTGTCTCCCTGAAAGATAGTCCTCCATCCAACTTAACAAACTACCCTGAATCCCTCCATACTCTTTTAATTTCCACTTCAGCCTGCTATGCCAAACTCTGTCAAAAGCTTTCTTCATGTCAATATATACGCAGTCCACCCATCCATCTCTCTCTTGTAATATGTCAACCACTCTATCATAAAAACTGAGTAGATTTGTAACACATGAGGTACCCTCCCTGAATCCAAATTGCCTGTTAGATAGTAGATTATTCTTTTCCAAGTAAATCATCCATCTTTTCTTAATTATTTTCGCACAGATTTTGCACACTATACTAGTAAGTGACACAGGTCGATAATTTAATGGATGTTCCCTGTTCCCACCTTTATAAATCGGTACAATGTTGGCTCTCTTCCCGGCCATTGGTAATTTTCCCACTTGCAGAGAGTATTTCATTATCTCAGAGAAGGGTTTCACTAGTTCGTCAGCACATTCTTTCAAAATCCATCCCGCTACATTGTCAGGTCCCACTGCTTTTTTCACATCTAGTCCTTTCATTATTTCTACTAGCTCCTCTGGGAGAAAATTAATCTCTCCCAGTTTATCACCAATTTCACCTACCCGTACTTCTTCAAAGTTATCATCTTTAGTATATACTGAGTGTAGTGTATTGTTCATAATTTCACACATATTCTGGTCGTCATCATAAGTGGTCCCTTCAACCTTCAACTTCACTATTCTATCCCTTACCTTCATTTTACTATTTATAAACCTATAGAACAGCTTAGGATCACTCTCACATTTGTTCACAATGTTCTTCTCATATGCTCTGGCTTCTTGTCTCCTGATTGTAGCATATAAATTTCTTAATCTCTTGTATCTGTTCCAAGTTTCTCTATTACACCTTTTTCTAGCTGCCTTCCACGCTTGGTCTCTCTTTTCCTTGGCTTTCCTACATTTTTCATTAAACCAATCCTTTTCCTTCGCTAACCTATTACCTTGTTTAGGGACATATTTATTAACCCCTTCTTCATATATTGCTTTAAATACTCCATACTTCTCGTCTACACTATTTCTCTGATGTATTTCACTCCAGTCAACATATCTAAAGTATTGTCTCAGTGATTGGTAGTCTCCTTTTGCATAGTCAAACCTAGTTTCCTTGTGCTCCTCCCTCTCCTCCATATTGGAATAACCCAATAGGATTTTTATGTCCATTACAACATGATCGCTCTTGCCTAAAGGTGGTAAGTATTTTATATCAGAAATTACATCTGGGTCTCTAGTAAACATTAGGTCCAATCTGGATGCTTCATCATTTCCCCTTCTTCTTGTATTTTCCTTTATATTTTGCACCAATAAATTTTCTGTTGCCATATCCAGTAGCCTATACCCCCACGAGTTCACGTTGCTGCCAGCTTCTCTCTGCTGTCCCAATCCACCTCTTTACAGTTGAAGTCCCCTACTATAATTAATTCATTGGCTCTACTAGTTAATTTTGCAATAAAAATAATCATCTCATCTTTGTTAAATTGGTATTCCTCCTCTTCCCAAGCCCCTGTGGAGGGCGGCATGTAGGCCACTACAATATCCACCTTTTGATTGTCATCATCTGTCAATTCTACTGCTAATATTTCTGCTTTATTATTATTCAGATCAATCATTCTTGTTTTCAATTTATTATGTGTAAGAATTAGCACCCCTCCCCCCATCTTGTCTTCTCTATCCCTTCTCCAGATATTATAGTTGTTCCATCCCATTCCCTCCAAACTTATCCCTTTATTTAGTTTAGTTTCACATAGACACAATATTAAGGGCTCTTCCTGTCTGATGTAATCATTTATTTCTAATTTCTTTGATATCAGCCCATCCACATTGCTATAGACCATCTTGCACCTGTTGCTTTTACCATTATGATTGATATTCCCTGTCTTTATCCTACTATTTCCCTTTCCTGTTGCACCTCTCCCTCCAATCCTTTATCCTGTACCACCACGTCTTTTCTCCCCCCCTCCGCCCCTATCTTCTCCCGCTTCTTCAGGTACCACTTCCTTACTTTCCCATCCATGTTTCTGTAGAAAAAATCCCCCTTCTCCACTTCTGATCTATTGTCGTTCTTTTCTTTGACTTCTCTATTTATTTCTCTAAATTTTTCCCTCTCTTCCGCATTTAGATCTTTCCTTAGTTTAACATTTCTGTATTCCCCCTCCTGACTTAACTTCCAGCTGGATCTGAGTACCTCCTCTGCTACTTTGGTGACTTAAATCTAATCTTCATTGGCCTCATTTCTCCTTTCTTGTATTTCCCTAGTCTCCAACAATCCTCTACCTCTCTCTTCCATCCCTCCTTATCTTGTCTATCTATCACATCAATCATCTTCTCAACTTTTTTCATTTCCACACCCTTTCTCGTATTTCTATCTAATATTTCCTCTTCTACATCTCCAAACATAATTACACACCTCTTCTTATCAATAATATCACTGACCTGTTTCTCATTTTGTCTGATGGCATTAACTACCCTCTTGTTCAGGTTCTCCTCCTGCTGTCCCTTTTGCTCCTCAATAATTGCTTTTAGTTGTACCTCTGCTTCACCCACTCGATCACCCCAGACATTTTTCATTTGAGATACCTCTTCCTCCATTTGTTGTGCCCTGTCCTGATTTGTTTCCACTCCTTGTTTTAGCCTAGTATTCTCCTCCCTCAATTCACGAATCTCTCTCTCAGCCCTCTCCCTATACCCATCATCTACCTCTTTCACTCTCTCATTCAAATGTTCTTTGTATTCCTTAATCTGTTCTTTTAAAGCCACAGTCTCAGATACCAATTCGTTGACCCTAGCAGTGAAATAATTTAAACCCTCCCCCGGGACACAGCTCTCTTCCACTACAGTCCCAATGGTCTTCCTCTACCCCTCCATTTCCTTTCTCCACTTTATCAGCCTCATCAGATTCCTGTTCAGGAAGGTGATCTGGTCCTCCTTACCTTCAGGAAAGCCTGAATAATCCTCTTCCTCCTCATAAAAACATTACCCACTCATATCCGTGGCTTCGATGTCAGCTATTGTTGTTGTCATGTGACGTCACCAGCCTTACCAGCTGATTTCTCAAAACAAACTCTCTAAGTTTCGTTTATACATTCATATTTTTAAATAACTTTCACTGAACACTTTCCTGTAAGAATATTATTAGCGGGACAATACACAATAATCTCCTGTATACCCCACTTTAGGCAAGTCAGATGGTAGTTTGAGGAGCGCCAGCCAACGACGTCCGCTTCCACTCGTCTCTCGTGTGTGTGTGTGTGTGTGTGTGTGTGTGTGTGTGTGTGTACTTACTCTAGTTGTATTGCGGGAGTGAGCATGCTCGTTATTTCCCGCCTCCTATATGTGTAGGTGTTATATGTATCGTTGGAATGGCTGTGGATGTGTGTGTAGTCTGTATTTTTAGCCAATTGGCGACATCAGAAACGAAGGCTTAGGGTGGATCTGTATGGTACCATTCTCACTATAAACGGT
This sequence comes from Paralithodes platypus, assembly GCA_032716605.1. Lineage (NCBI taxonomy): Eukaryota > Metazoa > Arthropoda > Malacostraca > Decapoda > Lithodidae > Paralithodes > Paralithodes platypus. The sequence goes on along the minus strand of CM064544.1, from coordinate 16,160,706 downwards.
ACCGTCTCGCCCGAAGGCTTAGGTAGCCATCAGCTTTGGTGAACCATATGATACCCATCTCGCCTTGTACCATTTTTGCCAACCCCAGATGGGACGTCACAACGTCGTCCACTTATTACAGGTACCTATTTACAGCTAGGTGAACTGAGGCTAACACATGAAAGGAGATAAGCCCAATTTGTCTCCGCCCGGCCGGGGGATTGAACCCCCGACCCCTCGTGTGTGAGACGAGAGCGCTACCTACTAGGCTACGGGCTGTGTGTGTGTGTGTGTGTGTGTGTGTGTGTGTGTGTGTGTGTGTGTGTGTGTGTGTTTTGTGTTTTTTTGTTAAAGCTTGATGGAGACCTAGCGAGGAAACTAAATATATATATATATATATAATTGAATAGATAGACAGACCAAAAATAACATAACATCTTCTTAAACTCCCAACCAGTAATGGGCAACCAGTAAGTCAAGATTGGTGGTGGTTTACATCGATAAGGCGGCCCAAGTGATAGCCCTTTTATATGAGGGGGGGGGGGGGGGATAGAAAGATAAGAAGGGAGACAGGAGATCATAGAGTAGGTAAATGAGAAGAGGGGTGATACAGTATGTGAAAGAAGTAGAGAGAACAAATGAGAGAAGAATTGTAATGTGAGAAAATAAAGATTAGAGAGAACAAAAGAGAGAAGAGGTTATGTGGGGAAAGAATAGAGAGAACAAATGAGAAGAGGGGAGAGATGTGAGAGAAAAATAGAGAGAACAATTGAGAAGATGAGAGAGAAGAATATAGAGAACAAATGAGAAGAGGGAAGAGATGAGAGAGAAGAATAGCGAGAACAAATGATAAGAGGGAAGAGATGAGAGAGAAGAATAGCGAGAACAAATGATAAGAGGGAAGAGATGAGAGAGAAGAATAGCGAGAACAAATGATAAGAGGGGAGAGATGAGAGAGAAGAATATAGGGAACAAATGAGAAGATGAGAGAGATGAGAGAGAAGAATAGCGAGAACAAATGAGAAGAGGGAAGAGATGTGAGAGAAGAATAGCGAGAACAAATGAGAAGAGGGAAGAGATGAGAGAGAAGAATAGCGAGAACAAATGAGAAGAGGGAAGAGATGAGAGAGAAGAATAGCGAGAACAAATGATAAGAGGGAAGAGATGAGAGAGAAGAATAGCGAGAACAATTGAGAAGATGAGAGAGAAGAATATAGAGAACAAATGAGAAGAGGGAAGAGATGAGAGAGAAGAATAGCGAGAACAAATGAGAAGAGGGAAGAGATATGAGAGAAGAATAGCGAGAACAAATGAGAAGAGGGAAGAGATGTGAGAGAAGAATAGCGAGAACAAATGAGAAGAGGGAAGAGATGTGAGAGAAGAATAGCGAGAACAAATGAGAAGAGAGAAGAGGTATGAGAGAAGAATATAGAGAACAAATGAGAAGAGGGAAGAGGTGTGAGAGAAGAAATGAGAACAGATTATGTGGGAAAAGAATAGTGAGCAAAAGGAGATATTAGACAGGTGAGCAGAGAGGGGACGGAAGAGAAGACAGGAGACAGATAAAAGACAGGAGAGATAAGATATAAGAGAAGTGGGGAGGCAGGAGAGAAGAGAGAAGACAGGAAAAAAACAAAGAGGAGTGGAGACAGGAAACAAGAGAGGAGACAGGAGAGAAGATAGCAGACAGGAGCCAGTGGAGAGAAGAGAGAACACAGAAGGGAAGAGAAAAGAGTGGATAAAAGAGAAGAGAACATAAAGGAGAGAAGAGAAGAACCAGGAGAGAAGAGAAGAGATAAGAAACAGGAGAGGAGAGAGGAGATACAAGACAAGTGAGGAGACAGAAGAGAGGAGAGAGATGAGGAGAGAACAAGCAAGAGAAAACAACCTACAACAGGAGAAGGGAAAACAGATGAGAAGATAAAATAGAGGAAACAGAAGGAGAGAAGAGAATATAAAGAGACAGAATAGGCTGATAAAAGAATGAGAGTCCTGAACCAAAACGAGTGTATGTTAAGGGGAGATTTCCACTTGAGGGATGTTTTTCTGGACCCCTTTCTCCCTCCTGGTTTACCCCATTGTTTTTGAGATATTAAGATGTTGGCCCCATTATTTTGGCGATTTTAAGAACTTTCGTCCCATTTTTGTCAATTTTAAGACTTTTCGTGCCATTTAGGTGTCTTTTTTTTCCTGACGAGCGATAGCGAGCCTGTAATTTAAGAGAAACCGGCCTTCGGGCGGAAAATTTGTCTAGGCCTACCGAAGAATGTGCAAATTCATCTTGAAAGGGGGTCTAGGGGGTGTAATTTTAACCTTGATGGAGGTCTAGGGAACAAATTAAAACCCTCCCCTTAACCCCTTGAGGACTATGACGCGTTTTAGCAGTATATTATGGCTATCATTAGACGATTTCATTCACTTTAGGAAGGAATTGTTGGCGCCAGAGGGATGTTGGAGATAGTTTTGAACCCTCGGACTGCTAGAGAGCCTTCCATAACTGAATATAATCGTCTAGTAATAGCCAGAATAAACTTCCAAAACGCGACTTGATCCTCAAGAGGCTAAGGGGATAGTGGTTATTTGTTTGGGTCTATCTATTTATCTATTTATATATTAATTTATTTGTTTAGTTTACTCGCTAGACCTTCATCAAGCTTGAAACAAACTCTCCCTAGACCCCCCTTCAAGTTAATTTGTACATTTATTGATAAAAAATGTCCCGGCCGAAGGCCGATTTCCCTTAAAATTACATGCTCGCTATCGCTCGCCAAGAAAAAATCGACACCTAAATGGCACGAATGGTCTTGATATTGATATAGAAATGGGACGAAAGGTTCTAAAATCGACAAACTAATGGGCCGAACGTCACATAATCTAAAAACTAATGGGACTAAACATGAGGACGAAGGGGGACCAGAATAACGCCCCATCTCCACTTAAGTAAGAAGCTAAGCCTGGCTCACTACTTAGAAGGAGTCCAACACCTTAACTGGTTGCTGGCTGGGTTTGGTAGTGTTCAACGGTCTGGCTCGGGGGAACAGTAAACATAATAGCACAACAAAGATAAACATTACTTATATCATGTTCACAAATGCAGGTGATTATGCACACACACATATGGAATATAGAAAAAAAAAAACAGGCTCTCTCTCGCTCTCTCTCTCTCCCTCTCTCTCTCTCTATATATATATATATATATATATATAATAATTATTATTATTATTATTATTATCATTATTATAATAAATAAACCATTTACTTATTTATCTATTGTTATCCAAAATACATGTTCACTTGTCACTAACTATTTACACGTAATGCAAACACTAATGTTGTACGCTTGTTATGCTTGCCTATTATAAAAAAAAGTATAATAAAAAATATGTAACAAAGGGAAATACAAATATAATAGAAAATACCATAGATAAAAAAAAAATAATAAAATCATAATTATATATTCGACTAGGAACGAGAGCAGGCTTTGGGAGGGACAATAACACCAGGCCCAAGCAATAAACCCCATAGTGGTAAATACAGTTGGTAAATATGTAACACAAGGGGAGCTCGATAAAGGTATATACGATACCGATAGTTGGCGGTGGAACACTGGGAGGGGGAGGGGGGGGGGGGGGGCGATAGGTAGCTAAGGTAAGGCAGTAGATTACAGTAAGTTAACGGGAGGTTTTTAGTTGTTCGCTAGTCCTCCACCAAGTTTAAAATTACACCCTTTAGACCCCTAAATACGTATGCATACGCATACGTATTTAGTCGTCCTGGGTACTTAACCTTTTCAAGATCCAAATACGCATGTCTTGTCTGTTTTCTTGTTTATATTAGAAGATTGTATTCAGATTAGGAAGGGTATATGGTAGTCAGAGGGTTGATTGAGAGAGTCTTAACCCTTTTAATTTCCACAGGTCCTCCCTAAATTGCATAAAGCCGTTCATTGATAGCCAGAATAAACTGTCAAAATGCGTCATAATCTTCAAAGTATGTACTGTAATACCTCTTATTTGGTGGTGTGATCGATTGAGAGTATAAATAACCAATATACATACATTTAAGGGGGTAGTACTCGCTTTTTCGGGACCCACTTCTCACTCATGTTTAGCATAATAGTTTTGAGATTTTAAGACGTTCGTTCTATTAGTGTGTCGATTTTAATACCTTTCACCCCTTTTCTTTGTCAATATTAATACCTTCCGTACCATTTAGGTGTTGATTTTATCCTGGCGAGCGATAGCAAGCCTGTAGCTTTAGAAGGAACCGGCCTTCGGCCGGGAAAATTTTCTACCGAAAATGTACAAATTTACCTTGAAATGGGGTCTAGGGGGTGCTATTTTAAGATTGATGGAGGTCTAGCGAGGAAACTAAAAAACATATATATATTATATAGGCCGACATAGCCCAACAAACAAGCACTACCCCCTTAACCTCTGGAGGATTATGACGCGTTTTGGCAGTTTTTCCTGGCTGACACTAGGCGATTTTATTCAGTTTTGGAAGGCCCTCTAGCAGTCAAAAGGGGTACAAACTCTCTCTCATCCCTCTGACTCACACACTTCCTTTCTAAGCTGAATAAAATACTCTACTGCTAGCCAGAATAAACAGCTAAAACGAGTCACATTTCTCAAAGGGTTAATTACGTAACACAAATAGTAATGACTGTGCTTAAGGGGGAAGGTTGCTTGTTCTGGACCCCCTTCTCCCTCATGTTTTGCCCCATTAGTTTTGAGATTTTAAGACGTTCGAACCATTACTTTGGCGATTTTAAGACTTTTCGACTCATTTCTCCGTCTGCAATTTTTGTAGGAATCGGCCTTTGGCCGTGACTTTTTTCGAGAAAAAGAACTATCTAAAAGAGGGATCTTGGGGATGTTTTTTTTTAAGCTTGATGGAGGACTAGGGAAGAAAGTAAAATGTTAATAAATACATAATTTTGCAAATATAAACGCCCATCCTCCCTTAAAGTGTTTCACCCAAGTAGTGAGAAAATGCTTTTAGTGAACCAGGCCAGCAATTAATTACGGAAGCAGGAGTAATATTTACTACATATATAGTTATTATATACAGTATATATATATATATATATATATATATATATATATATATATATATATATATATATATATATTTTCTTTAATACATACGAGGTTGAAAGAAATGGCAATTTCTGCGTTGGAAATTTTATTATTCAAAGTTTCCAGGTCTCTGATGAGTTTCGCTGGGTGGCAGGAAGTAGATGAAGGAGATGAGCAAAATTCATGGTGGTACAGGGTTACATAAATGTAGATGATGATACAGGATATACGACGCGTTTCACTGGACAACCAGCATTATCAAGTAAGGAAGGAATGATATAAAAGGTAAACAGGAGGGGTATATATAGGGGGTGGAGATCAGAGGAGGCGAAAACAGGGGGCAAAAGTCTGCTATTGGTGGAAGCGTAAATTAGGTAGAGAGCAGGGGTTAACCGCTTCACGCAATGCGCTACTGGATGCGGGATGGTGGTCAGTAGGTGGGGTCGAAGCTGATTGGCTTGCGGTGTCGAGGGGCGTGGCCTAAGTTTGTGTGGCGCCTGCACAAGACGAATCGGAAGGAGGTAGCGCGGGGGGCTGCGTCAAGGGCACCGGGGGGCGAGGAGGGGTGTTAGGTCCTGTAGGGTAGTGCCTTTTGGCAGAAGGAAGGATCCTGAAGGTCCAGAGTTTGGTTGTTGATGTTGGGATGTAAGGCTTGGATATATAAAGCTTCGAGTATAGGTAATCCTCCTTGGGTCACATTTCTTTATAGAGTATGGTGGTGTGTTTCTCTAACTCGTTGCGTGTGAGGTGAGGGTGGTTAGGGGTGAGATAGTGGTCTTTGATGGCTCCAGCCTGAAGGTGAAGAGTTAACCGACGTGAAAGACGAGTCTGCGTCATAACCAATATAGGAATGAGGTCCACAGTCCTCATAATTACAGGTATGTTGGTAAATGACGTGATCGTCGGTCATCGGGCTCTTTATCTTGGTGGAGGCTGGTTTGTTGCAGAGAACGAGGGTGAAGGTCTGGGGATTTGTAATAAATTATTAATTTAATTTTGTTTTCCGGGTTGGTTGGGTGGACATGCTTGGAGATTATTTCTTTTAAGACGGCCTCGTCATTTTTGTGTTCAGAGGACATGTAATTGCGGTAGAAGATCTTAATTTCATTGGGGGGGTCAATGTTGGGAGGGCTTTGGGTGTACCATTTTTCAAGATGGTGGTTGATGGTGCTGGAGATGTCGGAGTTGGAGTATCCGTTATTTACTAAAACTTGGGATAGTCTTTCTAGTTCCTGGTGGGTGTCGGCCCAGGTAGAGCAGTGCGTGAGGGCTCCCCTAACATAGGCGGAGATGGAGGATAGAAGATAACGGCGGGGGCATTCACTATCGCCGTTGAGGCATTGTCCTGTGTTAGTAGGTTTAATGTAGACGGTGGTTTTGAACCCATGGTCGTTCAGAGCTACGAGGATGTCGAGGAAGGGGAGTTGTCCATTGTTAGATTTTTCAAAGGTGAAGTTAAGTCCGGAGGAGGTCATGAAGCGACGCTGGAGTTCCTGTAGTTCGTGGAGGTCCTTGATTTGCACGAAGATGTCATCCACGTATCTACAGTAGACGGCTGGTCGTTGGGCAGCTAGGAGCTCTTCCTCGATGGTACCCATGAAAAGTTCGCAAAAAGAACTCCTAGGGGGCTGCCCATCGCCACACCGTCTATCTGCTTGTACATGTTGCCCCGGGGGCAAAGGAAGGGGGCCTCCTTGGTACATAGCTCCAGTAGTGTTTTCAGGGCCTTCTCCGGGATGTCCAGTGTAGGTGTATCAGGGCAATGATAAATTCGACGTAGAATCATGTCAATGGTCCTATCCACTGGCACGTTGGTGAACAGGCTTTCTACGTCGAGAGAGGCGATAGTGTGGTTGTTGTTACGGGGGGCATCTCGTAAAATTTCCAAGAAATCGTGGGCTGAGTTAAGGTTTAATTGGCTGGGCACGTAGGGGGTGAGGAGGTTGTTCAGGGCCTTGGCGATCTGGTAGGTGGCAGTGGGGATCTGGGAGATGATGGGGCGGAGGGGGTTCCCAGGTTTGTGTGTTTTGATGGTTCCGTACGCATAACCAGGGGTGTATTCTCCGACGAGTTTTTTAAGGTGGATCCCTCCTTGTTTGGCGTTGATGGCGTTGATGGTGGTGTTGGCAATTCGTTTGATTTCGTCGGTTGGGTTGCGGGTGATCTTTTTAAATTTAGTGTTGTCACTTAAGATGACGTCCATTTTTCTAAGATATTCCTCCTTGTCATGGATCACGAGGCAGGAAGCTTTATCCGCACGACGGATGATGATGTTGGGGTTGTCTCTTATAGCTGACTTTTGCCCCCTGTTTTCCGCCTCCTCTGATCCTCCACCCTCTATATATACCCTTCCTGTTTACCTTTTATATCATTCCTTCCTTACTTGATAATGCTGGTTGTCCAGTGAAACGCGTCGTATATCCTGTATCATCATGTACATTTATGTAACCCTGTACCACCATGAATTTTGCTCATCTCCTTCATCTACTTCCTGCCACCCAGCGAAAACTCATCAGAGACCTGGAAACTTTGAATAATAAAATTTCCAAAGCAGAAATTGCCATTTCTTTCAACCTCGTATGTATTAAAGAAAATTTATTACCTGGCTTTACTAACATATATATATATATATATATATATTTATATATACAGTATATATATATATATATATACCGGTACTGTATATCTCTCTATATGTTGCAGTGCCATTCAAACTCTATAACATTGACCTCTCTCTCTCTCTCTCTCTCTCTCTCTCTCTCTGTCTCTCTCTCTCTCTCTCTCTCTCTCTCTCTCTCTCTCTCTCTCTCTCTCTCTCTCTCTCTCTCTCTCTCTCTCTCTCTCTCTCTCTCTCTGTTGCCTGGTGTTTTGTTTTCCGTCTGCTATATTGGCCAAGTGTGCCAACCACTATACATTGGAAGTCTGGGTTTTTGTCTGTGTGTGTGTATGTGTACTGTATTTATTATGTGTATGGATTTTTGTCTGTATGTGTGTGTCCGTGTGTTTGTGTGTGTGTATTGCATATGTGTGAGGGTTTTGTCTGCCTGTATGTGTGTTATTTTGCTTCACCATATTTTGTAAGCTGCTACTTTGTATATATTTGCATGAATGTACGTTCAAATATCTATTGAGTTTTGCTTCTTTCTAGCATTCATTTATCGGTTCGTAATGAATTGGTATAATATATGTTTCCTCAGTAAAATAGACTAACCAATTTATACAAAGTGATCCATTTAGTTCACGACATTGACACAAACAGTACCAACAAAAATAATATAATTTGTTTAATGACTATACTATCAAAAATGTACAATAGTTGAGGTACAATTTGTGAGATCATAGAATCTAGCTCTGCTCAATATTCTGTATGTATTATGTATCGACATCACATAGTAATATTCTGTATGTATTATGTATCGACATCACATAGTAATATTCTGTATGTATTATGTATCGACATCACATAGTAATATTCTGTATGTATTATGTATCGACATCACATAGTAATATTCTGTATGTATGTATCGACATCACTAGTAATATTATGTATGTATTATGTATCGACATCACATAGTAATATTCTGTATGTATTATGTATCGACATAACAGAGTAATATTCTGTATGTATTATGTATCGACATCACATAGTAATATTCTGTATGTATTATGTATCGACATCACATAGTAATATTCTGTATGTATTATGTATCGACATCACATAGTAATATTATGTATGTATTATGTATCGACATCACATAGTAATATTCTGTATGTATTATGTATCGACATCACATAGTAATATTATGTATGTATTATGTATCGACATCACATAGTAATATTCTGTATGTATTATGTATCGACATCACATAGTAATATTATGTATGTATTATGTATGTATCGACATCACATAGTAATATTCTGTATGTATTATGTATCGACATCACATAGTAATATTCTGTATGTATTATGTATCGACATCACATAGTAATATTCTGTATGTATTATGTATCGACATCACATAGTAATATTCTGTATGTATTATGTATCGACATCACATAGTAATATTCTGTATGTATTATGTATCGACATCACATAGTAATATTCTGTATGTATTATGTATCGACATCATACAGCAATATTCTGTATGTATTATGTATCGACATCACATAGTAATATTCTGTATGTATTATGTATCGACATCACATAGTAATATTCTGTATGTATTATGTATCGACATCACATAGTAATATTCTGTATGTATTATGTATCGACATCACATAGTAATATTATATTCTGTATGTATTATGTATCGACATCACATAGTAATATTCTGTATGTATTATGTATCGACATCACATAGTAATATTCTGTATGTATTATGTATCGACATCACATAGTATATTCTGTATGTATTATGTATCGACATCACATAGTAATATTCTGTATGTATTATGTATCGACATCACATAGTAATATTCTGTATGTATTATGTATCGACATCACACATAGTAATATTCTGTATGTATTATGTATCGACATCACATAGTAATATTCTGTATGTATTATGTATCGACATCACATAGTAATATTCTGTATGTATTATGTATCGACATCACATAGTAATATTCTGTATGTATTATGTATCGACATCACATAGTAATATTCTGTATGTATTATGTATCGACATCACATAGTAATATTCTGTATGTATTATGTATCGACATCACATAGTAATATTCTGTATGTATTATGTATCTAGTAATATCTGTATAGTAATATTCTGTATGTATGTCGACATAGTAATATTCTGTATGTATTATGTATCGACATCATATAGCAATATTATTATGTATCGACATCACATAGTAATATTCTGTATGTATTATGTATCGACATCACATAGTAATATTCTGTATGTATTATGTATCGACATCACATAGTAATATTCTGTATGTATTATGTATCGACATCACATAGTAATATTCTGTATGTATTATGTATCAACATCACATAGTAATATTCTGTATGTATTATGTATCGACATCACATAGTAATATTATGTATGTATTATGTATCGACATCACATAGTAATTGGAACAGCGTTTTAGAATTGTCAAGCTATGAGAGAGAGAGAGAGAGAGAGAGAGAGAGAGAGAGAGAGAGAGAGAGAGAGAGAGAGAGAGAGAGAGAGAGAGAGAGAGTACAATATATATATCATATATTCTGTATGTATTATGTATCGACATCACATAGTAATTGGAACAGCGTGTTAGAATGGTCAAGATATGAGAGAGAGAGAGAGAGAGAGAGAGAGAGAGAGAGAGAGAGAGAGAGAGAGAGAGAGAGAGAGAGAGAGAGAGTATACAGTCGTCTAATGATTGCCAGAATAAACGGTCGAAATGAACCCTAATCTTTAAAGGATTAACCTAAATGCCTAGAATGGAAGAAGAATTAACTAAAAATAATTGTCGACAAAAGTTAATCCTAATCCAGAGAGAGAGAGAGAAGGGAAAGGAGGAGGCTTTGAGTGTGTGTGTGTGTGTGTGTGTGTGTGTGTGTGTGTGTGTGTGTGTGTGTGTGTGTGTGTGTGTGTGTGTGTGTGTGTAGATCTCTCAACGAGATCTGTATTAGTGTAATAAAGTCGTTGGAAAAAATATATATTTTCATTTTTGAGCCAAGCCTTATTAGGTTTAAGTTATAGCTTTATGTGAGATGTTTCAAAATGTTCACTAAGATAACTGTATATGTTATAATAATGTAATCCCTCTGTTATATATACAGTATATATACAGTATATTAAGTATGTCACATAATTATGTTTGTGAGCTACTCGAAAACTTATAATCAGGACGAGAGAGAGAGAGAGAGAGAGAGAGAGAGAGAGAGAGAGAGAGAGAGAGAGAGAGAGAGAGAGAGAGCGAGAGAGCGAGAGCGAGAGAGAGAGAGCGAGCGAGCGAGAGAGAGAGAGAGAGAGAGAGAGAGAGAGAGAGAGAGCGAGCGAGAGCGAGAGAGAGTACAATATAATCATATATCATATAGATATACAATACCTGTAGTAATAATAGAGAACTAGTACATGATAGAAATACCCAGATATAATATACGTTAGAGAAGATGTAGCATTTCATATACTTCCCAACTCATTAACCCTTTCAAGATCCAATACACATATATTGTCTGTGTTCTGGATATTATTAGACGATTTTATTCAAATTAGGAAAGGTATATGGAAGTCAGCGGATTGATTGAGATAGTCGTTACCCTTATAATGCCCACATATCCTTTTTAAATTGTATATAGTCTTCTAATGATAGCCAGAAAAAACTGTCAAAATGCGTCACAATCTTCAAAGGGTTAATTACCTGACCTACCTGTTATTGGCTCTTGTTCACCGGGTTACCTATTAACCCCTTCTGTACCGGTGACGTCCTTTTTCATTATATTCTGACAATTATTAGTCGATTGTATACAGCTTAAGAAGGACGTCTACCCATAAAAAAGCTACAGACTCTCTCAATTAATCCTTTTACCTACCCTATATTTATCCTAAGCTTCATAAAATCGTCTAAATGTAGCTGAAATCAAATACAAAATACGTCGCCAGTACAGAAGGGGTTAATATCACTAGTTCCGGGTTGACTGATAGCAGTTCGTTTATATCCTACCTAAGGTTCCTACCTAAGGTTGCGTTCGCCTCTCTCCTAGCAGCACCGAGGAGCGTGTCGCCCCTCGTTGTGGGTTGTGTTTTGGTGCAGCAGACTGTTTGAAGAGACAGCCCGCTCCCTTGCGAAGATGGGCTCGTCTGGCACTTTTTGCAGTTCGACATCGAGGGCTCTCTTGAAGTTGTCTAAAGAGACGCCCCTCATGTCTCTTACTCGCCGTGGGAGTTTGTTGAAGAGACGTGGGCCTCTGTGTGATAACCAGCCCTCTCGCAGAGAGCCCATAGCACCCCTGTTATTCATCCGGGGGATATTGCATTCCCAGCCTCTCCTATCACTGAATTTCATGACTATCGGAGTATGTAGGTTTGTTACTAAACCCTCTGCGATTTTCCATGTGTATTTTATTAGGTAACATTCTCTTCTACGTTCCAGCTAGTACAGTTTCAGTGCTCTTAAACGATCCCAATAGTGTAGCTGTTTTACCGAACTTATATGCGAAGTGAAATTTCTTTGTACACTCTCTAAGTAATTTATTTCACATGCTTTGTATGGGGATGTTAATACGCTACAGTATTCAAGCCGAGGTAGCACTAGTGATTTGAAGAGTGTTATCATAGGTAATTCACCGCGTGTTTTAAATGTACGCAGAATCCAACCCGTTAAACGTTTCGCAGCCGCAACTTTGACCTGGTTATGTTCTTTGAAACCCATATTTTCAGACATCAACACCCCAAGGTCTTTCCCACTGTCTTTCCGTTCTATTATGTGGTTAGATTCTGTTAGGTAGTTTGTGTTCTCTTTAACGACATTATTATCTCCGTACCTTATTAATTGGAATTTGTCTTCATTGAATTGCATGTTGTTTTCCCTGGTCCACTGGAACACTACATTTATGTCTTCCTGCAGCTGGCCCGTGTCCTCTTGTGTGTTTACTATCTTGCTTAGTTTTGTGTCATCTTCAAAAGACGACACCGTACTGTGTCTTGTGTTGGTATCTATGTCGCAAATTAGAATGAGGAACAGAAGGGGCGCTAGCACTGTTCCTTGGGGCACTGAGCTTTTGACATCCGAAGGTTCAGATGTGACTTGGTTTACTGCTACTGATTGTTTCCGGTTTACGAGGAAATTATATATCCACCGCCCGATTTTCCCCGTTATACCTTTTGCTTTTAGTTTGTGGGCTATTATACCATGGTCACATTTATCAAATGCCTTAGCAAAATCGGTGTAGTTGACATCCACGTTTTTCTTTTCTTCTAGCGCTTTAAGAATTTTGTCATAATGTTCCAAAAGTTGTGAGAGACATGATCTTCCCGCTCTAAATCCATGTTGATCGGTGTTGTGTAGTTCATTTGCCTCCATGAATGCTGAGATTTTGCTTCGCAGGACTCGCTCGAAAACTTTAATGATGTAGGAGGTTAGAGCTACCGGGCGGTAGTTTTTTGGTAGTGCTTTACTCCCTCCTTTATGCAGTGGGGCAATTATTGCGTTTTTTAAGCTATCTGGTATTTCACCAGTGTCTAGACTCCTTCTCCACATTATAGCCAGGGGTTTTGAGAGGTTTTCCTTACATTTCTTCATTAGGATCGAATTCCATGAGTCCGGGCCTGATGCCGAGTGGGATGGCATGTTGGAAATGGCCTCTTCTATGTCTTTTGGACCGAAATCAAAATCCAGCATCTGGGGAGTTTCCGTGAGGGAGGTTTCCATGAAAAATATATTTTGGTCTCTGATGGCTTTTGTTTCATCCGGTTCACTGAAGGCCATTTCATACTGCCGGCGTAAGAGTTCGCTCATTTCCTTTTTGTCCCCTGTGAATGAACCATCCCCTTTGCTTAGTTGGCCGATGTTTGATGCTGATTTAGCCTTTTGTTTGGCATATGAAAAGAAGTACTGTACTTGGAATTTTCCTTTATACCTGCAATAGCTTTCCTCTCTTCTTCCATATGTTGTAGTTCATATGATATTCTTAGTCTTTGTTCAATTTCCACAATTTCTCTATCTATTTTGGTCTTTTGTCTATCCTGTAGATTTTGATGTGTGCGCCTTTGTGTGAGTAATTTTCTTCTTCTGTACAGCTTCCTTCTCTCCCGATCCTGTTTGCTTCTTCGTCTTGTTTGTCTTGCAGGTATATGGTGGTTACAAATTTGGGTCATGGTTTCTGTTATTAGGACTAGACATTCTGCTGGTGTCAGGTTATTCATTAAATCTTCCCAGTCTATTTCCTCCATTTCTTGATTTACCTCTTCCCACCTAATATTTTTGTTATTGAAGTTAAATTTACTGAAAGGGCCGGTTTTTGGGCTCGATTCTGAGGTTGTCTGTACACTAACTTGCTAAGGTTGTTTGGATCTCAATTAGTTTATGATCTGAGTATGTTGTGTCCGATATGTTAATGCTGTGTACTAGAGAGTCGTTGTTAGTGAAGACCAAGTCTAAGATATTGTTTTCCCGTGTGGGTTCGGCAATATGCTGGGTAAGACTAAAAAAGTCGCAAAGTTTAAAAAGCTCTCTCGTATTTGTATTTGCTTCTCCTGTGTTATTTGCCACTACCTGGTTTTCTAGGTGTCTCCATTTAATGTTTGGTAGGTTAAAGTCTCCTAGCCACATAATATTTGGTGTTTGGTTCCCCAGGGTTTCCACTTTTGATTTGATTTTGTTGAGCTGGGTTTTGAATTTTTCTAGGGATGAGTCCGGAGGCCTGTATGTTACTATAGCTGCTAAATTTATGGATTCTATTTTAACTCCCAGTATTTCCACCACTTCATTGCTGTTATTTAGGAATTCAGTACATATCAGTGAGTCGTGGATGTACAAGGCTACACCTCCACGTGTTCTATGCATTCTGTCCGCTCTGTGTAGGTTATAACCAGGAATCCATACTTCACTATCGTCTTGACCTTTAATGTGAGTTTCTGTGAGAGCCGCAAATATAGCGTTTCCTTCTTCTAGCAGGCCCCTAATATATGGTTCTTTGTTTGTGGTTCTGTTTTTTAGGCCTTGTATATTTGCAAACAAGAATGGGGAGAGATTGTTTGGAGTACTATGTGTTTCTAATAGTCTTCGGGAAGTATTCGCCACTGCTTGGGGGCCAGGAGGTGCTCTATGTATTCCATGTGTTCTTCCATCTCCCTCGATCTCTTCCTCTTAATCTGCCATTTCCCTCCTTGCTTTCTTCCTTTGTCTCGTCCTCGCGAAGCTGGAGAGTTTTTTTGGTTACCAGTACCATTTTTTGTGTTTCTTGCATACCTCCATGTACCTCTAAGATGAAAATCATGGCAGTTAGTATCATAGCAGGTCTTGTTTTTTAGTGACGACTTGCAGATGGATGGGTGGTGGTATCTGCATTTTCCACCAAATCTGCAGTTTCCATCATTTATCAGTATGTTGCAAATTTGTGGGTGTTCAAATCTACATCTTCCTCTAATATCACCGTTTTGCCCAAAATAGCACCGTCTTTTCAGATAATATCTGCATATTGGTGAAGGTGGCTGAGAACGGTTTTGTGGTGAGCTATACTGAGGGACTAGCTGAGTCTGAGAGGGGGAGGCCTGGTAGTTGGGGGAAATAGTGGTGTGGTTAAGGGATGGTGTGGTGTTGTGAGATGGTGGAGAGGAGGGCTGGGTGTCCTGGTCTGCTGGGAGTAAGTGGGCAGATGGCAGAGGGGTGGAGGTGTGGAGGCGGTGATGGCGGAGGTGTGGAGGCGGTGTGGACGGGTTAAGTGGGGGGCTGTGGTTGGGGGAGCCTGTTAAATGGGCCTGTTGCTTCATATTTGCTTCCTGGGAAGTTATTTGGTCAGTGACAGTAGGGTGATCAGTGACAATAGAAAGCTGTGAAGTGGGAGGGTTTGTGGATTTATGTAATTGGTATTGTGCATGTGGTGATAGTTGGGGTGCAGCAGGCGGCGTGTGTTGGCCTTGGGGAGGCGATGTGGGTATAGTGTCGGAGGGTGGGTTGGGTGTGCTGCGGTCGTGGGCGAAGCATCCAGGGTGGGGCTATCCCTGTCACCCCTCAATATTTTCCATCCTCTATGGTAATTTACCGCATCATTCGTGTATTCATTCCTATCTCGCCCATCTGTATTTTCTACTGTCTGAATTATTCGCATTGTGACTTCAAAACAATTGTCACAGAAATGTAGGTTTTTCCCTATATCCTTGAAGGCTGTATTAATTGGTGATAGGCCTACACACGCCCAATGAAACGTTATTTTTCATATCTGGCATTTCGTACCCTTATTCACGTGTATATCATGCCTACATGTTGTGCAAATGTTTCTGGACGCCATTTTTATTGTTGTTATTGTTGTTATTGTATTACTTGTATTGTTGTTATTGTATTACTTGTATTGTTGTTATTGTATTACTTGTATTGTTGTTATTGTATTACTTGTATTGTTGTTATTGTTGTTATTGTATTACTTGTATTGTTGTTATTGTATTACTTGTATTGTTGTTATTGTATTACTCGACACTAAACGTGGGGGGGAGGGGGCGACACTGCCTACTCTCATCTATTGTTTTATATGATCGGTCACTCAAACTATTTTACTTTTTCATTTGTTCAATTATATATTTTCGAAAGTATATTCTATGGGTGGCTTTTTGTAGGCCAATTTTGCGCCAGGAGGGCTGGGAGCCTGGGACTAGTTTGTGTGGTTCTGCGTTTGAATTTTCAGCCCGGCACTATATTGTGTGTCGTGTGTGTGTGTGAAGGAGGTGCCTGGCACCCGCGTAGATGGCAAACGAAGATTTTAGTTTGGATTTTTATTTGTTTTGTTTTGTTATACACTTTATCACTAATTCTCCTTTACAAGCGGAAACTCACTTCCTACTGTTATTTGTAGTACGATACTACTGGAGATTTCACTAAAATATACGCTCCTAGGAATAGCGCATCATTCTGACTATCGACGTCTGTGGCAGCTCTCAGGTCAGATTTCCTAGGGCAGGACGCCGCTTGGGTTGCCCGATACCTGCCTTGTAAAAAAAACGTTGCACTTCACTAAGACAGGCATTTTTAACCACTTTCACGGTCTTAATTTAACTTTTGTTGCACTCGATCTATGCACTATGCCGAAATACACACTCTTACGAGGAATTGTTTATTTATATCCATAAGAGCCATGGGAAATTGTCTTTTCCCGAGGAGCGCGAGAAATTCCGGCCCACACACACTACGAACACACTGAACACCAGTTTAATGTGTGACCTGCTGACATATATCCAAGTGTTTCTAGCATACTATGTTACTCAATGTATAACAACACAATTGGCTCCTTTACAACACCCGTGTGTCCAATTTTAGTGTAAAATTCATCTCACTAATTGAAACCATTATATTTATCGAACAGCTACTGCTGACAAATGTTCGTTAGCTCTTGTGATTTTCGTTAAGGGGGATGACCTGCATTTGTTTCTCTCCTGTTCTCTCTTTCTCTGGCTTGTATCCATTCGGCCCCATTCAGCCTACTGTTTTAAGGCGTTTATCCCCATCCAGGTGTCAATTTTTTACTGTGGAGCGGTAGCGAGCCAGCATATTTGTTAAATGTTTTTGACAGCAGGCTAAATTTGTAAATTTTTCGATAGAAACATTTCTCCGGCGGACTTCTTCATATAATGCTGGCTCGCTATCGCTCGCCAGGAAGAAATCAACACCTAGATGGGGATACACGTCTTAAGATTGTTGGCTGAATGGGGCCGAATGGATACAAGTCAGAGAAAGAGAGAAAAGGAGAGAACAAAAAAACAGGTCAGCCCCTTAACCCGGCAAGCGCGATAGGCCTCACGGAAGGCTTCCTATAGGGAACGCGATAGGCCTCACGGAAGCAGGACCATAAAAAAAGCCTTCCATAAAAAAAAGGGCCTATCAAAACAAAGGAATTTGTCTCTAGGTGAGATAATTCCCCTCCAGTACTCATCCATGTAAATCTCACCCACCCCCCTCCCCTCCTTCCCCACCTTATTCCCCCCTCCCTCCCCTCCTCAATTATCACCTATTTTTCCTCTTATTATCATCATTTATCGGTTATTTTTCTCTCCCGCGATAATGTAGCACAAGTGGGTTGCATAAAAGATCGTTATGCAACACCCAGACACCGGCACACACCGCCCCGCTCTCCTCAGTTTACTCCCAGACAGCGAGAGGGGAAGGCTGCCTGTCTCTCTCTCTCGCCTGAGATTATGACCGGGTGGCCAATATCTTCGTTTTTCACCACCCAAATGCTTTTCCCACTTATTTTAGCACTCTTGAAGGTTCATATATACATCATATATGTAAAATAAAAGCATACCGAAAACAAATAATGGTTTATATTGTAAATATAACGAATTCGGTCAGAATCCAGGGCTAGAAATGCACAAATAACTACCCTAGCACCTACGTCTATATCGCGCTTGTCAGGTTAAGCAAATATATTAATTTCGATTGATGTTCAGATATAATGAGCTGCATACTAATAATTATATAATATGTATTGATTACTATATACAGTATAGCTGCTTTGATTTGAACATTAATCTACATGTATATATTTCCATGAAAAAACTTGCAAGAGGTCACGAACATTTGTCAGTAGCTGTACATATCTAGCTTTAGGTTTCAAATTAGTGTTGACCGTATTAGGAAATATTCACTCTCTCTGGTGATGTGTAACCCTTTAAATATTCACTCTCTCTGGTGATGTGTAACCCTTTAAATATTCACTCTCTCTGGTGATGTGTAACCCTTTAAATATTCACTCTCTCTGGTGATGTGTAACCCTTTAAATATTCACTCTCTCTGGTGATGTGTAACCCTTTAAATATTCACTCTCTCTGGTGATGTGTAACCCTTTAAAGATTCACTCTCTATGGTGATGTGTAACCCTTTAAAGATTATGACGCATTTTGACAGGTCATTTTGGGTATCATCAGACGATTTTATACAATTTAGGACAGATCTGTGGGAATTATAAGAGCGAAGAATATCTCAATTAACCCTCAGACTTCCATATACCCTTAACCTATCTATCTATCTATTTATTTATTCAGGGCCAATCCCCACTTTTATTTATTCAGGGCCAATCCCCACTTTTATTTATTCAGGGCCAATCCCCACTTTTATTTATTCAGGGCCAATCCCCACTTTTATTTATTCAGGGCCAATCCCCACTTTTATTTATTCAGGGCCAATCCCGACTTTTATTTATTCAGGGCCAATCCCGACTTTTCCTATCTTTTTCTTGTTTCTTCATTTTCCTCTTTTTTTTGGGGGAGGGGGGGGGGGCCGACTCAAGACAGAGCCAGAATAGAGACAACACAAAACACAACAGAAAACAATTAACACATAAAGACAAAATACAAATTCACATATATCGAGGTCATCCCTTAACCTAATTCACACACATCTAGGTCATCCCTTAACCTAATTCACACACATCTAGGTCATCCCTTAACCTAATTCACACACATCTAGGTCATCCCTTAACCTAATTCACACACATCTAGGTCATCCCTTAACCTAATTCACACACATCTAGGTCATCCCTTAACCTAATTCACACACATCTAGGTTATCCCTTAACCTAATTCACACACATCTAGGTCATCCCTTAACCTAATTCACACACATCTAGGTTATCCCTTAACCTAATTCACACACATCTAGGTTATCCCTTAACCAACTTCACACACATCTAGGTCATCCCTTAACCTAATTCACACACATCTAGGTCATCCCTTAACCTAATTCACACATATCTAGGTCATCCCTTAACCTAATTCACACACATCTAGGTCATCCCTTATCCTAATTCACACACATCTAGGTCATCCCTTAACCTAATTCACACACATCTAGGTCATCCCTTAACCTAATTCACACACATCTAGGTCATCCCTTAGCCTTATCTGAATAAAATCGTAGAATAATAGCCAGAACACAACAGATAATAATAGCCAGAACACAACAGATAATAATAGCCAAAACACAACAGATAATAATAGCCAGAACACAACAGATAATAATAGCCAGAACACAACAGATAATAATAGCCAGAACACAACAGATAATAATAGCCAGAACACAACAGATAATAATAGCCAGAACACAACAGATAATAATAGCCAGAACACAACAGATAATAATAGCCAGAACACAACAGATAATAATAGCCAGAACACAACAGATAATAATAGCCAGAACACAACAGATAATAATAGCCAGAACACAACAGATAATAATAGCCAGAACACAACAGATAATAATGCTTCGTCGTATCTTCTAAGGGTTAAGGGGGTTGTAGTCGCTTTTTCTGGACCCCCTTCTCCCTCTTGTTTAGCATATTAGTTTTGAGGTTTTAAGACGTTCGTTCTGTTAGTTTGGCGATTTTGAGATCTTTCGCCTCATTTTGTTATCAATTTTAAGACCTTTCGTGCACTTTAGGTGTCGACTTTTTCCTGGCGAGAGATAGCGAGCCTCTAATTTTAGAAGGAATCGGCCTTCGGCCGGGACATTTTTCTACCGAAAATAAATTCAAATTTATCTTGAAAGGGGGTCTAGAGCGTGATTTTCTAAGCTTGGAGGTCTAGCGAGGAAACTCAAACATAAATTAATAGATAAATATATAGACCAAAAACCAAGCACTACCCCTTAACCCCTGCTGTACCGGTGACGTAATTTGTATTTGATTTCAGCTACATTTAGACAATTTTTGTAGCTTAGGAAGGATATATGGTAGCTAAAAGGATTAATTGGGATAGTCTGTATATTTTGAAGTGGTAGAGGTCCTTCCTAAGCTGAATAAAATAGTTTAATCGTAGCCAACATATAGTGGAAACAGACGTCGCCGGTACAGAACGGGTTAAGGAAGATTCACACCAAATGTTTTCTGGTTCCTTTTCAGAGGCATTTTTGAGCGGCTACATTTTGGTACTGTTTTGTAATGACATCCAATATTGACTGCTTGAGAATTTCAGGCTATAAGGAAGTTGGGGCCGTAACCATCGATATAATCATATTTATTTATTTCACTCCCAACACCAATCACCTCCCAATGAAATTAATGAAAGCATGTGATCCTAAAACAGAAAATCAATTGATAATGTAGATTTATAATGGATATAATTTGGTTTAATGTATTATATAGCTAGTAATTCTGCTCAATATCGATGTCTACGGCTCCAACTTCCTTATAGCCCGAAACTCGCAAGTGATCAATTAGATTCAAAGTGCATTATGTTAGGTGACATAATTATTGTAAAAGCTTAATTCAGACAGAAGTGCCAAGCCAGAGTACCCCCTTAACCCGGCAAGCGCTATAGGCCTCACGGAAGGCTTCCTATAGGGAACGCGATAGGCCTCACGGAAGCAAGACCATAAAAAAAGCCTTCCATAAAAAAAGAGGGCCTATCAAAACAAAGGAATTTGTCTCTAGGTGAGATAATTCCCCTCCAGTACTCATCCATGTAAATCTCACCCACCCCCCTCCCCTCCTTCCCCACCTTATTCCCCCCTCCCTCCCCTCCTCAATTATCACCTATTTTTCCTCTTATTATCATCATTTATCGGTTATTTTTCTCTCCCGCGATAATGTAGCACAAGTGGGTTGCAGAAAAGATCGTTATGCAACACCCAGACACCGGCCCACACCGCCCCGCTCGTCTCAGTTACCTCACAGACAGCGAGAGAGGAGGGTTTCCAATATCTTCGTTTTTCACCACCCAAATGCTTTTCCCATTTATTTTAGCACTCTTGAAGGTTCATATATACATCATATATGTAAAATAAAAGCATACCGAAAACAAATAATGCTCTATATTGTAAATATAACGAATTCTGTCAGAATCCAAGGCTAGAAATGCACAAATAACTACCCTAGCCCCTAGGTCTATTTAGCGCTTGTCAGGTTAAGGGAAGATGGGCGTGTTGATATGATCATTTATGTATGTTTATAATAGTGTATTTGTTTCCTCCCTAGACCTCAATCAAGCTTTAACAACAAAAAATCCATTAGATCCCTCTTCTAGATGCATTTGTAAATTTCCCGGCCGAAAGCCGGTTCTTCCAAAATTACAGGCTCACTATCTTTCGCCAGGAAAGAAATCGACACCTTAATAGCACGAAAGGTCTTAATATTGACTAAGAAATGGAGCGAAAGGTCATAAAATCGACAAACTAATGAGCCGAATGTTATAAAATCTGAAAACTAATGGGGCTAAACACGAGGAAGAAGGGGGACCAGAAAAATGGCCCATCTACCCTTAAAATGTGTCAAGCTGTTGCACCTTAATCGCTCACAGGGTGATTACAGTAAAGTGTTCAGTAGCCATCCCAAATCAATGGTAACGGACTTGTTTACAGTAAAGTGTTCAGTAGCCATCCCAAATCAATGGTAAAGGACTTTTACAGTAAAGTGTTCAGTAGCCATCCCAAATCAATGGTAACGGACTTGTTTACAGTAAAGTGTTCAGTAGCCATCCCAAATCAATGGTAACGGACTTTTTACAGTAAAGTGTTCAGTAGCCATCCCAAATCAATGGTAACGGACTTGTTTACAGTAAAGTGTTCAGTAGCCATCCCAAATCAATGGTAACGGACTTGTTTTCCTGACCAAAAAGTTCAGACTACACTATACAATTTAAACCAATGCAGCATTGGACAATTTATATACTGTCGAAAAAAATCACATGTGTGTGTGTATATATATGCACTACTCAATTAGTTTTCCAGAACACCCAAGCCAGCAAGTTTTACATTTTAATACAAACGTAATGAAGCCATAGAACACTTATCTTCTGATCTAACAACTATTTCCAATTGGGAAAGAGAAAACCTTGTTGCCTTTAAATGCTTCTAAAACCCAATTTCTCCATCTATCTACCCGTCCGGAACTCCCAGCGGACTATCCCTTATTCTTCAACAAAACAAAAATCAATCCTTCATCTTTTCTCAATATTCTTGGTGTCTCTTTTTCTTCTGCTCTCACTTGGAGGGACCATATTGCCAGTCTTGCTAGGGCAGCCTCCCAGAAGCTGGGTGTGCTCAGCTGCCTCAAGGGGTTCTTTGCCCCTGCAAAGCTTTTTGCTCTGTACGGTGCGTCCTTGTATTGAGTATTGTTTGCATGTGTGGGGAGGATCCTCTCACACCGCACTCCTAGACAAAGTAGAAAGGAAGGCCTTTCGTATCATTAACTCCCATCCACTCACCATTCTCTCTCCTATCTCTCTCTCTCTCCGCCGCAATGTTGCATCTCTCTCGCTATTCTATCGCTACTATAATACTCAGTGTTCCTCAGAGCTCTTCCAGTGTATACCACCTCCTTTACGTAGGGCACGTGGTACCCGTCTTGCAACACAATCTCACCCCTACTCTCTGCAGCTCTCCAACCCAAGAGTGAAACGTTACTCCCAAACTTTCTTCTTTTCAACAGCTGAACTCTGGAACTCTCTCCCAGAATCTGTCTTTCCCCTCTTCCTATGACATAAATTGCTTCAAACTCCGTGTGTCCAGGCATTTTGGCTCGAACGTACCTTGATTTTGGCCGTCACTCTTTCAACTCTGGGGGAGGCACTCGCTACAGGCAGTTCTGCCTTTTGCCTCCCTCACTCACATAGACAAAAAATAATGAATTATGCAATGAATAAAGATGGGTCACGTGTTGATATCATGGCTTATGGACGATAGTCTTCATTTAATTATAATGATTTTTTCCATGAGAGAGATGAACATACTGTATAAATATCCACACACAAACTATCACAATTAAACCTCATCCCCTCTTCCTTTGCATTGTTATTTTCCAAACATAAAAATCGCCAGTTCCACGTAGAACTATCACTAATCCACTCCCGGTTTGAAAGCAACAGTACTAATTGAATAACTCTCTTGGAGGATTTCCGAACACAATTGGATCTTCCGAGCCAATCAGAATGGACTAGATGTGAGCTCTTTGTCATATCATCGGCGAGCTAAGAGGATTCCATTCCATCACCACTCAGAGTTAAAGTATATTGTTAGGTCCGCGCCAAGCGAGGACCTCTAGTGTTTACTCATGTTGTTGTTGTTCTTCTCCTTGTTCTATTTAGGGTGACGCTTATTAGAAAGTACTACTGCTTGGTTATTGTTGAACCCTTTTCATAAATTTCGTTCTGTGCGCCCCGCTAATCGGCGCCTTCTGCAGTAGTGGTGAAAAGTGAAATGACCACCTGTTTGGAAATTGTAAAGGCATATTTCATAGAAATCCATATGCATAGACTCTCGCTTATTGTTCAGGCTGTAAGCGGGCACTTATAAAATACTTGGCCCTTGGCAGTTAACTATAGGGCCCCTTCTACATGAGTTGATGGAAAATATAATCGGCTGTCTTTTGGGGTCTTTGCTTTGCCAATTTCATTCACATGCATAGGCTTACTGTATACTGTACTCTGAGCTATTCCTTGACAATAACGGAGTCCAATCTCCAAATTTAGCCCAGGGCACCTCGCTATTGTCTTCCTTCTACAGGAGTGACGTAAAATGAAATCGGATATTTCTATGTGATTAATGAACCATGTATATAATGTACATATAAATACTTTCAATTAATAATTGGATCCAACATGTAGGCCATGGCGCCCCACCACAGGCCCCCTTCTACAGGAGTGACGGAAAATGAAAACTGTTATATTTTGGGGATAGTACTAATTTTTACTTGCACATGTACATATTCTCATCTATTTCTTAGATATAATGGTCGGAGTCCTATTTTCCAATTTTGCCCAGGGCACACCCTCCCTCAACCAATGCATAGAGCACCCTGATCTGAGTACGGTTGACAAGCTTAGAACCTCCTGAAAGCATCTGGCAACATGCAGGGATGGTTGGTGCAACCAACTCGGTAGGTAATACCAACGTGTATATACTTTATACGTAGGCTGCAGTGTAGGCATTATTTTTATATAAGACGCATATATACGTCGGCCGCAGGAAAAGGGTTAATAAACAATTATGCATGTATGTAGTGTAACAGCAACTTGTGCAGGTGATTGCACATGTAGGTCCCCTTGAATTTGGCTCTCTGTCACTCTTTTGGCTTTGATGGAGACACTCATCACAGGCACCCTGCCTCTTGTTTCCATCATACACATAGAAAATAAAAAAATATGGCTGCAAATATTGGTCAGGAATCTTGCTGCTCTAGATTTTCCATCCCATTACATTTAACCCTCTCAGTCAGTTGATTATTATGTTTGTTTTTGTTTTTTTGTTTTTTTTACACCAACCAACTTCACATCTAAACTCAATTAATGAAATCAACAAATACATGTGGCACTCCGAGGACTCGAACCCAGGATACTCACATCGAAATTCCGAACACTATGCATTACGCTATCAAGACAGTGCCAACTTTTACATCCATGCTTAAAATCATTGAGCCGCACAGTGGGCGTCTGTACAGTATTAACTGCCTCATCCAGGTGGGTTGATAAACGTCGCAGGTGAGCCAGCAAAACAAAGCAGTGGAAACACCTGGATATATTCTGTTTCTCTCTCTCTCTCTCTCTCTCTCTCTCTCTCTCTCTCTCTCTCTCTCTCTCTCTCTCTCTCTCTCTCTCTCTCTCATCAGTCAATATAAGCAAAGCAGGAACTAGGAAGCCTGAGGATATATTCTGCCAGCACTGTCATCAGGCAAATGTATCTCCTCAGTGCTTCAACTGTTCTGTTCCTGTGTTTGTGTGGGTGTGTGTATGTGTGGGTGTGTGTGTGTGAGTGTGTGTGTGTGTGTGTGTGTGTGTGTGTATGTGTGTGTGTATCCCCCCTGCCTCTCTCTCTCTCTCTCTTACTCTTTCTCTCTCTCTCTCTCTCTCTCTCTCTCTCTCTCTCTCTCTCTCTCTATCTATCTATCTATCTCTCTCTGTCTGTCTCTCTCTCTCTCTATGTCTCTCCCTTTGAAAATTAGAATACAAAAGGTTCAACACAGTATTGGTGGAAACTTGTTCACATATACAATCTGTTCTACCTGAAACAAACTTCCCTCCTAAGTGGTAAACAGTTCTTCAGTAGAACAGTTCAAGAAGAGAGCCGGTAGATAGTATTTTGCACACTCTGTAATGAGTGTAGTGCACTAAACAGTCTCTCTCCTTCCACTTCGTGTATCTCGTCGGAATGGACCGCAAGGTCTCTGAGATAATAACTATTCCGTTTAACTCCTTGTAACTAACCCACTCTCTCTCTCTCATTGTAGGTATGAAAGTGTATATTCCCCATCAGACTAATTTCTTTCTATCCGCTATAATACTTTCCCTGTGGGCATTCCTGAACCATAAGGTTACTCTTCATCCTATTTTCCGGTACGGCATTTTTAGCTGGAGGAGGCAGAGGGTGGGGAGAAAGCCTTGTACTTTGCTCTCCTATTTCTTTTCTACTAGAATCTGTCCCTGTCTAGTAGTATTACGACCGGTCCTCCTAGTAAAAGCCGCAGGTTCTGTGTGTTCTGATTATCAGTGTAACTGTGTAACTCTCTCTCTCTCTCTCTCTCTCTCTCTCTCTCTCTCTCTCTCTCACACTAACTTTCCACCGTCTCAGATTATTTCCGTCTCACTGTACACATTTGTTTTTATCTCAGACATTGTTTAATTTTACCCCTCTTTGATCCGGCGGGGGGTTGGGGTTGGTGAGGGGGAGGTAGGGAACGGTTTTTTGTTTAACTCCCTTGTTTCGCTCCATTAGTTTGGGTTTTTTAAGACGTTTCACCCATTAGTTTTGCGATCATAAAACGCTTCATCCCACTCAGGTATCGATTTTTTTAAGAAACAATCGGTAGTTTCGACAGGGACATTTTGCTATCGAAAAATGTACAAATATTGTAGGTGGCTCTTTTTTAGTGTGCGTGTGTGTGTGTTTTTTTTTTTTTTTTTATTATGTTACGTATCTTGATCCTCAAGTGGTTAACTTGATGAATCTAGATAGCACAGAGATATATATTAAGGTATCAGTCAGCTGAAGGCAAAACAAAAGTAAAATCTAATAAAATTATTTCCTGTTGTTGCTTCCTTTCCTTTTGGATCTTAGGACTTAGTATCCTTTATTGACTGATACTCTTTAATTATGAAAAATACTGAAACTAATTAAAGTCATGTAGTATTTATAAAGAATTATTTAACCGAAGCTTAGTAGGCTATGGTTATGAACCGAAGAAGTATATCTAAAGAAGGACTATTAATTCTATAAAAAGTCTTGAAAGATAAATATTAAAGTAAGAATATTTCTGTCTCTTACCCTTTTTGAAATGAATAGATAGTTTTCTTCTATGTCCTTTTATTTATATTTAATGTAATTATTCTTGGTTCTTGTCTTACGTTAACAGTATTATATTATTATTATCATCAGGATTTATATCAAAGTCACATAAAAGTTAGATATATATTTAATAATTAGTTAAATGTATTTCTTAACCACGTAACAATGAGGTTTAATTAGGAGTAAATTAAGTTACAGGATCGCTTCATAGATTCGATTCAGGTCTCACTCAAATAATATGAAAAGCAAAATAATGTTTTGAAGCTAAAAGAATTTTCTTCAGCTTAGGAAATCACTAGAAGTAATATTAACACAGCCATGTTAGTCTAAGGCGATATTACTAATATGAGACAATAGCATCACCGTACTAAGCACCGTTAAGCAATGTAAGCTTAATTAAAAGAAAATGAAAGAACTCGTAAGTATTAATATAAAACAATAGTATTACTTTCATCATAACCCAATTACTTAAAAAGTTGCTTTAGTCCACAAGTTAGTCAACTAAAATAGTTAAGTACATAATAATAGCGTTAACGCTATATCCCAATCAAAATAGTTACGTACATAATAGTAGCGTTAACGTTAATTCGCAATCAAATAGTTAAACACATAATAGCGTTAACGTTAATTCCCAATCACATATCTCACTAACCAACATAACGTAAGTGTTTACACCGAACACACTTAACACACATTTATATAATCTGACTGACAGTCACAATCCCATTATAATACTTCACCCCGTCTTCCTCCAGCTGCAAGTTCACCTTCCCCAACTCCAAATGAGACTGATTTGAATGCCCACAACTCGGGTCTTATATACTAAACAATGATGGTCTAGGAACGAATCAGGAGGCGAGTGATGGTGCGCGCTCCAATCATAGCTCCTCGAGTTGCATAACAGGTGCCTGGTCCATTCACAGCTCCTGGCGTCGATCATACGTCATAGCGTCGGGTAGTTTGCAGGGTCCCCTATGACGCACGCAGGTGTGAAGGCTTGTTTGCTGGTATGCGGGCTAGCTGGTTTCCCACTCGCTAGTTCGCTCGCTAGTTTGCTTCGCCGTTTGGGTAGTTTGAACCTCCTTCAACTCTAATTCTAACTCTTAAATTAACATACAGGGCTCCGTATGTCAGACCTCCCCCCTAGAAAAGAGTTTAAGGAGTATAGTACATAATATTAAACATAATACATAAATAGATTCACCACCAGATTGGCAACAGCAAGATTATAATGAGGATATAATAAGGATATCACCCAAAGTAGGCAACGTCTCCAGGTACCACATCAGAACATAGCCGGAACGTAGCTGGAGCGTTATTCGAACTGCAAGGCATCTCACAGCTGAAGGCTTGACAGCGCACTACTAAAGCATGATATTTACCTCGCTACAAGGGAGAGCTAATTGCCAAAATCCTCTCATTAAGTTAAACTTACTGCGGTATGAGGCCAACCTGGTAAATGTAATCTTTAACAGATACGTGATAGGCAATCGGCTAGCACGTTCTGGACCCCCTTAATTATGTTTGACATCCAGGGAGTATTCCTGCAGCAACAAACTCCACCTGGTCAGTCGTTGGTTTTTATTTTGGAACCTATGCAAAAATGTTAAGGGGTGATGGTCAGTATACACAGTGATGGCACCAGAGGCAGATTGCACATAGACAGCAAAGTATTGAAGGGATAAAATTAATGCTAACAGCTCCTTCTCAATGACTGAATAGTTACGTTGGGCAGAATTTAATTTTTTACTGAAATAGCACACAGGATGTAATACCTCACAGTCGTCTTCCTGGAGCAACACTGCACCAACCCCGGTATTGCTCGCATCCACTGCCAGGGAAAAAGATCTGTTAAAATCAGGAGCTCGGAGTACAGGATAATTAGATAATATATTTGGTAGCAATAAAGGCCTCTTCACATTCAGAGGACCACACAAACTTCACATCCTTACGGAGAAGATCTGTCAGGGGAGCGGTCAACTTTGAAAAATTTATGATGAAACGCCTATAATAGCCAATCATGCCTAGGTACCTTTGGATTTGTTTCTTAGTGCTAGGAGTTGGGAATTCTAGAATAGACTCTACCTTTGCTTGAGGAGGTGCAACCTGCCCCTGACCTACCGTATATCCTAGATACTGGACCGTACTGTTTACAAAGGTGCATTTCTTAAGATTAACCACCAGATTGGCATCAGCAAGATTAAAGAACAGCAATCTAATTTGGTAAAGATGCTCCTCCCATGACTGTGAAAAGATAAGAATATCATCGATGTAGACAACGCACCCAGGTACCCCTTCAGTCACCAAATTCATGAGGCGCTGGAATGTAGCTGGGGCGTTTTTCAAGCCGTAGGGCATTACGTTACAGCAGAAGGCTTGATTGTTAACTACAAAGCATGATATTTCCCTCGCTCTAGGTGTGAGAGCTACTTGCCAATATCCCTTCATCAAGTCAATCTTGCTGATATGGGTGGCTGTACCAATCTGGGCAATGCAGTCGTCGATCCGTGGCAGTGGGTAGGTATCGTTCTTTGTGACAGCATTGACTTGCCTATAGTCCATACATAACCTATGGCTCCCGTCTGGCTTTGGCACAAGTATGACTGGACTACTCCACTGGCTTAAGGCCCTAGTGATCAGTTCGTTAGATAACATAAAGTCAAGCTCGACCTTCAGTATACTCCTGCGTTGTGGCGAGACACGGTAGGGGGATAGTTTAATGGGAGTTGCATCCCCTACGTCGATGTCGTGCACGGCCAAAGAAGTGAGCCCTGGAGTATCACGGAACACACTGGGAGACTGAGATAAAACGGAGATTAGATGGTTCGCTTGCTCAGAGGGAAGATGACATAGTTTAGATGGTAATTCCCCCCAAGCTACTGAATTATACTGAAAGTTGGATAGGCTACATGACAAGTCAAAGTCTGCATGGATACCTTCAGGCTCTGGAACAGTCTGTTGCGGGTCAGTAAGAGAACTGAAGACTTCGTCCGCACCAGGCTGTCCACAGGTCCTGACATTCACTGCCACAGTGTGAGAATCTGGAAGAGAGGAATCAGGGGACCTATGGTAGGGTTTCAACATATTTATATGGAATACTTGCGTGGGCTTTCTCCTGTCTGGGGTAGTTACTAGATAATCAATAATGCTCACCCTCCGAATGATCTTATATGGGCCCCTGAACTTGGCAGATAAAGGTTGGCCAAAAAGGGGGAGCAGGACCAAAACCTCATCACCGGGCTGAAACTCCCTCTCACGGGCTTTTCTGTCATACCATTTCTTCATGGAGCTTTTAGCCACGGTCAAGTTTTGAGCGGCAAACTCACATGAGGATCTCAGCCGGGTTTTGAAATCTGAAACATACTTGAGGAGGTTTTGGTTCCCCTCCTGGCCAACTAGGCTATCCTGCAATAGTTGCAAAGGACCTCTTACCTGGTGACCGAAAACTAGCTCATTAGGGGAAAAACCCAGGGATTCAGTGGGAACCTCACGAGTAGCAAATAAAAGAAAAGGTACCCCCTTATCCCACTCAACTCCGGTCTCTGTACAATACTTACGTAACATTCCCTTTAATGTCTGATGATGTCGTTCGAGAACCCCTTGACTCTCTGGGTGGTAGGTGCTAGACTTAACATGCTCGATACCCAACTCCTTCAGGGACTGCTGGAAAATGTTAGAGGTAAAATTAGTTCCTTGATCACTTTGCACCTCATGGGGGAAACCCATTCTGGTGAAGAATTTGAGCAGTTCCTTGATGACAGTTGGAGCAGAGGTAGTCCTTAATGGTATAGCCTCTGGGTAGCGAGTTGCCATGTCCATGATAGTTAATAAATAAATGTTACCTTGGGAAGTCTTAGGCAATGGGCCTACAATGTCCAATACCACCCGAGTAAAAGGATTCTCGAAAACGGGCAAGGGCACCAGAGGATGTACAGGCACCTTCTGATTGGGTTTTCCTGTCATCTGGCAAGTGTGACACACTCTACAAAACTCCACTACATCTGCACGCATTCCTGGCCAGTAAAAGTGGGCTCTGATTCTGTCTAGAGTTTTTCTCACACCTAGGTGTCCTGCCAATGGTATACAATGTGCCATTTCCATGATATCTCTACGACAAGGTTTGGGGACTACTACTTGATGGACGTCCCAAGCCCCGTCATCGATTGGTCTGTGTGGCAGTCTCCATCTACGCCATAATACTCCTCCTTTGAGGTAGAAACATTCACCACCCTCCTTCTCACATTCCTCTTCACTCACGGACCTGGCAGCTAACTCCTTGCATTCACTATCATCTCTCTGTAGCTCTACCAGGCCACTAGGACAATTTGGAGGGGTTTCATGGTCATCGTTAGGGTCAAGATGAGCCATAAAGGTGTCAGATAAATCCACCTCAGTCACATCATCAGGCACAGTTGGAGCGTCATTCACACTCTCATCATCCCTTTCATCAACTCTTACATTCGGTACATTTCTGTCTGAGGGAACTGCTACTTGAGACATTGAACGTGTGACAGCACACACAGGGAAAACTGTTGGCATCTCCTTTTCGAGCTCACTGGTTAGTGGCTCGTTAACAGGGGAAAGTGACAAAATGGGGTCTGGTCGGACCTTCTCCCCTGCTACATCATTCCCCAAAAGGAGTGTTACCCCAGGCACAGGGATATCTTGGGACCTACACAAAGCTATGGTGGCCTCACCCTGTAGTAACTCACATTCAATTTCGCCTTTTACCAAGTGTGCATAAAATTGGCCTCCAGCACCTCTCATTACAACTGGTTCGCCAGGTGGGCACTCTGTGTAAGGATTCACCATGAGGGTGCTAGTAGAACCTGTGTCTCTCAGAATTTTTACCTCATGCATACAACCATTTAATCTCACGTTGCCAGATGAAATAAAGGGACGGTAACTGTCCTGCACTGATGGTGAAATTATTATTGGCTTAACCCTAGTGGGTTGCACCACACATGCTACTACAGCCCGTAGCCTAGTAGGTAGCGCTCTCGTCTCACACACGAGGGGTCGGGGGTTCAATCCCCCGGCCGGGCGGAGACAAATTGGGCTTGTCTCCTTTCATGTGTTAGCCTCAGTTCACCTAGCTGTAAATAGGTAACTGGAATAAGTGGACGACGTTGTGACGTCCCATCTGGGGTTGGCAAAAATGGTACAAGGCGAGATGGGTATCATATGGTTCACCTAAGCTGATGGCTACCTAAGCCTTCGGGCGAGACGGTACCGTCTATAGTGAGAATGGTACCATACAGATCCACCCTAAGCCTTCGTTTCCGATGTCGCCAATTGGCTAAAAATACAGACTACACACACATCCACAGCCATTCCAACGATACATATAACACCTACACATATAGGAGGCGGGAAATAACGAGCATGCTCACTCCCGCAATACAACTAGAGTAACTAGAGTAAGTACCCCTGTCTAGATGATTTACGTTAGCTGCTAGGTACTCCTTCTGTCGGGAGTCCTGCATTAAAGGAACTTTTGGTGGTAGGTACTCCTTCTGTTGGGAGTCCTGCATTAAAGGAACTTTTGGTGCTAGGTACTCCTTCTGTCGGGAGTCCTGCATTAAAGGAACATATTAGGGGAGGTGTGGTGGAGTGGTCATGCCACTGGATTGGTAATCCAATGGACCCGGGTTCAAATCCCGATATGTCAATGGGAAGATATTATTGGGATTGAATTTGTGCTGTACCTAGTATCAGTGCATTACCACAAAGCCCACCGAAATGCCAAAAAAATACCCTCATTGTTCCCTGATTAAATAACACTGTATGAATATTCCCATATTCAAAATATGTTACAGGGGGACAATGCCTAGTGAGTTCACTACTCAATAGGTGGTGTTCTGAGAGTGAGGGTCTGAGTCTGGAGGGTGAGACGGTGAAGCACTTGAGCGAAGCAACCAGCCGCTTCAGAGATGGAGCTGCTTTGAGCCATGATGGATGCTTCACATGTCTCACTCCCCAGGCTGGAACAAGACCTCACGGGCTTCACCGTGTTGAGCGGTGGAATGTACAGGCTCTCAGCCTATGCCCGAGAGGGAGTAGTTGGAATATAGAAAAAACAAAAAAAATATATGGAATTTGAGATACGGCGGCAACTGTCTGCCCCGATCTCTCGGTTTTCTCCTTGGCCCAGCACTGATAAGCTAGGTGGCCTCTAATGCCACAAAAAGTACATACTTTAGGGGATACGGGAACGTTCCCTCTTTGAGCATTACTATTAGTTTGGGGCCCTCCTCTGTTACTATTGCCCTAAGTCGCATTTTTTGTTGGGGGAACAATTCTATTTTGGCTAGCTGGGGAAGACGTTATAGGCTTGTGACTGGGTCTGTCAGATTTGTGATTGGGAACTTAAAATTAGAACTAGAATTATCGTAGGGCTTCTTTCCACGAAATTTGTTGTTGAGCACGTATGTGTCAGCCATGTCAGCGGCGTCGGCAAGACAATCTACCTTTTTCCCCTTTAAATGATAGGATACAGAAGAATCAATTTTCCATAGGAAATGTTCTAACAGGACCAACTCCTTCAGATCGTTGTAGCTTGTGACTTTCTTACTCTTGACCCAATGATTGAAAGTTTTAGTCATGGTCCTGGCAAATACCTTATGGGTTTCTTCTACTTTCTTCTGGTTTTTACGGAAAGATTGCCTGTAAGCCTCAGGCTGCAATTGATAGGTTTTTAGGATAGCTTCTTTGAGATTGTCATAATCCTGCCTAACTTCTGCTACTTCTGACAAATACGTGGCTCGAGCCTGCCCTGTCAAAACGGTTTGTAACATGAAAGGCCATTGATCTCTTGTCCACTTCATACCTCCAGCAACTTCCTCAACAAAACAAGAAATCCTGCACATTATCCTCAGTGAAAGGTGGAATGACACTAGTCATAGTCAATCCCAGAGGGGGAGCAATTACGGGAGCATTTGTATTGACATTTAGTTGAGCCGTACGATATTGATATTCACATTGTTCGGTCGTTGCACTGGCATTTATTCTGGCTTCTTCGGTATTTGCTCTGGCTTGTTCGGCATTTATTCTGGCTAGTTCTAAGTCGGTGTTTGCTTTTATTCTGGCTAGTTCTAGTTCGAATATTTGATCACCGGTCAAACCAGGTGGCAATTGTACATCAAGTTGGCTAGGTTTACTCGGGATCCCACCAACTGCTCCGTCACCCTCCCCGCCTTCTACAGGGAACAGGTGGGTTTTTATGGTCTGAGCCACCTCTACTTTAGACATGTTTGAGACAGTTAATTGGAGATGTGAGGCAAGCACTTTCAGTTCGGATTTTGACAGACAGTCAATATCAGGGGCTGTGGGTTCTGATTCTATGAAAACTCGAGCATCTTCGTCATTAATTAGTTGAGGCATGATTAATATTTGATTTTAACCCTTAATTAGCGGCGAGCAACATAAGTCGAGTTAAAAAAGCTGGACTATGTGGCGGCGCTCGACATAGGTCGAGTGGCAACTTTAGCAGTTACTCTCAGTGAGAGAGAGAGACAAGTGGTGGCAGGAGACTAGCGAGCGTATGACTGCTCCAGACCACCGCGGCGAACCTACTGACACAAATCTCAGCTCCCTCCTCCCTCTCTCACTCGCTACATACTCAATTATGTACCGAAAGTACCGAATTACCTGCTTTTTGCACTCGCGTTGCACGGTTATTGCAAGAAAACTATCCATCATACAAGGATCGTTATGGTGTCATTCGAAAGCTCTGTTTATGCCCTTTCAGGGATAGGTACTTGTTTTACGTTCTGGGTCTTATTTAGGCATGAAAATGATCACGTAAACAGCCCTATTTTGGCTAAAAACACCCCGCTGTGCGGTACATATAAATAAACCGCATAGGCCGCTCGTAAGGTGTTAAGTAGTGAAACGTTAATGAAACTGAGTGAAACTGTATGAAACGAATCCTGGCGAGGTCGCCACTCTTCTGTTATGTATCTTGATCCTCAAGTGGTTAACTTGATGAATCTAGATAGCACAGAGATATATATTAAGGTATCAGTCAGCTGAAGGCAAAACAAAAGTAAAATCTAATAAAATTATTTCCTGTTGTTGCTTCCTTTCCTTTTGGATCTTAGGACTTAGTATCCTTTATTGACTGATACTCTTTAATTATGAAAAATACTGAAACTAATTAAAGTCATGTAGTATTTATAAAGAATTATTTAACCGAAGCTTAGTAGGCTATGGTTATGAACCGAAGTATATCTAAAGAAGGACTATTAATTCTATAAAAAGTCTTGAAAGATAAATATTAAAGTAAGAATATTTCTGTCTCTTACCCTTTTTGAAATGAATAGATAGTTGTCTTCTATGTCCTTTTATTTATATTTAATGTAATTATTCTTGGTTCTTGTCTTACGTTAACAGTATTATATTATTATTATCATCAGGATTTATATCAAAGTCACATCAAAAGTTAGATATATATTTAATAATTAGTTAAATGTATTTCTTAACCACGTAACAATGAGGTTTAATTAGGAGTAAAGTAAGTTACAGGATCGCTTCATAGATTCGATTCAGGTCTCACTCAAATAATATGAAAAGCAAAATAATGTTTTGAAGCTAAAAGAATTTTCTTCAGCTTAGGAAATCACTAGAAGTAATATTAACACAGCCATGTTAGTCTAAGGCGATATTACTAATATGAGACAATAGCATCACCGTACTAAGCACCGTTAAGCAATGTAAGCTTAATTAAAAGAAAATGAAAGAACTCGTAAGTATTAATATAAAACAATAGTATTACTTTCATCATAACCCAATTACTTAAAGAGTTGCTTTAGTCCACAAGTTAGTCAACTAAAATAGTTAAGTACATAATAATAGCGTTAACGTTAAATCCCAATCAAAATAGGTACGTACATAATAGTAGCGTTAACGTTAATTCGCAATCAAATAGTTAAACACATAATAGTAGCGTTAACGTTAATTCTCAATCACATATCTCACTAACCAACATAACGTAAGTGTTTACACCGAACACACTTAACACACATTTATATAATCTGACTGACAGTCACAATCCCATTATAATACTTCACCCCGTCTTCCTCCAGCTGCAAGTTCACCTTCCCCAACTCCAAATGAGACTGATTTGAATGCCCACAACTCGGGTCTTATATACTAAACAATGATGGTCTAGGAACGAAACAGGAGGCGAGTGATGGTGCGCGCTCCAATCATAGCTCCTCGAGTTGCATAACAGGTTCCTGGTCCATTCACAGCTCCTGGCGTCGATCATACGTCATAGCGTCGGGTAGTTTGCAGGGTCCCCTATGACGCACGCAGGTGTGAAGGCTTGTTTGCTGGTATGCGGGCTAGCTGGTTTCCCACTCGCTAGTTCGCTCGCTAGTTTGCTTCGCCGTTTGGGTAGTTTGTACCTCCTTCAACTCTAATTCTAACTCTTAAGGGCTCTACAGGGCTCCCTATGTCAGAATTATTATTATTATTAGCCTAGGGGGACAAACTATAATACTTAAATCGTAAATGGCACAAACAAGCATAATACTCCATAACACCCAACCCAAGATCACAATAACCCTTAAGACGTCGGACCAGATTGTGTTAAGCCCATTCGGTGCAGAGCGGGATCCAACGATGTACAGCAAACCCGGTCGGAAGATTTGCTTTTAATTAAAGTACCAGCAGCTGATCAAGTCGTTTAAGGAGAAGTCATCAAGGATCATCGTCTCAGGAATCGTCCCCCGGCTCGGTGTAGAGAGCCGATTTTACAACATAGCCACCAGCACAAATCGTTGTCTAGCAAACCTCTGCAGGAAGGAGAACGTGGGATTCGTCGACACCTGGGACAATTTCTACTACGATGACTATTTGTTTTCGGACGATGGAGTTCATCTGAACCAGGTGGGAGCAGCACGTTTTGGGCGTCTTCTCAACGATGCGGTGACGGATTTTCGGAGAAGAAATCGACTCAGCACAGGACAACCAGGAAGGAGGACCGAAGACAGCGAGGACGACAACCTACAAAGGAATTAAATACTAATCCGTCAAGAACCGCGAATTTGGATAAAGCTCCACCAACACGACCCAAATTCAAAACCGCCAGGGATAACTACCGAGGACCGAGGACAGCCATGAATGTAAATGTAGATCTGACCAGAACCAAAAATTTGATGAAAGAATGTTCTGTGATTTCTAAAACCGCAACTTTAAAGGTTTTCTATGCAAACGCTCGTAGCATACGCAATACATTTTCAGATTTAGAGGAACTAGTGTTTACAGAAAATTATGATGTGATTGGCATAACAGAATCTTGGCTCAATACAGAAGATAGAGACTTTTTAGCAGAGTATTCACTTCCCGGTTATGTAATGTTTGAGAACAGCCGAATAAATAAAAATGAAGGTGGCATTTTATTTTATATCAAAGAAAGTCTTAACCCGACCCTCGTGTCAAAACCTCAAATTGTGAACGTCGACACATCTTTTGTGCTAATAAAGAATAATAAAGGTACAAAAATAATACTTGCGTTAATATACAGACCTCCAGCTTAATCAGTGCAAACTGACCGAGAAATTTACGAACAAATTGCAGATGTAAGTAACTCACAAGATACCGTAATTATTGGCGACTTTAATTTACCTGTGACCAAGTGGGGCGATACTCTTACTTCACACTCCGGACATGACTTGTATACGAACTTGCAAGAGAGTTCGCTTTATCAATTTGTTCGAACGCCAACCCGTGGTAATAACGTTCTTGACATTGTACTTGCAACAAAAGAAGAATTGATAGAGAATTTGAATGTTGGTGATGAATTCAGTAACAGCGACCAACATACGATAACTTTCACTTTAAACTTTACTAGTAACGAACCAAATAGTAGCATCGAAAAAGTCCCTAATTTCAAGAAAGCAAACTTCAATAAACTTAGAGCTATGTTTAAAGAAACTGACTGGAGCTTTTTAATTAACAATAACGACATAAATACATCTTGGAAGTTATTCGAAACCATTTACCTAAAAGCAGTGCAAGACTGCATACCATCGAAAATACGGCGTCCAGGCCATAATAATAAGCCCAAATGGTGGAATAAAGATATTTCAAACTGCCTGCTACCTAAAAAATTTGCTAATGATAGATTAAAATCCTCACAAAATGACGAAGAACGGGTGAAATTTGCAGAGCTACGACGCAAAGCCAAAAAGTTAATTAAGCAGAGTAAAAAGACCTTAGAGTTACATATTGCGAATCAAAGTAAAACAAACCCGAAAGAATTCTATAGTTATATCAGAAAGAAAAAAGTAGTTACTTCAACTGTTTGGACCGTTAGTCGATGAAAATGGAGAATACACCAAAGACGAAGTACAAATGAGTAATGCCCTCAATACCTTCTTTGCATCAGTTTTTACAACAGAAGACCTCAGTGATATCCCTACACCATCGCCGATTCAGATTGATAATTCAGATGTTCTAAGCAATATCACCGTTACAGAGAGAGAAGTATTGAATTGTTTAGATAAACTCAAGGTAAATAAAACGCCAGGACCTGATACAATCTCGCCTAGAGTTCTAAAGGAAGCTAAGGATGAGCTCTCCAAACCACTGACATTACTATTCAATAAATCCTTGCAGTCTGGAACTATGCCTAATCAGTGGAAGCTAGCCAACGTAACACCGATATTAAAAAAAGGCAGCAAATCCCTACCCAGTAACTATCGTCCAATTAGCTTAACCTCAGTTGTTTGTAAAATGCTAGAAACGGTCATACGAGACAGACTCGTAAATCACTTAGAGGAAAATAACATACTTAAAGATACTCAACACGGCTTTCGTAAAAAACGTTCCTGTTTAACAAACCTCTTAGACTTCTTCCACGATATCCTCAATCTCTACGATGAGAGTAAAGCTGTAGATATTATATACCTTGATTTTCAAAAGGCCTTTGACAAAGTTCCCCACAAACGTTTACTGCTAAAACTAAAAGTGCCTGGAATACAAGACGGTGTGTTGAAATGGATAGAAAATTGGCTCAGCAACAGAAAGCAAAGGGTAGTCATAAACGGTAAGGCATCTAAATGGACCAATGTAAGTAGCGGGGTACCCCAGGGATCGGTACTAGGACCAATTCTCTTTCTAATTTACATCAACGACATAGATGAGGGTCTCACCTGTACAATCTCAAAATTTGCTGACGATACAAAAATTGCAAATAGCGTACTCTCAAAAGAACAAGTTGACGATATGCAACACAATCTAGATAAATTGTCATGTTGGGCCCAAATTTGGCAAATGAGTTTCAATGCGGATAAATGTAAAGTACTACATGTCGGATACCTAAATGAGAAAGCAAACTATTCGATGAATGGCACTCAGCTTAAGAATGTAAACAGAGAAACCGATCTGGGAGTAACAATATCGAGTAACCTAAAACCGAGTCAACAATGTTCAGAAGTTGTTAAGAAGGCAAACAAAATAATTGGCTTTATAGGCAGGTCATTTGAGCATAAATCCAAAGAAGTTATCCTAACCCTTTACAATTCCTTAGTCCACCCTCTTCTGGAATACTGCGTTCAATCCTGGTGCCCTTATTACCAAAAAGATATAAACAAGCTAGAACGAGTTCAACGTAGAGTTACCAAAATGATACCTAGCCTAAAGAACAAACCATACGAAGAGCGTCTTAGAGAATTAAATCTATTTCCTTTAACCCAGCGCAGATTAAGAGGTGACTTAATTCAAGTGTTCAAAATCATCAAAGGCATCGACAATATGAACTGTAGTAAGTACTTCACTATCGACCAATCTAATTACACGCGGGGAAACGGTTGCAAAATTATTGGTAAATCTTTTAACTCGCACGAATCTAAGAATTTCTTCTTCAATCGAGTTGTCAACTTGTGGAATTGGCTTCCCCGAAACGTTATAGACTGCATCACCGTTGATTCATTTAAACTCCGCCTAGACAAATATCTCTCATTAAGCCCGCGACTGCCTGCGTTTGTAAATGAATAACTATATTTTATCCCCCCCTCAGTTACTAACCAATCTGTCCTCAACTAACTCCCTAATCCTGCCACAGACATTAGTTCCAGGGCAGTTATTCCCTTTCCAATGTTCCCTTACCCACTCTAAACCACTGTTTGGACACTTGATCCTCAGTGTTTTGGAGGACAAGCAACCTAGAAGGATCACTAGACTGTTGTTGCTTGATTTCCTTTGTACTTCCTTTGTACTTCTCTTATACTCGTACGTTCCGACTCACCTTCCACTAATTTTTTCCTTCAGTTAACCCCTCCTCCCCCCCTCTTACTCTCTCTCTCTCTCTCTCTCTCTCACTCTCTCTCTCTCTCTCTTATACTCGTACGTTCCGACTCACCTTCCACTAATGTTTTCCTTCAGTTAACCCCTCCTCCCCCCCTATCTCTCTCTCTCTCTCTCTCTCTCTCTTATACTCGTATGTTCCGACTCACCTTCCACTAATGTTTTCCTTCAGTTAACCCCTCCTCCCCCCCTGTCACTCTCTCTCTCTCTCTCTTTTATACTCACATGTTCTGACTCACCTTCCACTAATGTTTTCCTTCAGTTAACCCCTCCTCCCCCCCTGTCACTCTCTCTCTCTCTCTTGCCTTACCAGTGGTTGTCCCCTTATTATTATTATTATTTTATTATTATTATTGAAATACCACAGGAACGAAAATTCCTGGGAGCGAAACTTCCACCCCCAACGAGACCCCTCTCTTTCTACCACCTCCCTCCACATGTTACACGTCTCGTTAATCACAGTCTTCTAATATACAAATCACATTTCCTTACCCCCTGACATTCTTGAAATACCCACTAAGTATATTCAATTAGATACCAACCATGCAGACTATAATACGTTCGTTGTGTATGAGTACGAGGCGATCTCAAGACACCTTAGCTCCCAGTGCACAACGAACCGGATCATGATTATGTCCGCCTGTATTAAATTATGTATTATGTTGATTTATACCATTGCCTATTTTTGTAATAATGGTATTCAGCTAACTATGATCTCAATAACCAGTGATGT
The DNA here is from genome assembly GCA_032716605.1 of Paralithodes platypus. NCBI lineage: Eukaryota > Metazoa > Arthropoda > Malacostraca > Decapoda > Lithodidae > Paralithodes > Paralithodes platypus. Next base: position 16,119,679 of record CM064544.1, on the reverse strand, counting down.
AATGAAAATATGAATAGTCTCCTTATACGATTGCACTAGTTCTGTAGTGCTATTATTTACAACCTGTCAATCAATAATTCAGTCACTACAAGCTTGCTTGCTTGCTTTTTTTTTTTTTTTTTTTTTTTATACAAACCATGTGACAATTAAATGAGGAAACTATAATAACACATCTGAATAATGCCAACCTGACTTATAAACACAAATATGAATGTAACCAGACGACGATGCTGTTGTTTCAGTGGAATAATGGCTCTTTGAGCAGTATGTATCGCCTTACTAGTGGTTGTCCCCTCACATGTATGGGGGCCCTGATCAATAAACTCCCCGCTCGGGGCAAAATCAAATCTCTCTCTCTCTCTCTCTCTCTCTTATACTCGTATGTTCCGAGGCCTTCCACTAATGTTTTTCCTTCAGTTAACCCCGTTTCTCTCTCTCTCTCTCTCTCTCTCTCTCCTCTCTCTCAAGGTTCAATACTCACTTCCACTAACTTGGTTTTTCCCTCTCCTTAGTTCTCTCCTCTCTCTCTCTCACCTCTCTCTTCTCTCTCTCTCTCTCTCACTCTCTCTCCTCTCTCTCTCTCTCTCCTCTCTCGTTCAGCACATGAGTGACACCCTAACCAAGCAACCTACATTGCCCACGAAAACAACGCCAGTCAGGACCGAGAAATAACTATGCTAATAGACTCCTCTGAGTATTGATATCGCTACCCCCGGAAAAGCCCCCACAACCCCACCCAATCAAACTCCACCCGCACTGGTAAGAGATATTAATAACCCCACCCAACCCTTAGTAGGCCTTCACAACCCTTTATAGGAGACCGTCAACCCCAATCGCCCACAAGTTGCGAAACTTACCTACCTGAACCACAAAACAAACTAAACAACCCCACCCAACCCCATCCAAGCCAACCCAACCAACTGAATGAATTTGACAACCCGCCGCGGCTTCAAGTCATAACCCCAAACCCATCCTCACCAATAAGAAACAAATCCAGCGCATGCTGAGAGAAATGATATAAAAATAATATCCATAAATGCCTGCTCAATAAGAAACAAAATAGACGAACTCAAATGTCTGTTATTAAATGAGAAAGTTGACGTTATTTGTATAACGGAAACACATCTGAACCTTAAAAATAAAGATCTACTTCATGAATATCACATAGAGCCATATACATTTTTTCATAAAGACCGTAACAATGGAAAACAAAGAGGGGGGGTTGCAATGTACGTTGCAACCTACTTAAACCCAGTCGAGGTGACTCTCCCCGAAAGTAATGCAGAAATAGTGTGCGTCAAAATAAATACAAAAAACATGAACTTAAATATCACTACAGCGTACCGACCACCGAGACTAACTGTTGCCGATGATACAATTTTTTATGAAATACTAGAGAAAACCCTTAATTCCGACGAAACAGTTTTACTAGGTGACTATAACCTCCCCCTAATTGACTGGAATACCACGACCGGAAAAAATGCTGAGTCACGCCTAATGACAAGCTTCATCCAGGACAATTTTTTGACTCCACACGTAAAACAGCCGACGCGAGACAGGAATATACTAGACCTCGTAATCACTACCCAAGAAAATTTATTATCAAACCTGGATGTAGGTGAACATCTGGCAACGTCCGATCATAAAATCTTAAGAATCAACGTTATAAGCAAATATTCCTCAGTAAAAACAACAGGAATGGTTTCGGACTTCAAAAACGCAAATTATGACGGACTTAAGGAATCGCTATCAAACATACACTCAAACCTCATAAATATAAACGAAGTAAATGAACTATGGGGACATTTTAAGTCTACAATTACAGAAGCGCATAAACAATTTGTACCCATGAAACCAAAACGTAGTACGAAATCAAGTATGCCCCCTTGGTACAGTAGAGACATTGGCAAGGCAATAAGGAAAAGGAATCAACTCCACAAACTTGTAAAAAATAACACAAACACTGAAGTAATTAAAAACTTGTACAAAAATAGTAGAAGGGAAGTGAAAAAAATAATTAGGGCGAACAAACAAAATGACTATTGCCAGAGAAAGTGCCACAAACCCCAAAAAATTCTACAGTTATGTAAACAAAAATAAACAGATCAAAAGCGGAATCGGACCGCTAATAGAAGATGGCCAGACAATAACAGGCGACACAAACACGGCAAATCTGCTCAACAAATATTTTGGCTCAGTTTTCACAGAAGAAATTATCGATCATACCCTTGAAAATAACACCTCAACTCATGAGATAGGAGATTTCACCATCAGTGTTACCGAAGTACAAAGCAAATTGAGTAATTTAAATGTAAATAAGACCCCGGGACCCGACATGCTCCACCCGAAAATAATTAAGAATGTCAAGGACGAAATAGCAAAACCCCTGACACAACTATTTAACTTATCACTACTACAGGGGATTGTACCGAGTGATTGGAAAGATGCGAACATTACGCCGATATACAAGAAGGGTAGCAAGGCCAAAGCGAGTAATTACAGACCAATTAGCCTAACTTCAATTGTAGGAAAAATCATGGAAAAAATCATTAGAGATAAGATTGTAGATTACCTCGAATCAAACAACCTAATCAAAAATAGTCAACACGGCTTTAGATCAAATAAGTCATGCCTAACAAATTTGATTGAATTTTATAACAAACTATTCACATATAACGACATGACGAAATCACTAGATATAATCTTCTTGGACTTTCAAAAAGCTTTCGACAAGGTGCCTCACCGAAAACTATTGGCTAAACTGGAGAGGATAGGTATCAAGGTGAAATTCATTCTTGGATAAAAAATTGGCTTACGGACAGAAGACAGAGAGTGGTGATAAATGGAGTGGAATCGGAGTGGGAGCCTGTCACTAGTGGAGTTCCACAGGGTTCAGTCCTTGGACCGGTCCTGTTTCTCATTTACATTAACGATATCGATGTAGGGGTAAACAACACCATTTCCAAATTCGCCGACGATACAAAAATAGGAAATACAGTCCTGAACGAAGATGATAGAAATGCGTTGCAATCTGATTTAAACAAGATATCAGAGTGGTCGAAAAAATGGCAGATGCCCTTCAATGTCGATAAATGTCAGGTGCTGCAGGTTGGTAGCAGAAATATGAAATATAAATACGAAATGAATGGCAAACAAATAAAAACCGCAACGGTAGTAAAAGACCTAGGGGTACTAATATCTGAAAACCTAAAAACTTCCGACCAATGTATAGCAGCTGCAAATAAGGCAAACATAGCATTGGGCTTTATTAAACGAAAATTTACATATAAACATGAAAACGTAATAGTGCCACTGTTCAAAAGTATGGTGAGGCCCCACCTTGAATATGGTGTGCAGTTCTGGTCACCTTATCTGATCAAGGACATTGTAAGACTCGAGTCAGTACAGCGTAGAGCGACGAAGATGATACCCTCATTAAGAAATAAACCATATGAAGAAAGACTTAAACGATTGAACCTGTTCTCATTAAAAAAGAGGAGGTTGAGGAGTCAGCTTATTGAGTGCTTTAAGATACTAAAAGGTTTCGACAAAGTCGATGTAAATGCACTATTCACATTAAACAATACTACTCAAACTCGCGGAAATGGAATGAAATTAAAAACCAAAAAGGCAAACCTAGATGTCACAAAGAGTTTCTTCACCTACAGTGTGGCGACAGAGTGGAATAAACTACCAGCGAGAGTGGTGGAGAGCGACACAATAAACGCCTTCAAGGGAAGGCTTGACCTCTATCTGCAGAGGGCTGGGGTGATATGAATGGAAAAAAAAAAAAAAAAAAAAAAATGTATGTATATGTATGTGTGTGCACTGTACAGTATGTATATATATACTGTATATATATGTGTGTATGTATGTATGTGTATATGTATGTGTATATATATGTATATATATATGTATATGTATGTATGTGTATGTGTGTATGTGTATATATGCATATTATAGTTTGTAAGGCCAGACTGCCTAGTAAGGACCTTGAGGTCTGTGTGGTCTGTGTATCTATGTAGCTCTATGTAGCTCTATGTAGCTCTATGTAGCTCTCTCTCTCTCTCTCTCTCTCTCTCTCTCTTATACTCGTACGTTCCGACTCACCTTCCACTAATGTTTTCCTTCAGTTAACCCCTCCTCCCCCCCTCTTACTCTCTCTCTCTCTCTCTCTCTCTCTCTCTTATGCTCGTATGTTCCGACTCACCTTCCACTAATGTTTTCCTTCAGTTAACCCCTCCTCCCCCCCTGTCACTCTCTCTCTCTCTCTCTCTCTCTCTCTCTCTCTCTCTCTCTCTCTCTCTCTCTCTTATATTCGTATGTTCCGACTCACCTTCCACTAATGTTTTCCTTCAGTTTACCCATCCTCCCCCCCTGTCACTCTCTCTCTCTCTCTCTCTCTCCTTCCTCATATACTCGTACGTTCCGACTCACCTTCCCGTAATGTTTTCCTTCAGTTAACCCCTCCTCCCCCCCCTCTCTCACTCTCTCTTTCTCTCTCTCTCTCTCTCTCTCTCTGTCTCGCCATTTTTTATCTCAGTCGCCATTTTTTATCTTACTGCGAGTGGTTCAGAAAGTGTATACTGTGAATTTTAATGCTTTAATTGTACCAATTTGCTACCATAAATTTGTGTGATTTTCAGGCATATTGTGATTATATCGCTCATGGCACCGCAACGAACCTGCACGAGTTGTTCCGGTAAATTTGGCCCTACCATGTTTGTTGATACTGATGTCCAAATTTGTAGATTTTGCCAGCTCCGAGAGAAGATTGCGGATGAATTGAATGCAGCTCACCGCAAGATCGATGCCCTGACTACGAAGCTTGAATCCCTTCAAGAATTTGCCACACTCAACGTAGGAGTGCCCTCGGCCCAAGAAACCACTACGATGTCAACCGCCATTCCAGTGCATACAGTACCGGTACCGGTACCCACACCAGCAGCTACCTTAGATGTTGCAGAAAATAATAATGACTCTACTCTCACTCCCCCCCCCAGGACAATTTTCAGTTAGTGAGAAACAATGTGCATCCCAGTACCAGTACCAGGAAGGTCATCCCGACAACATGCCAAAACCGCTTCAAAATTCTGGCTATTGACGAGGAAGAGGAAACGGAAGAAGTTCGGCTTGTGGGCGACTCCATGGTCCGTGGCCAACTAACCGAGTTCTGCGCCAGGGCACCCAGGACCAGAAAGCGATTCTGTATCCCAGGTGGCGGCATGGACGACATTGTTGCGGCTGTGGAAGAGGTTTCCAGGCTCGCCCCCGCAAACACTACGTACGTCATCCACGTTGGATCTAACGATGTCCAACGGACACGGTCAGAGGAACTACTTTGCAAGTACCGGCGGCTGATCACGTCCTTCAAGGAAAAATCTAATAGAATCTTAATTTCAGGAATTGTTCCCCGGATTGATGTAGAAAACAGATTCTACAACATAGCTACCAGTACAAATCGCCGGCTAGCCAAACTCTGCAGGGAGGAGGACATCGGCTTTGTCGACACGTGGGATCATTTTTACTATGATAAATCTTTGTTTTCAGGAGATGGTGTATATCTCAATGAAGTAGGAGCTGCACGTCTTGGTCGTCTGCTGAACGATGCAGTCAAGGATTTCCGTTCAAAAAACGGGTCAACCAGACCCCAGACAGGGTAGTGTAAGTCAAATACGAACTGAAAATTCAGACAATGCACAATCGGTAACATCCAACTCTAATACTCTTAAGGTGTTTTATGTAAATGCTCGTAGCATACGCAATAAATTTTCAGATCTAGAGGAAATCGTGTTTACAGAACATTATGATATAATCGGCATTACAGAATCTTGGTTACATACGGAAGACAGAGACTTTTTAGCCGAATATACGCTTCCTGGTTATACAATGTTTGAGAAAAGTCGGATCAATAGAAATGGAGGAGGAGTTCTGTTTTTATAAAGGAAAGTCTTAATCCCTTCTTAATGTCAAAACCTCAAATTGCGAATATAGACATATCTTACGTACTATTAAATAATAAACGAGGAAATAAAATAACACTAGCTTTATTATACAGACCCCCATCTCAATCAGTGCAAACTGACAGTGAAATTTATGAACAAATTGCAGAAATAACTAACATACAAGATACCGTAATTCTTGGCGATTTCAACTTACCCGTGACTAAATGGGGAGATATTCTTACTTCACACTCTGGACACGACCTCTATGCTAACTTGCAAGAGAGTTAACTTTTTCAATTTGTACAATCTCCGACCCGTGGTAATAATGTGCTTGACCTTGTACTCGCAACAAAAGAAGAATTAATAGAGAATTTGAATGTTGGTGATGAATTCAGAAACAGCGACCATCATACAATAACTTTCACTTTAAAGTTTACTAGTAACAAATCAAATAGCAGCATTGAGAAAGTCCCTAATTTCAAGAAAGCAAATTTTCATAAACTTAAATCAAAGCTTAAAGAAACTGACAGGAGCTTTCTGACTAACAATAACGACATAAATACATCTTGGGAGTGTTTCAAAACCACTTACCTTAAGGCAGTGCAAGACTGCATACCATCGAAAATACGGCGTCCAGGCCATAATGATAAGCCCAAATGGTGGAATAAAGATATTTCAGACTGTCTGCTTGCTAAAAAAATTGCTAATGATAGACTAAAATCCTCACAAAATGACGAAGAACGGGTGAAATTTGTAGAGCTACGACGCAAAGCCAAAAAGTTAATTAAGCAAAGTAAAAAGACCCTGGAGTTACATGTTACGAATCAAAGTAAAACAAACCCGAAAGAATTCTATAGTTATATCAGAAAGAAAAAAGTAGTTACTTCAATTGTTGGACCGTTAGTCGATGAAAATGGAGAATACACCAAAGACGAAGTACAAAATTATGAGTATTGCCCTCAATACCTTCTTTGCATCAGTTTTTACAACCGAAGACCTCAGTGATATCCCTACACCATCGCCGATTCAGATTGATAATTCAGATGTTCTAAGCAATATCATCGTTACAGAGAGAGAAGTATTGAATTGTTTAGATAAACTCAAGGTAAATAAAATGCCTGGACCTGATACAATCTCACCTAGAGTTCTAAAGGAAGCTAAGGGTGAGCTCTCCAAACCACTGACATTGCTATTCAATGAATCCTTGCAGTCTGGGACTATGCCTGATCAGTGGAAGCTAGCCAACGTAACACCGATATTCAAAAAAGACAGCAAATCCCTACCCCGTAACTATCATCCAATTAGCTTAACCTCAATTTTATGTAAAATGCTAGAAACGGTCATAAGAGATCACTTTTTTTTTTTTTTTTTTTTTTTTTCTATGTGATTGAGGGAGGCAAAAGGCATAACTGCCTATAGCGAGTGCCTCCCCCATAGTTGAAAGAGGACAGGGCCAAAATCAAGGGACGTTCGAGCCAAAATGCCTGGACACACGGAGTTTGAAGCAATTTAAGTCATAGGAAGAGGGAAAGACTGATTCTGGGAGAGAGTTCCAGAGCTCAGCTGTTGAGTAGAAGAAAGTTTGAGAGTAACGTTTCACTCTTGGGTTGGAGAGTTGCACAGAGTAGGGGTGGGATTGAGTTGCAAGACGGGTACCACGTGCCCTACGTAAAGGAGGTGGTATGCACTGGGATAGCTCTGAGGAACACTGATTATTATAGTAGCGATAGAATAGCGAGAGAGATGCAACATTGCGGCGGAGAGAGAGAGATTGCAGAGAGTTGGTGAGTGGACGTGAGTTAATGATACGAAAGGCCTTCCTTTCAACTTTGTCTAGGAGAGCAGTGTGAGAGGAACCTCCCCACACATGTGAACAATACTCAATACAAGGGCGCACTATGCCCCTATACAGAGCAAGAAGCTGTGCAGGGGAAAAGAACCCCCTAAGGCGGTTGAGCACACCCAGCTTCTGGGATGCTGCCTTAGCAAGACTGGTAATATGGTCCTTCCAAATGAGAGCAGAAGAAAAAGAGACACCAAGAATATTGAGAGAAGATGAAGGGTTGATTTTTGTATTGTTGAAGAATAAGGGATAGTCCGCTGGGAGATCCTGACGGGTAGATAGATGGAGAAATTGGGTTTTGGAAGCATTAAAGTTAACAAGGTTTTCTCTGCCCCAATTGGAAATAGTATTTAGATCAGAATTTAAGAGTTCTATGGCTTCATTACGTTTGTCGTTGAGGGATTGCTGGCTGGGGCGTTCTGAAAAACTAATGGAGTAGTGCAAGGTTGAGTCGTCTGCGTATGAATGGATGGGAATTAAGGTACAGTTAAGGAGATCATTTATAAAAATTAGAAAGAGAATAGGAGATAGGACAGAGCCCTGGTAGAGGCAAATAACTTACTTAAAGATACTCAACACGGCTTTCGTAAAAAACATTCCTGTTTAACAAACCTCTTAGACTTCTTCCACGATATCCTCAACCTCTACGATGAGAGTAAAGCTGTAGATATTATATACCTTGATTTTCAAAAGGCCTTTGACAAAGTTCCCCACAAACGTTTACTGCTAAAACTAAAAGCGCATGGAATACAAGAGGGTGTGTTGAAATGGATAGAAAATTGGCTCAGCGACAGAAAGCAAAGAGTAGTCATAAACGGTAAGGCATCTAAATGGACCAATGTAAGTAGTGGGGTACCCCAGGGATCGGTACTAGGACCAATTCTCTTTCTAATTTACATCAACGACATAGATGAGGGTCTCACCTATACAATCTCAAAATTTGCTGACGATACAAAAATTGCAAATAGCGTACTCTCAAAAGAACATGTTGACGATATTGAACACAATCTAGATAAATTGTCACAGCAATTGTTCCGAGGAACTTGCTTCAATTGTGCCGCCTCTCCACATCTTTCCCCGTAGAACTAGGGCGGCTGAGAGCGCCCATGAATTTACACTTTCTCCTCCACAATGCAGAACTTCTGCTTATCAGAATTCATTTATCCCCAGAGCTACTACGCTTTGGAATTCACTTCCCTCGAATTGCTTTCCACAAACTTACAATCTACAAATGTTTAAATCCAGTTGTTACAAACATTTTATGAATGGAGGATGCCTTTAGGCACATGGACCTTTTTGTTTTATCTGTGTTTTTCCTTCCTCCGTTCATTGTCTCTTAAAAAAAAAAAAAAAAAAAAAGTTGGGCCCAAATTTGGCAAATGAGTTTCAATGTGGATAAATGTAAAGTACTACATATCGGATACCTAAATGAGAAAGCAAACTATTCAATGAATGGCACTCAGCTTAAGAATGTAAACAGAGAAACCGATCTGGGAGTAACAATATCGAGTAACCTAAAACCGAGTCAACAATGTTCAGAAGTTGTTAAGAAGGCAAACAAAATAATTGGCTTTATAGGCAGGTCATTTGAGCATAAATCCAAAGAAGTTATCCTAACCCTTTACAATTCCTTAGTCCGCCCTCTTCTGGAATACTGCGTTCAAGCCTGGTGCCCTTATTACCAAAAAGATATAAACAAGCTAGAACGAGTTCAACGTAGAGTTACCAAAATGATACCTAGCCTAAAGAACAAACCATACGAAGAGCGTCTTAGAGAATTAAATCTATTTCCTTTAACCCAGCGCAGATTAAGAGGTGACTTATTTCAAGTGTTCAAAATCATCAAAGGCATCGACAATAGGAACTGTAGTAAGTACTTCACTATCGACCAATCTAATTACACGCCGGGAAACGGTTGCAAAATTATTGGTAAATCTTTTAACTCACACGAATCTAAGAATTTCTTCTTCAATCGAGTTGTCAACTTGTGGAATGGGCTTCCCCGAGACGTTATAGACTGCATCACCGTTGATTCATTTAAACTCCGCTTAGACAAATATCTCGCATCAAACCCGCGACTGACTGCGTTTGTAAATGAATAACTTTATTTTATCCCCCCCTCAGTTACTAACCCATCTGTCCCCTACTAACTTCCTTATCTTGCCACGGACATTAGTTCTAGGGCAGTAGTTCCCTTTCCAATGTTCCCTTACCCACTCTAAACCACTGTTTGGACACTAAGTCTTGATCCTCAGTGTTTTGGAGGACAAGCAGCCTAGAAGGGTCACTAGACCTGTTGTTGCTTGATTCCCTTTGTACTCCCTATGTATGTTCCGACTCACCTTCCACTAATGTTTTCCTTCAGTTAACCCCTCCTCCTCCCTCCCCCCCCCCCCCCCCCCCCTGTCACTTTCCCTTAACCATAATGTGTGTTCCTCCTACTGTACAAAACACCTTCCCCGTCTTGCTGCACCTTAACTCAGTGCCCTACCTATGTCTATTATCGCTACTATTATTCTCCTTCCCTCCTGAGTCATTAGCGGCTAATGTCTCGATACGTAATGGAAAATATATGAAAGCACACTGTCTCTGCATCACATTAAGACCAAGTTTATATAATTAGCACCGTATTTCACTACAAAATCTTGAAATATTTTGGTGGAAACTTTGCAATTTACCACCAGTTGAAAAGAAACAAAGTATAGTTGTTGCTTGTGCCCAGACCACCACCACCACCACCACCATCAGAGACCAGTGCCACTCAGGCCAGTTGGTGCCTGAAGGAGTCCACGCACGCCAGTCACCCCGCGGACGTCGTAGGGGTAGGGTGGCGCTCGGTCTGGTTCACGCTCCACCAAACCACGAGTCGGCCACTCTCAGTATTGTTAACATCTGTTAACTTTGGGGGATTATTTATACATGGTGACTTAGTAGTTCCACAGAAAAGTATTTGACGTGTTTGGAAAAAGTTGTCACTGGTACATTTGATACGAACATTTAACAAACTTGCAGATACTGTATAGGCCTAGGCCTAGTTACATTTGATACGAACATTTTACAAACTTGCAGAACTAAAGTGAGAAGGATAACTAACCTTTAACTTGCAATGTTGCAGATGCCTGGGGTGGATTCCGTTGATGCCGTGACACCGTAAACAACACGTGAGTACATCATTATATATCAGTAATAATCAAAAATAGCTACACTTTTAAAACTTGTAATTTACCAGAAGCATCGGTTTGCATTTAATATTTATTTGTGGATGGTTCCTTAGTGATTATGGAGTTGTTTATTATTATAAGTAGTTACTAATTGATGTTTTATTGATCGTATTGTGAGTTAACAGAGGAGCTAGGAAGTGAAAGGGAAGTAAGGCATCGTCCTTGTATTAATTGTTATGTACGGTGCGTCCAACCCATGAATAAATACCTTAGTCAGTCTATTAATTAGCCCTTCAAGAATAATTCTTAAAGGGCTTATTACGTCTTCGTATCTTGAATCAAGATATGAAGACGTATGCCTTCCTCTTTATCTGGCTATTAGTAGACGATTTTATTCAGATTAGGAAGGGTGTGTGGGACTCTGAAGGACGATTGGTCGTGTTTACACCTTTGATTCCTAGAGAGGCTTTCAAACCAGAATAAAATGGTCTAGTGATAGCCAGAATGTACTATCAAAATACGTCATAATCCTCATAGGGGTTTATATTTTAATAATAATTATATAACTCAATGATCCCAGTACTTAGTGAAGAGGTTGACATGCCACATATTACAGGGTGGCTAACAAGGGCGTTGTTGTTTCAAGACTGAGTAAGGGGGGATGGCTAATTTTTTGGCTGATTTTTTTCATTCATTTATTAAATTGTTAGTATCCTTCGTAGACCTTCATCATACATAACAAAAACAGGATCCCCCTGCAAGATATATTGTACATTTTTCGGTAGAAAAATGTCCCGGCCGATGGCCGATTCCTCCTAAAATTAAAGGCTCGGCAGAAAAGAATTGACACCTAAATGGCACGAAAGGTGTTATTATTGACAAAGAAATGGAACGAACGTCTTAAACCTCAAAACTAATATGGTAAACATGAGGGAGAAGGGGAATAAGGCCCCCTCCCCCCTTAACCACACCTCCAGGGGCGTATAATGGGGAACGAGGGAACATATATTGAACTATATATGTTTAAGGGGGTACTACTCGCTTGTTATGGACCCCCTTCTCCCTCGTGTTTAGCATATTAGTTTTGATATTTTAAGACGTTCAACTCATTAGTTTGGCGGTTTTATAACTTGATACCCTATTTCTTTGTCAATATTTAGACCTTTCGTGCCATTTAGGTGTAGATTTTTTCCTGGCGAGCGAAAGCGAGCCTGTAATTTTAAGTGTAACTGATTTTCGGCCGGGACATTTTTCTACCAAAAAATGTCAACATTTATCCTGAAGGGGGGGGGGGGGGGGGTGGGGGGGTCCTTGGGAGTGTTTTTTACAGCTTGGTGGAGGTCTAGGGAGGAAACTAACAAATATTAAAAAGATGAAGCAAAAATCAAATAAATATGCACATCTCCCCTTAATACAGTCGTAATATTGACTTGGGCACGACTCCAGCCTTTAGTTAATTAAATATATAAGTAATCCATAATGAATTATTATGTTCCTTCCAACAACCAACTATACTCCTAAAATCGATTAATGAAATTTTCAAACACATGTGGCAGTCCGTGGATTCGAATCCAGGATGCTCACACCGAAAATCAACACCTTATGCATCGCACCACGAAGACAGTTAAAGAATGGTGGACACTGCCTACGATTTATTATGCAACTTCGAATCCTGCATATCAATCTAAGCATGTACACACATCCCAACTGCAACTCACGTAGGCTATGCATATGTGAATGGAAAGAGCAATTAATGGGGCCTTAACCACTAGGGAAGTCCTCTCGATAAATTACCCCTGAACCAATATCAATTTTTATGTTCCTTCCAACAACCAACTATACTCCTAAAATCGATTACTGAAATTTTACAAACACATGTGGCAGTCCGTGGATTCGAATCCAGGATGCTCACACCGAAAATCAACACCTTATGCATCGCACCACGAAGACAGTTAAAGAATGGTGGACACTGCCTACGATTTATTATGCAACTTCGAATCCTGCATATCAATCTAAGCATGTACACACATCCCAACTGTAACTCACGTAGGCTATGCATATGTGAATGGAAAGAGCAATTAATGGGGCCTTAACCACTAGGGAAGTCCTCTCGATAAATTACCCCTGAACCAATATCAATTATTATGTTCCTTCCAACAACCAACTATAATCCTAAAATCGATTAATGAAATTTTACAAACACATGTGGCAGTCCGTGGATTCGAATCCAGGATGCTCACACCGAAAATCAACACCTTATGCATCGCACCACGAAGACAGTTAAAGAATGGTGGACACTGCCTACGATTTATTATGCAACTTCGAATCCTGCATATCAATCTAAGCATGTACACACATCCCAACTGCAACTCACGTAGGCTATGCATATGTGAATGGAAAGAGCAATTAATGGGGCCTTAACCACTAGGGAAGTCCTCTCGATAAATTACCCCTGAACCAATATCAATTATTATGTTCCTTCCAACAACCAACTATACTCCTAAAATCGATTACTGAAATTTTACAAACACATGTGGCAGTCCGTGGATTCGAATCCAGGATGCTCACACCGAAAATCAACACCTTATGCATCGCACCACGAAGACAGTTAAAGAATGGTGGACACTGCCTACGATTTATTATGCAACTTCGAATCCTGCATATCAATCTAAGCATGTACACACATCCCAACCGTAACTCACGTAGGCTATGCATATGTGAATGGAAAGAGCAATTAATGGGGCCTTAACCACTAGGGAAGTCCTCTCGATAAATTACCCCTGAACCAATATCAATTATTATGTTCCTTCCAACAACCAACTATACTCCTAAAATCGATTAATGAAATTTTACAAACACATGTGGCAGTCCGTGGATTCGAATCCAGGATGCTCACACCGAAAATCAACACCTTATGCATCGCACCACGAAGACAGTTAAAGAATGGTGGACACTGCCTACGATTTATTATGCAACTTCGAATCCTGCATATCAATCTAAGCATGTACACAAATCCCAACTGCAACTCACGTAGGCTATGCATATGTGAATGGAAAGAGCAATTAATGGGGCCTTAACCACTAGGGAAGTCCTCTCGATAAATTACCCCTGAACCAATATCAATTATTATATTCCTTCCAACAACCAACTATACTCCTAAAATCGATTAATGAAATTTTACAAACACATGTGGCAGTCCGTGGATTCGAATCCAGGATGCTCACACCGAAAATCAACACCTTATGCATCGCACCACGAAGACAGTTAAAGAATGGTGGACACTGCCTACGATTTATTATGCAACTTCGAATCCTGCATATCAATCTAAGCATGTACACACATCCCAACTGTAACTCACGTAGGCTATGCATATGTGAATGGAAAGAGCAATTAATGGGGCCTTAACCACTAGGGAAGTCCTCTCGATAAATTACCCCTGAACCAATATCAATTATTATGTTCCTTCCAACAACCAACTATACTCCTAAAATCGATTAATAATATAAGTAATCCATAATTAAATATATAAGTAATCCATAATTAAATATATAAGTAATCCATAATTTAATATATAAGTAATCCATAATTTAATATATAAGTAATCCATAATTAAATATATAAGTAATCCATAATTACATACATAAGTAATCCATAATTACATACATAAGTAATCCATAATTAAATATATAAGTAATCCATAATTACCTATATAAGTAATCCATAATTACATACATAAGTAATCCATAATTAAATATATAAGTAATCCATAATTACATACATAAGTAATCCATAATTAAATATATAAGTAATCCATAATTAAATATATAAGCAATCCATAATTAAATATATAAGTAATCCATAATGTAATTACTCCGTGCACTCTGTTTAATTGCCATAGCTAAGTGTATTTCAAAGTGAAATATCACTTTTATAAAATGAACTGAAGGACATTGTGAGATTAAGGGGGGATGTGTGTATTTATTTGCCTATTATTTTATCATATATTTTTAGTTTCCTCGCTAGACCTCCATCAAGCTGTAAAAAACACCCCCTAGACCCGCCTCCAAGATACATTTTGTACATTTTTCGGTAGAATTATGTGCCGGCTGAAGGCCGGTTACTACTAAGTTACAGGCTCGCTATCGCTTGCCAGAAAACAATCGATACCTAAATGGTACGAAAGGTCAAAATATTGACAAAGAAAGGGAACGAAAGGTTTGAAAATCGTCAAACTAGTAGGGCGGAAGGCTTACATCTCAAAACTAATATTGGTAAACATGAGGGAGGAGGGGGTTCAGCAAAAACAAGAGCCTCCCCTTAAAGAATGAGTCATAGAAACTGAATAAGATTATTATATCAGAATGTGTGGGTGGACAATGGATCTTACTATACCAACTTATAATTCCAACACACACACACACACACACACACACACACACACACACACACACACACACACACACACACACAAACACAAACACACACACACCACACACACACAAACACACACACACACACACCACACACACACAAACACACACACACACACACACACACACACACACAAACACAAACACACACACACACACACACACACACACACAGACACAAACACACACACACACAAATACAAACACACACACAGCCCGTAGCCTAGTAGGTAGAGCTCTCGTCTCACACACGAGGGGTCGGGGGTTCAATCCCCGGCCGGGCGGAGACAAATTGGGCTTGTCTCCTTTCATGTGTTAGCCTCAGTTCACCTAGCTGTAAATAGGTACCTGGAATAAGTGGACGACGTTGTGACGTCCCATCTGGGGTTGGCAAAAATGGTACAAGGCGAGATGGGTATCATATGGTTCACCTAAGCTGATGGCTACCTAAGCCTTCGGGCGAGACGGTACCGTCTATAGTGAGAATGGTACCATACAGATCCACCCTAAGCCTTCGTTTCCGATGTCGCCAATTGGCTAAAATACAGACTACACACACATCCACAGCCATTCCAACAGTACATAAAACACTTAACATGCATTTCACGCAATACATTCCCAGTTAAGGAGGCGCGATAATAATGAGCTTAGCTCGCATTGCGTGGATTCCCCTTGACGAACAAGTAACTGAGTAACACACACATGTGAAAAGAGTTTAAATTAATATATATATATATGAAAAATACAGAGGTACAGTACAGTCAAACACCCACCCCAAGGCAAAATAGAGAGGCGGATGGACTTCATCAGGCCACAGCCATCCGCCGTAATCGGTTTTCTGTTATAACTGTGGCAAACCGGCTATCTCTATAATACCTGGTGTAGAGTGTTTGCCCTAAAAGAAAAAGTAGTATAGTACTAATAAAATAGTCAAAATCAGGGGGTTGATAAATTTGGGAAGTCAATTTTGTAGTCAGAAGTAGAGTAGACAAAATCAGTTAGTTCAAACTGGGGAAGTCACATTTTGTTGTCGGATATCGAAGAAGAAATCCATTAACTACGTCAAAAAGTACTGAAACACGCACGCGCGCACACACACACACACACACACACACACACACACACACACACACACACACACATATCGAAGAAGAAATCCATTAACTACGTCAAAAAGTACTGAAACACGCACGCGCGCACACACACACACACACACACACACACACACACACACACACACACACACACACATATCGAAGAAGAAATCCATTAACTACGTCAAAAAGTACTGAAACACGCACGCGCGCACACACACACACACACACACACACACACACACAACAAACCCATTACCCTTAGAAGATTATGACTCATTTTGACAGTAAATTCAGGCTATCATTAGACGATTGTTTTACAGTTTAAGAAGGGTCTTTGGGATTTATAAGGGTAAAGACTTTAAATTAACCCTCTGATTTCCACAAACCTTTCCTATCTTTTTTTTGTTTGTGTCTAAGTGAGTGAGGGACACAAAAGGCAGAACTGCCTGTAACGAGTGCCTCCCCCAGAGTTGAAAGAGTGACAGTGCCAAAATCAAGGGACGTTCGAGCCAAAAAGCAACTTTAAGTCATAGGAAGAGGGAAAGACTGATTCTTGGAGAGAGTTCCAGAACTCAGTAGTTGAATAGAAGAAAGACTGAGAATAAGGTTTCACTCTTGGGTTGGAGAGTTGCACAGAGTAGGGGTAGGATTGTGTTGCAAGACGGGTACTACGTACCCTACATATAGGAGGTGATATACACTGGGATAGTTCTGAGGAACACTGATTATTGTAGTGGCGATAGAATAGCGACAGAGATGCAACATTGCGGCGAAGAGAGAGAGAGATTATAGAGAGTTGGTGAGTGGACGGCAGTTAATTATATGAAAGGCTTTCCTTTCTACTTTGTCTAGGAGTGCGTTGTGAGAGGAACCTCCCCATACATGTGAACAATAGTCAATACAAGGACGCACTGTGCCCCTGTACAGAGCAAGAAGCTACACAAGGGTAAAGAACGCCTTAAGGCGGTTGAGCACACCCAGCTTCTGGGAGGCTGCCTTAGCAAGACTGGTAATATGGTCCTTCCAAGTGAGAGCAGAAGAAAAAGTGACACCGAGAATATTGAGAGAAGATGAAGGATTGATTTTTGTACTGTTGAAGTGTAAGGGATAGTCCTCTGGGAGTTCTGAACGGGTAGTAATGTGAAGAAATTGGGTTTTAGAAGCATTAAAGGCAACAAGGTTTTCTCTACCCCAATTGGAAATAGTAGTTAGATCAGAAGATAAGTGTTGCATGGCTTCATTACGTTTGTTTTCGAGGGATTGCTGACTGAGGCATGCAGTAAAACTAATTGAGTAGTGTAAGGTAGAATTGTCTTCGTATGAATAGATAGAACTGAAGGTACAGTTGAGAAGATCATTTATGAAAATTAGAAAGAGAATGGGAGATAGGGCAGAGCCCTGAGGAACACCAGAGTTGATAGGATGAGGAAGTGAATGATGGCCGTCCACAACCGCAGCTATGCAGCGGCCGGGAAGGAAATTAGAGACAAAGGCACAGATGGAGGGATAGAAACCGAAGGAGGGTAGTTTAGAAATTAAAGATTTGTCCCAGACTCTATTGAAAGCCTTCGATATGCCTAGTGCAATAGGAAAGGTCTCACCGAAGTCCCGAAAGGAGGATGACCAAGAGTTGGTAAGATATGAAAGAAGATCACCAGTAGAGAGACCCTTAAAGAAGCCATACCGGTACTGGCAATCTGAGAGTAGATTATGAGAAGATAAATGCTTAAGAAATTTAGAAGTAAGAATAGTTTCAAATACTTTAGAGATACAAAAGATGAGAGCAATTGGACGATAGTTGAAGGGTTGAGAGCGGTCACCCTTCTTTGGGACAGGTTGAATGAGAGCAAACTTCCAGCAAGAAAGGAAGAAGTTAGAGGAGAGACAGAGACGAAAGAGTTTGCCTAGGCAGGGAACCGGCACGGAAGCACAGTTTTTAAGTACAACAGGAGGAGTGATGTAGTGGTTAGCATGAGTGCCTGTTGATCGCAAGGTCCAGGGTTCGAATCCCGGGTGGGTTGTGTGAGGAGGAACACCGTCTGGACCATACGCCTTCTTAGTATAAGCCCAGAGAAGGTAGAAAATACATCTTTAGAAGATATTAGGATAATAGGCATAAGTAGGAGAGAGTTATGTGTAGAAGGAGGAATGGCACCGGAATCATCAAAGGTGGAGTTTCTAGCAAAAGTTTGAGCGAAGAGTTCAGTTTTGTCAGAGGAAAAAGTGATGGTTGTGCCATCAGAGTGGAAAAGGGGAAGGAAAGACTAGGAAGAAAAATTGTTGGAGAGGTTTTTGGCTAGATGCCAGAAAGCTTGGAAAGAGCTAGAGTTGGATATTTCAGTGCATTTATTATTGATGAAAGAGTGTTTGACAAGTCGAAGAACAGATTTTGGCTGAATAAAAGTGTTTAATAATATCCAGAAAACTGACAAAAATGCGTCATCGTATCTTCAAAGGGTTAAGAAATGGAAAAGAGGCCTAATGCCAATTGTAATGCGAAAAACACACTCATTTAAAAGGGAATAAAACATGATTCGATGATATAAAATGGAAAGGGATGATGTACAATGCCAAACTTGATACCAAAGCCATTGAAAACTTAAAATAGTAAAAGATCAACGAAAATAAACTGAATTAAGGAATACGTCATGCTTTTTTTACTCAGCATTTTATTCACAGCAACATTTAAAACATGCCTTTTGTTTTCACACCAATTAATATAGCGGCCTTACTTTCGACAGCGCCCCCCCCACCCCCCACCCCCCGGCCCCCCATCAAATTCGACAAATGGATTTATTTAATTTCATCTGCTTAAAAAAAAACAAGCATTGTCGACTGATTGAATTGGGTTTAATCTGTCAGCCCGGCACGGATTCAAGTTCGGAGTTTTGTGTCATGAAAAGGGATTGTATTGTCTGAAATGTCCAGGGAAATACCGGTGACAGAGAGAGAGAGAGAGTGTGTGTGTGTGTGTGTGTGTGAGAGAGAGAGAGAGAGAGAGAGAGAGAGAGAGAGAGAGAGAGAGAGAGATAAAGAAAAGAGAGAGTGAGTGAGTGAGTGTGAGACTGAGTGAGTGAGAGTGAGTGTGAGTTTTTGAGAAAGAGAGAGAGTGAGTGAGTGTGTGTGTGTGTGAGAGAGAGAGTGAATGTGAGTTAGTGAGTGAGAGAGAGAGTGTGTGAGAGAGAGCGAGTGTGAGTTTTTGAGAAAGAGAGAGAGAAAGAGTGAGTGTAAGTTAGTGAGAGAGAGTGTGAGTGAGAGCGAGTGTGAGATTTTGAGAAAGAGAGAGAGAGAGAGAAAAAGAGTGAGTGTGTGTGTGTATAAGCGTATAGTGTTTGGTAGTAGGTGGTGCTGTGTGGGCCGATGTGCTCTGTACGAGGGCTGACTTCAATTTACACCTTGTGGTTCTGTGTGTGTGTAGGTGGTGTGTGTGTGTGTGTGTGTGTGTTTGTGTGTGTGTGTACATAAAGAGAGGGGGAAGGGTATGGTTTAGTTGTGTGGGTTTGTGTTAGTTAGTGTGAGAAAGAAAAAAGAGTGAGATAAACTGTGTGAAAAAGAGAGCAATTGTTTTTTGTAATTACAGACTGCGTGTGTGTGTGTGGGTGTGTGTGATGGAAACAGATGCGGAGTATGTGTGTGTGTGTGTGTGTTTGTGTGGGTATAAGTATATGATCTTTATGTTTGTGTGTATGTGTGTGTTTACAATATGTATGTGTGTATGATTTTATGTGTGTGTAAGTATATAACTGTGTAAGAAAATATGTATAAGTGTATGTGCGTGTGCGTGTCCAGTGTGTGCGTGTGTGCGTGCTGCAGGAAAAGATTTAAAAGTTACGGTTAGTGATAGACTGGCCATGAGATTTGATTTTGCCCCGAGGGGCGAGTTTATTGAGCAGCGCCCCCCATCCTGTGAGGGGACAACCACTAGTAAGGCGATACATACTGCTCAAAGAGCCATTATTCCACTGAAACAACAGCATCGTCGTCTGGTTACATTCATATTTGTGTTTATAAGTCAGGTTGGCATTATTCAGATGTGTTATTATAGTGTCCTCATTTAATTGTCACATGGTCTGTAAAAAAAAAAAAAAGCAAGCAAGCAAGCAAGCTTGTAGGGACTGAATTATTAATTGACAGGTTGTAAATAATAGCACTACCGAACTAGTGCAATCGTATGAGGAGACTATTCATATTTTCATTACATCAATGATTATTGAGATCATAGTTAGCTGAATACAATTATTACAAAAATAGGCAATGGTATAAATCAACATAATACATAATTTAATACAGGCGGACATAATCATGATCCGGTTCGTTGTGCACTGGGAGCTAAGGTGTCTTGAGATCGCCTCGTACCCATACACAACGAACGTATTATAGTCTGCATGGTTGGTATCTAATTGAATATACTTAGTGGGTATTTCAAGAATGTCAGGGGGTAAGGAAATGTGATTTGTATATTAGAAGACTGTGATTAACGAGACGTGTAACATGTGGACGGAGGTGGTAGAAAGAGAGGGATCTCGTTGGGGGTGGAAGTTTCGCTCCCAGGAATTTTCGTTCCTGTGGTATTTCAATAATAATAATAAAATAAAAATAATAATAAGGGGACAACCACTGGTAAGGCAATACATACTGCTCAAAGAGCCATTATTATACTGTAACAACAGTATCGTCGTCTGGTGTTATTATAGTTTCCTCATTTGATTGCCACATGTGCTGTATATACGTGCTCATGGAAAACAAACAAAAATGTGACTGAATTATTAATTGACAGGTAAATAATAGCACTACAAAACTAGTGCAATCATATGAGGAGACCATTCATGTTTTCTTACATCAATGGTTATTGAGATCATAGTTAGCTGAATACAATTATTACATACATGATGTGACTAATATTTCGAACTACATAAATTATTATGCAATAAAATACGAAAAATATATTACAATCATATGAGGGACACTTCACATTCTTCATTACATCAACGGTTATTGAGGTCATAGTTAGCTGAATACAAGAGTCACATACATAATGTGACTAATATTACCAACTACCGAAGTTATAATGGAATTATAGTAATACAAATATTTTACAAACATGAGTGACATGGTTCAAATTCTTATTACAATAATGGTTATTGAGGGGATAGTTAGCGCAATATGACCAGTGGAGAAGTTTACATGCCGATAGTAATATAATATTTAGTAGGGTGTGTGGTTATGGGAGAGAGGGAGGGGGGTTTTGATTTGATTTTATTGTTTTATTGAGAAAAGTACAAATGTTACACAAGTATCATAGTTACATTATCTCAAAAGGGCGAAGGTGCATACGCAATCTTCACCCTATTTCTAGCTTAAACTATGTCATTACATATATAGTTAGATGAGTAATACATTGATATTGAAGATAATTTTTAACACTACCTAAGTTTAGTATATACAGTATTATAATAAAGACATACCGGTATCTAAAATACATGAGTCCCCGTTATAGACCTTGATCAGATTGTTTTTTGTTTTTAAACGCGCAGGCTGTCCCACAAGACCCCCAACTGAGCCCCGACCGTGTTAATCCCTCTTTAAACATCCTAGAGGGACCCTACCCGTCGTAACCCAGTCACCAGACCCAAGCCAATGCCTTCTCTATACATAATTATGTATAGAGAAGGCATTGCCCCAGCACCCAAAACACACAGCCATACAGATTCAGATTCAGATTCAAATTATTTTATTTCCATAAAATAATATTCGGAGGGAAGGTGCAAGTGGTCCTCCGGGAGGGACAGTGCCGCATATCCGGAGGTACTTGTACATCAAGCCATTAGCCGAGAATATTGAGGACAATACAGCAGTATGGTTAGGGGTTTATTAGGAGGTAGAGGAATGGGTGGGAGAGGAGGAGGAGTAGGGGGGGGGGGGGGGGAGGAGGAGGTAAGGTACTCCAGGGAGGAGGAAAGTGTGAGAGGAGAGGTGTGTGTGTATGTGTTGGGGAGGGTGGGACATACTACATATAAATATTTTTTTTAAGGCCAGCCATAGTACTGAAGATAAATATGGTAGTAAAAAAAAAAAAAAAAAAAAAAAAAAAACATCTTAAAAGGGAAAGTTTGAATTTCAACGCAAGTCTACAGATATCAGCAGTATCGCTTCGTCGTACCTGACACAACATATCAATAAGTAAGGAAGGAAACTGTATACGTGCAAAGGTCAAGATTCAATTAAGTTTAGTAACAAAACAATATTCAGAAGGAAGATACTAGTAGTCCTCCGGGATGGATATGCCGCATATCCGAAGGTACTTAATTGTAGATCAAACCATTAGCAAAGAATATTGAGGACAATTATATTGCTTACATAATTATGCAAGGGTCATGTATATTGGCTTGCAAAAGGATATGAATTGGCACTTAACAGATTATTTAAATAAAAGCTGTGTTAGAGGCTCAGAGGGATATGTATATACTGTACATTGTCAATCTATTAAATGAGAATAGCAGTGATAAGTAAAGAAATACTGACTGGTATTATAAGTGTGACATGATCAATGAAAATATGAAATCGTGTAGAGGGCGTTACAAAGGGTTTAAGTGTGACCTTGTAAGAAAGAAGAGATGTGTGGAGGGCAAGGGGTGCATACTTATAAGGTTGATGTTTCATGTTTACAGTACATATTATTGTGGGGGGGCAAAGTTCTTGTGTTTTTTTAGTATGTTATTGATTACGTTATTCTTTAGCATGTATATTGCTTGATCCTCAATTGTGGTTACCTGATTATTCCTGTATTCCCTAATCATTGGGCATTCCAAGATATAGTGCTCGAGAGAGTGTTTGTTGGGAGCTCTGCAAACCCTACATTGCCTGTGCTCTTCTTCTACCTGCCAATTCAGCTGCCATGGATAACAATAGCCAAGCCTTATTCTTGCATGTACTGAGTCTACCAACCTACTCGTTGTACGTTTACCATAGGTGTATTTGGTCGTAAATGCTACTTTATTGTAGTAGTTTATAGATCGGCTCGTATTATGATGTCTAGCTCTGTCTTCATCCACTCTTTCTTCTTGTGTCTTTTTAATTATAGTTCTCATTTGTTTCAATGACAGTTCAAGAATATGATCAGGTTCTTCTTTCTCTGAGGCCTCCTTGGCAAGCTTATCTGCCCTTTCATTGCCGGGGATGCCTACATGTGAAGGAATCCAGGCAAATTTGACCCCTAGCCCCTTCTCCCCTACACATTTTATCCCCCGTCTGATATCTTGTACAAGGAAAGGATAGGTGGGTTGGGGGCTAGAGATAGCTTCCAAGGCCGCCCTGCTGTCAGATAGGATAAGAATATTCTTTCCCCTTCGAAAGATACTCCCAATTCCAATCGCTATTGCCACCAGCTCAGTTTGAGTGGAAGAGGCCCAGTCCTGTAGCCTGGATAGTTCATAGTCTTCCTGAGCAAAGTTGCCACCACTGATGGCAGCTCCTGCCCTCCCAGTTACGGTGTTAAGTGAGCCGTCACAGTATACCTGATCAGTGTTCTCATCTGTCATATCTTCTATTAGTGACATAAAGTTTGTCTTCAGAGCGTAGAACGGGATCTCAGACTTTTTGTGTCGAGTTGAGTCACTATAATCTCAATAGTGGCCTCTTCCCAGGGCGGAAGGGGGACACTCAATTGCCGGTCATCTGGATGGTAGTCTGTAAGCTGGCTGGGCGGGGTGGGGTCAGTCAGTTGCCAGTCACCGATATAGTAGTCTGTAAGCTGGTAGTCAAGAATGTCAGCAGCAGTTACATGTGGCCAGTCCCTGCCTTTTAAGTCATCTATCCTAAGTAGCTCCATTAGTGCAGTCTTAGGTCGTGTTTCTCTGTCGTCTCTCAGTGTTCGTATGCCTATTATCATATTTGTTTCTTTTATTCTATCAGTGATGGACGATAGATTTAACTTATATCTAAGATTTTTTACCTTGACATTTCTCGGACATCCAAAAATAAGTCTCATGGCTTCATTTTGCAGTTTGTCAAGTTTTTCGATCTGATTAACAGGTAGACAGGAGAGAGCAGGTGCATGGTAGTCAATTACTGATCTAATATAGGCAATGTACATGGTCCTGAGGATAGTGATGGAGGCACCCAAGCCTTTCCATGACATTACTTTAAGGGGCCTTAGTCATCTTTTACAGGTGGTCATTACATGATCAAATTCAACATTATTACCCTGTAGTCCCCCAACATACACTCCCAGATATTTATAATAGTCTACCCTCTCCAGTACATTACCATGGAGATGTAGAGGCTTGTTACGATTCCAACCTTTTGTTATGGCTTTTGTTTTGTTTGTTGATATTACCAGGCCTAATTGGTCACAAGCTTCTCCTACCAAGTCTAGGGCACGTTGCATGTCCCTGTGACTATCGGCCTGGATCAAAATATCATCAGCATAGCTTTCACAGATCACTCCTCTGGGAAATTTGAGTCTAACAATAATGTGCATTAATATGTTGAATAGTATTGGACTTAATACTCCCCCCTGTGGTGTACCCAGCTCAAGCTTACGTACTTCTGACTTTTTACCTTGAAAGACGACATATGCACTTCTATTGCTGAGGTATTCCTTGATCCAGCCCAATAGTTTACCTTTTACACCCATTTTCGCCAACTCGCAAAGTATTACATCCCTGTTTGCTACATCAAATGCACCCTTTAAATCTAAAAATACAGTAAAGTTACACCTATGGTTAGAGAGATATGATGTGATACAGGACATTGTACTTCTGCCTTTGATGTAGCCATTCAAATGCGGGCTCAATTGTGACTCTATTTTGTGCAGTAGCCTATTAAGGACAATCCTTTCAATTGTCTTGCAATAACAAGAAAGAAGTGATATAGGTCTCATGGCTGTAACAGAACCAGCCATGGGTACAGGAATTATGACAGCTCTTTTCCAGTCAGGAGGGATGACACTGTTGCGATAGCTAAGGTTAAAGAAATCCAGCAATGGATTGCCTGCAACCTCTGTCATTGCACGTAGAATGGGATATGTTATCCCATCCTCCCCTGGGGCACTACTTTTGTTGTTGGATAGGGCTCTTTGGAGCTCGTAAGTGTTTATATCTTTACACGAGTCATCCTTAATGGCTATTGCTTCGTCTACTTGTTGGCGAAAATCAGGCAGGTTGGGTCCTAGCTTATTCCTGACTCTGAGAGGCAGATTACTGTAGGTGGAGGCAGAGGCCCATTCATCCATAAGGGTTTGAGCATATTCCTGAGGGTGGGGATGTGCTGCAGCTTGGTTAGTTTTCCCCCTTGCAATATTTATTTTCCTCCACACAACACTGATGGATGTATCTTTATTTGTGTGATTTAAAAAGTCTAACCAGAATTTCTCCCTTGCTTTAATTTTAGCCTGATGGGCCCTTTGACCACAGATTTTTATATTTTCAAAGTTTTCACCAGTTTTATTACCCTTCCAAATTTGTGTAGCAGTTGTTAACAAATTGGTGGTATCTTGTACCTCTTTATCATCCCTGTACCACCTTTGCCAGATTCCACCCTTGGCGTTTGAACGGTATTTGTTTCCCCTATTTTTGTTTTTTTTCTTGTTTGATTGCTGTTTGTTTGTTGTCTTTTTATGAGAGATTTGCTGTTCAGCATATCTTGTTAGATCTTGATAGAAAGTATTTATTGAGTTAGTCTCAGGATATGACTCAAACCACTTACTCATTCCCTCCACAAATTCTTTGGTATGCTGTGGTAGGAGTTGGAGCCTCTTCCTCCCCCCATCAACCCGCCTCTTTTTAACATCTAGCTTAGTTAATAGTGCAAAGTGATCAGATAATAGTAAGTCCTGCTTGTGAACAGAACAGGTACGATATGGCTCGTTATACAGACAAACATAATCTAGCCTGCCACCTAGGACATGCGTTGACTCCGGCTGTCCTATTAGTCTTACCTCATTACAGGAGTTTATATAATTTAACCATCGTTGACCATTAACATTAGTATTATTCCTACCTTCATGCGAGGACAGAGCTCTATGGTGAGCATTTAGGTCGCCCATCAATAGAGTCTGTTCTTCATATAGCAGGTCAGGAAATTCTTGTGTATCGAGTAAGTTGCAACCTACATATATGTTGATTATATTAAGTTGGTAATCATCAAGGAATAACTTTAAAGATATATTTTCAGTGTCCCTACCAAAAGAACAATAACACTTCTTTACAGGTATAGTCTTTTTGACATACGTAATCAAACCCCTGGCAGATGTTTCAGTGCAGTTGTGTACATGGGCAATATAATTTCCAAATCTAGGGCGAAATGTTTCATTAGCCCTGGTTTCTTGGAGACATATTACATCCACGTCATGCAACATTGCAAAATGCTGAAGCTCTACAAAGCGTTGGTTAATGCCATTGATATTCCAACATAACACCTTTAGTCGTGTATCACAATTTCCTGTGTTATTCATCACTACCTACTTGGGTTTCTTCAACACTAGCTGTCTCTACCGAGTCTACCATACCCTCAATTACTTTGGCTGTCTCTTTCATTGTTGAAACAGCAGAGAGGAGGCGCATACCATCCCTTCTGTAAATTTTTCTAGTTTTTCCCTTATTGATTTAACCGTGACCTTTCTTGGCAAGGCATGGGAAACATTGTTTAAAACATCGTCTCTTACTAATAGAAGTTCAGTTTGTTCCCCTCTAACACTGTGATATTCCCCCTGCTTACAGTTTGTAATATTACTCGCATTGTCACTATTGTTCTCCGCCTGGTTATTGTTCATTTTGTTGGCTACACATGCGAGTACCATTTTCATCACCTCATTTATTTGTGCTCTCATCATCTCACCTAATTGTGCTTGGAACTCAAGTTGCTGCTCCATGAGCTGTTGCAGTTGCTGTTGGCCATGAGACGTGAATCAAAATGAAGGAGGTGGTGGAAGAAGAAGAAGAATTACGAGGGGGTAGGTGGAAGGAGAAGAAGAAGAAGAAGAAGAAAAGAGGAGGTGGGTAGGTGGAAGAAGAAGAAGAAGAAGAAAGGAGGAGCGGGGTAGGTGGAAGAAGAAGAAGAAGAAGAAAGGAGGAGGTGGGTAGGTGGAAGGAGAAGAAGAAGAAGAAGAAGAAGAAGAAAGGAGAGGGTGGGTAGGTGGAAGGAGAAGAAGAAGAAGAAGAAGAAGAAAGGAAGAGGTGGGTAGGTGGAAGGAGAAGAAAAGGAAGAAGAAATGAAGAAGAAGAAGAAGAAGAATTACAAGGGGGTAGATGCAAGAAGAAGATGAAGAAGAAAGGAGGAGGTGGAAGAAGAAGAAGAAGAACAACAACAAAAGGAAGATAAATACAGTGAACAAAAATAGAAGGTATATACTCTAGGACCCAAATGTGGCCTCTTGTTGACTCCTTACGCTGCTTAACCCTTTGAGTATCAGCGACGTGTATTATAGCTATATTTAGACGATACTATGCAGCTTAGGAAGGATCTGAAGCAGTTGTTGTTGTTGTTGTTGTTCCCCAGGCTGTCTGGCCGAACAGCCCCAAGGTCTCGAGCAAGGCCAAGGCCATAAACGAGC
The DNA here is from genome assembly GCA_032716605.1 of Paralithodes platypus. Taxonomy (NCBI): domain Eukaryota; kingdom Metazoa; phylum Arthropoda; class Malacostraca; order Decapoda; family Lithodidae; genus Paralithodes; species Paralithodes platypus. The sequence goes on along the minus strand of CM064544.1, from coordinate 16,091,652 downwards.
GCCCCCACAAAATCCTCCCTGCTTACCACTAACAAAGCCCGGGTGACCGAAGCCACTCCAAGGCAGGGAGCTGAGGAAGGTGCGGAAATGCCCGGGAAACCAAAGCCCCACCCAAGGCCCTGTGCCCCTCAGCAATTATGAAGGGAAAGTTGAGGGGCAAGGGAAAAATGTGACGCTTTGGCTCCCAATCTACCAACTTCTAGGTTGGCAGTAGGGAGGTCAATCCACGGAAAAGACGCCGCCACTCGAGATCTAGAAGATATATAAGTAAAAGGAACAGTCAGAGTAAGCTATGGGTATGGCAGAGATCGCTCAGTTCTCACTCGGATAGACCAGCCCATCACCACATGACTAGAACCCAATCCTCTCAGCATCAGCTAGGAAAGGCCCTAGAAAGCCGCCTTTGGCGGGGGGGGGGGGGGGGGGGGGATAGCTCCCCTATTTCAACTCCTTTCGGGGTTGGGCACCCGCCCAACTGAAGCAGTTAAAAAGGTTGGTTGTGATAGTTTAAAGCCTTATTATTGCTAGAGGTCCTTCCTAAGCTGAATAAAATCATCTAATAGTAACCAGAATACAATAAAAAGGATGTCCCCGGTACTGGACGGGTTAAGGGAGGGTTTCTGGACCCTTTCTCCCTCATCTTTAGCCCCATCACTTTTGAGATTTTTAAGACATTCGCCCCATTAGTTTGGTGATTAAAACATATTTCATTCAATTTAGGTGTCGATTTTTTTCGAGAAACATTGATAAATCAGCTGCTAATGAAGTAAGCTTTTACGCCAGGTTGAAATGAAACTATAGTAACAGCTTTAACAATATAGCCCTGAGTCTATGTGTGTCTGTGTGTGTGTGTGTGTGTGTGTGTGTGTGTGTGTGTTTGAGAGAGAGGTAATTATAGTCAATGGTGATCATCAGTAATTAGATGCTGCTACTGCTCTCTCTCTCTCTCTCTCTCTCTCTCTCTCTCTCTCTCTCTCTCTCTCTCTCTCTCTCTCTCTCTCTCTCTCTCTCTCTCTCTCTCTCTCTCTCTCTCTCTTAGCCAGTTAATATAGATCATAATATTTTATGTGCTAAAGTTTCCAACTAAAATATAATTTTTTTACAACTCCAACTTTAATTCATGGTTGCGTGTTGTATTCATATTGAGGCTAAGTACCTTGTTATATGCTCCACATGGTCAAACCCTTTCACTAGTATAAATTCTTCAGGTACTTGGCCTTTAACAGTCCACACAGTTTCAACGAGAGGAAACCGAGAGCTCTCAACCAAACCTCATAGCTCAGTCTCCTAAACTCAATCAGTAGACCATTTGAACCAGTAGCTCTCAACCAGTACCAACTCCACCAATACTGATAGGGATTATCAACTCTGTGTAAGCAGAGTGGTACCCCCCCCCCCCCCCCTCTTCATATAGTGGTACCCTGCCGGCCGAAATGTCTGTCTGTCGTTGTCGTCGTACGACGGTATATTTAATCCCTTAACTACTGAGTTTTCGATAGTTAATGGGAAAATTTTGAAACTATTATGTCTCTGCATTATATAAATACCAAGTTTTCCTAATTAACGCCATTGAGGTTTTGTCCATTGAGGTTCTGTCCATTGAGGTTTTGTCCATTGCGGTTTTGTCCATTGCGGTTCTGTCCATTGAGGTTTTGTCCATTGCGGTTTTGTCCATTGCGTTTTTTGTCCATTGGGTTTTTGTCCAATGAGGTTTTTGTCCATTGGGTTTTTGTCCATTGGGGTTTTGTCCATTGAGGTTCTGTCCGTTGAGGTTTTGTCCATTGCGGTTTTGTCCATTGCGGTTTTTGTCCATTGAGTTTTTGTCCATTGGGTTTTTGTCCATTGGGTTTTTGTCCATTGGGGTTTTGTCCATTGAGGTTTTGTCCATTAGGGTTTTGTCCATTAGGGGTTTGTCCATTGCAGTTTTGTCCATTGGGGTTTTGTCCATTAGGGGTTTGTCCATTGGGGTTTTGTCCATTTGGGTTTTGTCCATTGTGGTTTTGTCCATTGGGGTTTTGTCCATTGGGGTTTTGTCCATTGGGGTTTTGTCCATTGTTTTTTTTCCATTAGGGGTTTGTCCATTGGGGGTTCGTCCATTTGGGTTTTGTCCATTGGGTTTTGTCCACTGGGGTTTTGTCCATTGGGGTTTTGTCCATTGGGGTTTTGACCATTGGGGTATTGACCACTGAGCCTTTGTCCATTAAGGTTTTGTCCACTGGGGTTTTGTCCATTAGGGGTTTTGTCCACTGGGGTTTTGTTCATTAGGGGCTTTGTCCATTGGGATTTGTCCACTGGGGTTTTGTCCATTAGGGGTTTTGTCCATTGGGGTTTTGTCAATTAGGTTTTGTCCACTGGGGTTTTGCCCATATTAAGACCTTTCGTGCCATTTAGGTGTCGATTTTTTCCTGGCGAGCGATAGCGAGCCTGTAATAGGGGTCTAGGAGGTGATTTTTACAGCTTGATGGAGGTCTGGGGAGGAAACTAAAATATAATGATAACAAATATATGTTGCAGGGGGTCTAGGGGGTCTAGGGGGTATTGTTGTACAGCTTGATGGAGGTCTGGGAAGGAAACTAAAATATAATGACAAGATAAAGCATTTGGGTTTTGTCCGGACACCAACAAATATGCCATATCGCTGAAAAAGTAAATAATCTATTAAACTACGTAGGTATACCTTCTGCTCTGCTGACCACCAATGTTGTGACCCATTAGCCGTATAACTGCCTCAATAAATCCCACAGCCATTTATAAAATAATTTTCCTGCGCACATCACAACTACATCATCATAGATCACAACTTAAGGACAGATTGGCTGGTTTGTTGGTCTATTATTTGTTGTATTCCTTTATTTTTTAGATTCCTCGCTCGACCTCCAACAAGCTTAGAAAAACACCCCCTAGACCCCTTCAAGATAAATTTCTACATTTTTCGGTATAAAAATGTCCCGGCCGAAGGCCGATTCCTTCTAAAATTAGAGGCTCGCTATCACTCGCCAGGAAAAAAAGTTTTAATATTGACAACAAATTTAGGCGAAAGGTCTCAAAATCGCCAAAACTAACGGAACGAACGCCCTAAAACCTCAAAACTAATATGCTAAACATGAGGGAGAAGGGGGTCTAGAAAAAGCAAGTACTATCCCCTTAAACCCTTCATCACCAGTACGTAATTTTCATCACATTCTGGTTATTATTAGACGACTTTATGTAGATGGTAATCTATCTATGGGACTCAAAAGGGTAAATACGCTCTCAATAAAGCCTCGTAGTAACATAGGTCATTCTTAAACTGCATACAATAATCTAGATTCAGCCAAAATCTAAGGTAAACCGGTGTCATAGCATGGTGCTCAAGGGGTTAAAAGGAGCACAGTGGTTGAGCTGCATCAAATATATCATCAATGACATCATACACTCCGTCACCATCAATCATTATCATCATCATTATTCAACCATTTTATTTAGCTAAGGGGTCATGTTTTTTTGTTTTTTTTTGGTTTTTTGGTGGGGGGGGGGGGGTTATGTCTTTCTGGGGTTACGGTCTTTCTGGGGATAGGGTCTTTCTGGGGTTTTGGTCTCTGGGGTTTAGGTCTTTCTGGGGTTACGGTCTTTCTGGGGTTAGGGTCTTTCTGGGGTTTATGTCTTTCTGGGGTTTATGTCTTTCTGGGGTTACGGTCTTTCTGGGGTTAGGGTCTTTCTGGGGTTTATGTCTTTCTGGGGTTACGGTATTTCTGGGGTTAGGGTCTTTCTGGGGTTTATGTCTTTCTGGGGTTTAGGTCTTTCTGGGGATTAGGTCTTTCTGGGGTTAGGGTCAGGGTCTTTCTGGGGTTTAGGTCTTTCTGGGGTTTAGGTCTTTCTGGGGTTAGGGTCTTTCTGGGGTTTATGTCTTTCTGGGGTTAGGGTCTTTCTGGGGTTTATGTCTTTCTGGGGTTAGGGTCTTTCTGGGGTTTATGTCTTTCTGGGGTTTAGGTCTTTCTGGGGTTAGGGTCAGGGTCTTTCTGGGGTTTAGGTCTTTCTGGGGTTTAGGTCTTTCTGGAGTTTATGTCTTTCTGGGGTTTATGTCTTTCTGGGGTTTATGTCTTTCTGGGGTTTATGTCTTTCTGGGTTTTAGGTATTTCTGGGGTTTGTGTCTTTCTGGGGTTTATGTCTTTCTGGGGTTTATGTCTTTCTGGGGTTTATGTCTTTCTGGGTTTTAGGTCTTTCTGGGGTTTGTGTCTTTCTGGGGTTTATGTCTTTCTGGGGTTTTGTCTTTCTGGGGTTTATATTTGTTCTGGGGTTTATGTCTTTTTAGGGTTTAGGCCTTTCTGGGGTTTATGTCTTTTTGGGGTTTAGGTGTTTCTGGGGTTTATGTCTTTTTGGGGTTTATGTATTGTTTTTTCTTTTTCTTTTAGACAACGTTGGTGTCATTTGCAACGATATTCGGGTAGTATTCAGGTTATTTAATTATTGAAATAACAAATCAAGGTATTTACACCAGGCAGAAATAGGAAAATTAACCCGTTCACCACCATTATGTAATTTTCATCATAATTATTATGGTTACCATTAGACGATATTCTTTATTTATAATCTACATCTACGAATCAAATAGGTAAATTCGATCTCAATAAACCCTCATAATAACATAGGCCCTTCTTAAGCTGCATAATAATAAAGGGGTAAATAAATAAATACATACTTTACGAGTACGACCGGTCGGTTGTTTTTTTCTAGCCCCTCTTCTGCCTCGTGTTTAGCCAAATTAGTTTTCAGATTTTAAGGCATTCGGCGATTTTAAGAACTTTCGCCCCATTTCTTTGTCAATATTAAGACCATAAAAGTGTCGATCTATGCTGGCGAGGGATAAATGTGAAATGCGTCTACAGTTCACAGGAGGTTAATTAACAATTGTCGGTGTATGCCGACGCATATCCATTATATTCTGGCAAGCAGGAGACGATTTTATTGAATTTAGGAACTCCATGGGTTAATTGAGTGTATGAGAGAGAGAGACGTTGCACCTTTGATGCCTAGAGAGCCTTCCGAAACTGAATAAAATCGTTTATTGTTAGCCTGCATAAAATTAAAAAGGGGCGTCCTAATACTGAAAGGGTTAACGGAAGGAGGTTAACGATAATTGGGCCCACGTCTTGTGGATTATTACCATAATTGGTTGAATTACTATTATTGGGAAGTTTGGTTATTTTTGGTCATTTTCGAGCAAGGTATTTTGAGTGTGTCCCGGAGGCTAACAAAAACACCTTCCCAGACGTCCCTGAAACTAAAAAAATCAAATAAAGAGAATATAAAAAATGCTTACCCAACCCCCTTCAGGTTAAATTTGTACATTTTTTATAGGAAAATAGGAAATACGTGTTTCTTCGAATTTACAGGTTCACTATACACTATATCACTATAGCTTGCTCAGAAACAAAATCGACACCTGCATGGGGAAAAGCATCCTATTATTGACAAAATAATGGGGTGAAACGTCTTCCAATCGGTGGTCGGAAAGAAAGTATCAGGAAAAAATGCAACGGTAAAAAAGTAACAATTTTTGCTAGGAAAAAAGACAACAGAAAAAAAGTAACAATGTTTATTGTATTTAGGAAAAAAAGTAACAGCTGTCAAACTACGAATTTATTTTCATACCATTAAAACACATTACAACATTAAACACATTAAAACACATACAGGTTTAGACCTATGCCAATGTTCGTGTTATACATATATTATGACCAATACCTTCTAAAAATTCTGAGATAGACTTTCTTCCTTCCACTCTGTCATTGCATAGACGTTGTAGTCGCTTCTGCATTTGAATGGCCTTTCTTCTGCTCTTTGGTTTGGATGCAGTGTATGTAGATGGTCTCTGCAGCTACAAGACGATTTAGGTCCTCTTCTGTGCCAAAGGCAATGATACGAGAGTTTGCTTCTGGCCCATTATCATAAAGGAGGAACTGCTGAAGGTTAGGTCCTAGTGTT
>CM064544.1:16078188-16080688 GCA_032716605.1 Paralithodes platypus | reverse complement strand
TACCGATCCCTGGGGTACCCCGCTACTTACATTGGTCCATTTAGATGCCTTACCGTTTATGACTACTCTTTGCTTTCTGTCGCTGAGCCAATTTTCTATCCATTTCAACACACCGTCTTGTATTCCAGGCGCTTTTAGTTTTAGCAGTAAAGGTTTGTGGGGAATGGGGAACTTTGACAAAGGCCTTTTGAAAATCAAGGTATATAATAGTTTCAGCTTTACTCTCATCGTAGAGGTTGAGGATATCGTGGGAAGAAGTCTAAGAGGTTTGTTAAACAGGAACGAGTTTTTCGTAAGACGTGTTGTGTTTCTTTAAGTATGTTATTTTCCTCCAAGTGATTTTCGAGTCTGTCTTGTATGACCGCCGTTTCTAGCATTTTACATACAACTGAGGTTAAGCTAATTGGACTATAGTTACTGGGTAGGGATTTGCTGCCTTTTTTTTTAATATCGGTGTACGTTGGCTAGCTTCCACTGATCAGGCCATAGTTCCAGACTGCAAGGATTTATTGAATAGTAATGTCAGTGGTTTGGAGAGCTCATCCTTAGCTTTAGTTTAGAACTCTAGGCGAGATTGTATCAAGTCCAGGCGTTTTAATTTACTTGTGTTTATTTTAACAACTCAATACTTCTCTCTCTGAAACGGTGATAATGCTTAGAACAATCTGAATTAAATCAATCTGAATCGGCGATGGTGTAGGGATATCACTGAGGTCTTCTGTTGTAAAAAACTGATGCAAAGAAGGTATTGAGGGCATTACTCATTTGTACTTCGTCTTTGGTATATTCTCCATTTTCATCGACTAACGGTCCAACAGTTGAAGTAACTACTACTTTTTCTTTCTGATATAACTATAGAATTCTTTCGGGTTTGTTTTACTTTGATTCGCAATATGTAACTCTTAGGTCTTTTTACTTTGCTTAATTAACTTTTTGGCTTTGCGTCGTAGCTCTACAAATTTCACCCGTTCTTCGTCATTTTGTGAGGATTTTAATCTATCATTAGCAAATTTTTTAGCAAGCAGGCAGTTTGAAATATCTTTTATTCCACCATTTGGGCTTATTATTATGGCCTGGACGCCGTATTTTCGATGGTATGCAGTCTTGCACTGCTTTTAGGTAGGTGGTTTCGAATAACTTCCAAGATGTATTTATGTCGTTATTGTTAATTAAAAAGCTCCAGTCAGTTTCTTTAAACATAGCTCTAAGTTTATGGAAGTTTGCTTTCTTGAAATTAAGAGGGGAGGGGAGGAAGTCTGCTTCTGCTGCTACAACTGCTGCTACACCTGCTGCTACACCTGCTGCTACACACCGAGAAAAGGAAAAAGCGAAGTCTGTTTTCATTGTCGGTGATTCATTGGTTATATACCTTGGCAGGGCAACAAACACTCAGGTTGGTAAAGTTGTCTGCGTGCCTGGTGCCGGAGTCGGGAGGGTGGCTGAGAAGATAGATGCTGTCCTGGAAGTGAGTGGGGAGGACCCAATCATCTTCCTCAATGCAGGGAGCAACCGTATATGGAGGTGCAGGACTCAGGAGTTGCTCTCCAAGTATCAGGAAATGTTGGAGAGGATCAAGGAAAAAGGTGGAGTTTCCTGTGGTAAGCAGTATCCTGCCAAGAAGAGGGGTAAGGAAGGAATGGTCCTCCAGTGCTATTGGTTAAATAGCCGGCTGGAGAAGTATTGCAAGGCAAATACTATTCCATTCCTGGATAACTGGTCCCTCTTTTATGGTAAGGATGAACTGTATGCCCAGGATGGAGTACATCTCTCTCGACTAGGCGTTTCGACCTTGGCCAGCTCACTCGACAAGATTGTTGCGGGGTTTCGTTAAAAAAAACCTGGGTGTGTAAGTAAAATAATGGTCTCCTAATATGGAGCCAGGTACTCTCAATTGTGACAAACCAGTGAGTAGTAAATAGAAATAAATGGCAGTCAAGATAGTGCGCTGATATAGTGATGTGTAATTCAGTGAGTATGCGATAATCACTAGCATCATGTAAACTGATAGTAAAAGATGAGAATACTGATAGAGTAGAATTTTCCGTCTAGAGCTAGTTAGTTCAACGAGGAAATCAATAAGTTACGCGTAAACACAATAGAAAAATAACAAATTCGTTACAAAATAAACAGTGAAATAAGGTTGAGGGTATATTATAGCAAATTGTAGGAGTTTTATGTAACAAAATGAAACGAACTTAGAGCACATCGGTCGTTAGGCACAGAAAATATAGACTATAATAGCGCAAACTGAAAGTCGTTGGATTGATTAATACAGACTCTAGAGGCATTGGTTAGCAGAATTTGATGATTCCTAGGATATATGAGTATTGTTTAACATATGACCCGAAGGCAAGTAGGAGTGGCGGTGGGGTTGGTTTACAGCAGTTGTTTGTCAGGAGTAGCATTAAAGAAGCTGTATTAATTATTATGTTCGCTTCCACAAACCAACCATACTCCCCTCCAAATCGAATCAAAATGAAAATTCACAAACACATGTGGC
>CM064544.1:15928457-16078088 GCA_032716605.1 Paralithodes platypus | reverse complement strand
AGTGTGTGTGCGTGTTATGTTCATTCCTTCTCTACTGACTAAACATTGGCCCTTCCTTCGGATTAAAAAAGTCCCTAATCAGGTATCACTCTCTCTCTCTCTCCTTCCCTCTCTCTCTCTCTCTCTCCCTCCTCTCTCCTCTCTCATCTCTCTCGCTCTCTCTCTCTCTCTCTCTCTCTCTCTCTCTCTCTCTCTCTCTTCTCTCTCTCTCTCTCTCTCTCTCTCTCTTCACTCTCCCTCATTCTCTCTCTCTCTCTTCCTCTCTCTCTCTCTCTCTCTCTCTCTCTCTCTCTCTCTCTCCTCTCTCTCTCTCTCTCCTCTCCTATCTCTCTCTCTCTCATCAACTCCTCTCTCTCTCTCTCTCATCTCTCCTCCTGCTCTCTCTCTCTCTCTCTCTCTCTCTCTCTCTCTCTCTCTCTCTCTCTCTCGTCTCTCTCTATTTCTCTCTCTTTTTCTCTCTCTCTCTCTCTCTCCTCTCTCTCCTCTCTCTCTCTCTCTCTCTCCTCTCTCTCGTCTCTCTCTCTCTCTCTCTCTCTCTCTCTGCTCTCTCTCTCTCTCTCTCTCTCTCTCGCTCTCTCTCTCTCTCTCTCTCCATCTCTCCTCGGCTCTTTCTCCTCTCTCTCTCTCTCTCCGCTCTCTCTCTCTCTCTCTCTCTCTCTCTCTCTCTCTCTCTCTCTCTCTCTCGGTAATAACGTTCTTGACATTGTACTTGCAACAAAAGAAGAATTGATAGAGAATTTGAATGGTTGGTGATGAATTCAGTACTTCCGGCGACCATCGTACAATAACTTTCACTTTAAACTTTACTAGTAACCGAACCAAATAGTAGCATCGAAAAAGTCCCTAATTTTCAAGAAAGCAAACTTTCCAGAAACTTAGAGCTATGTTTAAAGAAAACTGACTGGATCTTTTTTAATTAACAATAACGGCATTAATACATCTTGGAAGTTAGCCGAAACCACTTACCTAAAAGCAGTGCAAGGCTGCATACCATCGAAAATACCGGCGTCCAGGCCATAATACTAGGCCCAAATTGGTGGAATAAAGATATTTCCAACTGCCTGCTTGCTAAAAAAAAAAATGTGCTAATGATAGATTAAAATCCTCACAAAATGACGAAGAACGGGTGAAATTTGTAGATCTACGACGCAAAGCCAAAAAGTTAATTAAGCAAAGTAAAAAGACCTTAGAGTTACATATTGCGAATCAACGTAAAACAAACCCGAAAGAATTCTATAGTTCTATCCGAAATAAAAAAGTAGTTACTTCAACTGTTGGACCGTTTAGTCGACTGACAATGGAGAATACACCACAGACGAAGTTACAAATGAGTAAATGCCCTCAATACCTTCTTTGCATCAGTTTTTAACAAACCGAAGACCTCAGTGATATCCCTACACCCATCGCCGATTCAGATTGATAATTCAGATGTTCTAAGCAATATCACCGTTACAGAGAGCGACTATTGAATTGTTTAGATAAACTCAAGGTAAATACAACGCCTGGACCTGATACAATCTCGCCTAGAGTTCTAAAGGAAGCTCAGGATGAGCTCTCCAAACCACTGACAATTACTATTCAATAAATCCTTGCAGTCTGGAACTAATGCCTGATCGGTGGAAGATAGCCACCGTAACACCGATATTCAAAAAAGGCAGCAAATCCCTAACCCAGTAACTATCGTCCAATTCGCTTAACCTCAGTTGTATGTAAAATGCTAGAAACGGTCGTTAAATAAGAGACAGACCTCGTAAATCACTTAGAGGAAAATTACCATACTTAAAGATACTCAACACGGCTTTCGTAAAAAACGTTCCTGTTTAACAAACCTCTTAGACTTTCTTCCACAATTTCCTGAACCTCTACGATGAGAGTAAAGCTGTAGATATATACATACCTTGATTTTCAAAAGGCCTTTGACAAAGTTCCCCACAAACGTTTTTACTGTTAAAACTAAAAGCGCATGGAATACAAGACGGTGTGTTGAAATGGATAGAAAATTGGCTCAGCGACAGAAAGCAAAGGATTAAGTCATAAACGGTAAGGCATCCAAATGCCCAATGTAATTAGCTGGGTACCCCATGGCATCCGTAATAGGGCCAATTCTCCTTCTAAATTTCATCCACAACCTAGATGAGGGTCTCACCTGTACAATCTCAAAATTTGCTGACGATACAAAAATTGCAAATAGCGTAACTCTCAAAAGAATCAAGGTGACGATATGCAACACATTCTAGATAAATTGTCACATTGGGCCCAAATTTTGCAAATGAAGTTTCAATGCGGATAAATATAAAGTACTACATATCGGATACCTAAATGATAAAGCAAACTATTCGATGAATTGCACTCAGCTTAAGAATGGAAACAGAGAAACCGATCTGGGAGTAACAATATCGAGTAACCGAAAACCGAGTCAACAATGTTCCGAATTTGTTAAGAAGGCACACAAAATAATTGGCTTTATAGGCAGGTCATTTGAGGCATAAATCCAAAGACATTATCCTAGCCCTTTACAATTCCTTAGTCCGCCCTCTTCTGGAATCCTGCGTTCAATGTCTGGTGCCCTTTATTACCAAAAAGACATAAACAAGCTAGAACGAGGTCAACGTAGAGTTACCAAAATGATACCTAGCCTACAGGACAAAACCATACGAAGAGCTTCTTAGAGACTTAAATCTATTTCCTTTAACCCATCGCAGATTAAGATGTGACTTAATTCAAGTGTTCAAAATCATCAAAGGCATCGACAATATGAACTGTAGTAAGTACTTCACTATCGACCAATCTAATTACCCGCGGGGAAACGGTTGTCCAAAATGATTTGTAAATCTTTTTAATCACACGAATCTAATAATTTCCCTTCTTCAATCGGTTTGTGAACTTGTGGAATGGGCTTCCCGGAGATGTTATAGACTGCATCACCGTGGATTCATTTAAACCTCCCGCCTAGACAAATATCTCGCATCAAACCCTCGACTGACTGCGTTTGTAAATGAAATAACTTTATTTTATCCCCTCCCCTCATTTACTAACCCCTATGTCCCCTACTAACTTCCTAGTCCTGCCACGGACATTAGTTCCAGGGCAGTAATTCCCTTTCCAAGGTTCCCTTACCCACTCTAAACCACTGTTTGGACACTTGATCCTCAGTGTTTTGGAGGACAAGCAACCTAGAAGGGTCACGGGATCTGTTGTTGCTTGATTTCCTTTGTACTCCTTTGTACTCCTTTGTACTCTCTCTCTCTCTCTCTCTCTCTCTCTCTCTCTCTCTCTCTCTCTCTCTCTCCAATATGAAATGTTGAGAATTAATACATTTTCTTAGTGTATACCAAGTTTTATTGTATGCTCGTCACCATATTAATTTATTACTTCATATTTATGCACATTTAATTTCAAAATACCTTAGCTTGAATTATTTCAATGTTTTCTTTTGTCCTGTTTCATTAAAGATGACTCTAGTTACACGCATAGTTTTCAAGATATCACCAAACAAGGTGTCTTATATGAGTGGTTCAGTCAGAGCGTGGGCCTTGTTACGTGCACACCCCCCCCCCCCCCCCCCCCCCCCCCGCCCCCCCCCTCACTCGCAGGTACCTGGCTAGTGGTTTACCTATATTATCTGGACCCTTGTTGTGACCAGTAGTCCTAGGTTGACTAGACGATCCCCATCTCACCTTGTAACCGATCACCAACCCCAGATGGGACGTCACAACTTCGTCCCTTATTCCAGGCTCATATTTATACTTCTAGGAATCAGAGGCTACACCGTTAGGAGGCTTGCCCAAATGTCTCTTCCCGGCGCGGGTCTCAAACTCGGTACCTTCTGGATGTGAGCCAGACGCGCTATGCTGTTATCCACGGGGAGTGGTACTTACACTCTAGTGTACTTACTCTCGTTGTATTGCGGAGTGAGCATGCACGTTATTCCCCGCCTCCTATATGTGTTAGTGTTTATATGTATCGTTGGAATGGCTGTGGATCTGTGTGTATCCTGTATTTTCGCCAATTGGCGCCATCGGAAACGAAGGCTTAGGGTGCATCTGTATGGTCCCATTCTCACTATAGACCTTACCGTCTCGCCCGAAGGCTTAGGTACCATCAGCTTTGGTGAACCATTGAATACCCATCTCACATTGTCCCATTTTTTGCCAAACCCAGATTGGACGTCACAACGTCGTCCACTTTAAATTCCAGGTACCTATTTACAGCTAGGTGAACTGGCTAACACCGGAAGGAGACAAGCCCAACTTGTCTCCGCCCGGCCGGGGGATTGAACCCCCGACCCCTCGTGTGTGAGACGAGAGCGCTACCTACTAGGCTACGGGCTGTGTGTGTGTGTGTGTGTGTGTCAGTACGTGTGTGAGGGTGTGTATATATGTGTGTGTGTCTGTCTGTGTGCGTTTGTGTGTGTGAGAGAGAAAGAGATATGTGTAGGTAATGTACTGAACAAATATGCATCGAAGGATTCAGTAATTGCATAAAGATGTATACATGTAAACACAGATGGGGAGAGTAAGGAGAGATTATTTAATGGTTTATATTATTCTCGTTCGTAGTGTGTGTGAGAGAGAGAGAGAGAGTATACGATCTATTATATGATACACAGCAAAAGACTGATATAGAAAGTTATTTAGTAGTAACAGTACAAAGCAATATATAACCAAGCTAACAATACATTGATGCATTAAAGAAAACACACACAGTTTGAAGATCATTCGAATACAAATCCGAAGACGTTATTCTTACTTTATTAGATACGTTGTGTCGCTTAAATAATATACAGATAGAAGATAGACAACGTAGAGGAAGAAGTGTGTCCATGTTATATATTTAGAAGGACTATAGACAACCATAAATGTTATTATAAAGGTCAGTTTGTCGATACAAAGAGTATTATTTATACGTTGTTTACAAGCCGTAGCTGCGCTAGTCAAATATTGAATTACACTGACCAGTTTTAATAACACAAAAGCTTTTGAAATATAGTGCAGTATTTTTCTGATACATTTTCCTCTCAGGACTTTTCATTAACTTAATCCTAAATACTTGGGTAAATCTCTTATTATGGCTTGGCTTATATTACCTAATAGTATTTGTTATGGAAAGACGTAGACACCAATCAAGCAGGGCAATAACCAGAGGAGGCATTAAAGGCAAATTGTATGAAGGTGCTGGAACTCCTGTTTCATTTTATCTGGCTTCCCTCACTGTTTCTGTTTGTGTCTCACCGACACAGAGTAATCCAGTTAGGTTTCACAAACATTTCCTCCTCCTATTTATTTCAGTACACTAAGCAAAAATACCACACCTCCCCCCAAAAAAAACAAAACAAAAATAAATACAAAATAAGTTTAATGTAGCGACTATCAGATTCTCATCTTTGGGGGAAAGTGATTTCAGGCAGCTATGTTGTTTGTCTCCTCCATACACATAGACAAAAAAATAATATATATATATATATATATATATATATATATATATATATATATATATATATATATATATATATATATATATATATATACTGTATATATATATATATATATACTGTATATACTGTATGCCTTATGCCGAAAATGTACAGATTAATCTCGAAGGGGGATCTTGAGGAAACTAAGGAAGGACATTAAAACAATGATAAATAGATAAATAATAAACACATACAGTATATAACATCTAACCCCTTAAAAACCTCCCAAATATGATGATGACTGTTCTCCAATTCACATAGATTAGGTTGACTAAGAACAAGTAGCCTCGAATGGATCAAAATACCTCTTCTTTGTAATCGTTTCTACTATACGGGAAACTTCTGTCACAATTACATAGCTACATTTGAGTAACGAGAGAGAGAGAGAGAGAGAGAGAGAGAGAGAGAGAGAGAGAGAGAGAGAGAGAGAGAGAGATTCCTCTGAAAGGTCCTGTACGAAACAAGTCGTGTAACAACCTTTCTTACTTAGGGTATCTCTCGTCTACTCTCGCTCTCTCTCTCTCTCTCTCTCTCCTCTCACCCGATCTCTGCTCTCTCTCTCTCTCTCTCTCTCTCTCTCTCTCTCTCTCTCTCTCTCTCTTTCAAATCAAAGTTAAATCAAACACAAAATAATTCTATAGTTGCATCAGAAATAAGTAAGTAATCAGTTTAACTATTGGACCGTTAGTAGATGTGAACGGAGATTTCACGAAAGACGAAGAACAGATGGGTGATGTCCTCAACACCTTTTTACATCAGTGCTTACAACAGAAGCCCTTAGTGCTATCCCTACAGCACTGCCAGTTTAGATAGACAATTCTGATGCTCTAAGCAATATCAGCATTACAGAGAGACAAGTATTGAAAATGGTTTTGGGAGACAACTCAAGTTTAACCAAATCGCCTATGAGACCCGACAACAATCTCCACCCTAAGAGTTCTAAAAAGACGAGCTAAATGGTGAGATAGTTCTCCAAACCACTTGGACATTTGCTTTTCAATAAATCCTTGCAGTCCGGGACCTATGGCCCCTGATGAGTGGGAAAAGCTCCGGTTTCGTGACGTCGCTGTTAAACGTAACACCGATATTTTAAAAAAAGGCAGCAAGCATAACTTTAGGTCTTAGTAAACCATCGTGAGGTTGGTGATGATTGTTGGCAATTGCAATTAGGTTTTTTAACCTCAGGTCCGTATTTGTATAAATACTAGACACACTCATATATTATAGGAAGAAAGGACGGACAGACTTATAAAATCAACTTAGAAGAACACATACAAGTAATAAGAAAGAAATAACACATACTCCAAAGAAGATACCCTCATTACATGGTCTTCCGTAACAAACCATTCTCTTGACCGACCTCTTATAGACTTCCGTAACAAACATTCCGCTTGACGAACTCTTATAGGACTTCCGTAACAAACATCTCCTGCTCTGGACGAAGCCTCTTATAGGACTTATTCCACAATATTCCTGCTTGACGAACCTCTTATAGACTTCCGTAACAAACATTCCTGCTTGACGAACCTCTTATAGACTTCCGTAACAAACATTCCTGCTTGACGAACCACAATATCTTC
Organism: Paralithodes platypus; assembly: GCA_032716605.1. Lineage (NCBI taxonomy): Eukaryota > Metazoa > Arthropoda > Malacostraca > Decapoda > Lithodidae > Paralithodes > Paralithodes platypus. The sequence goes on along the minus strand of CM064544.1, from coordinate 16,071,035 downwards.
AACCTAAATGACGAGAGTAAAGCTGTAGATATTATTTACCTTGATTTTCAAAAGGCCTTTGACAAAGTACCCCAGTAACGTTTATTGATAACATTTAATGCACATGGAATAGAAAGGGGAGTGTTGAGATGGATGGAAAATTTGACCTCAGTTGAAAGAAAGCACAAGAGCAGGTCAAGTAGTCGTAGACCGGGTTTTTGAATTTTTTTTAAATAATTTTATTTGTAAAGCATCGAAATAGACCAATGTAACTAGCGGGGTATCCCATTGATCGGTTCTAGGGCCAGTTCTCTTCCTAGTTTATATAAATGACTTGTATGAGGGCCTCACCTGTAAAATCTCTAAGTTTGCAGATGATACAAAAATGCAAATACTGTACTCTCAAACAAACCTCTCTCTCTCTCTCTCTCTCTCTCTCTCTCTTTCTCTTTCTCTCTCTCTCTTTCTCTCTCTCTCTCTCTCTCTCTCTCTCTCTCTCTCTCTCTCTCTCTATCTCGCTCCTCCTCCTCCTCCTCTCTCTATCTCTCTCATCTCTCTCCCTCTACTCATCTCTCTCTCTCTCTCTCTCTCTCTCTCTCTCTCTCTCTCTCTCTCTCTCTCTCTCTCTCTCTCATATTCTACATGGATGGAGAGAAGGTACACAGCGTAATGTAGGTAAATGAACTGAGAGTATTTATATATGAACATCTAAACTATACAAGGCAATGCACAGTAGCAGCAAATAAAACAAAAGGAGCGCTAGGATTCATCAAAAGGAATAATCGTTATCACAACAAAGCCATTATTGTACCATTATATATAAGAATAGTGAGACCTCATCTGGAGTATGATGTGCAGTTCAAGTCTCTCATGAACTATACTAAAAAACTCGAATCCGTCCAGGGAAAAACAAAAAAATTAGGCTCTTTCCTACGAAACCACCCATACAGTGAGAAATTAAGATACATTGATTTTTTGTTTCCACTTACTAACCAAGAATAGGAGGTAAACTAATAGTGTTTTAAATTGATAAGAGTCATCAAAAAGTTAACACAAATAATATAGTTAACATAGTCAAAACGTTCTACAAGACGAAATATGTCATAATGATAGGCAGAAAAGCAGTTATATGCAGGGATAATAATTTCTAAACAACCAACAGTATACATAATAAATGGAATAAACTCCCTCATAAAATTATAAACAGCGACTCAACTAACACATATAAAAAGGCTATACTGTACCTACACATTGGCACAATAGGTTTTGAGGAAATAATAAATACTGACAAATAACATAGGACATCAATGCACACGGGGTTCAATTGACGAAGGCTTACGGGAAGAACATAGAATGTTTGCATAAAGTTCCTTTCCATCTCTAACTTATATATTAACCCTTTAAGTACCGGTGCCGTCCTTTTATCGTTCTTCTAGCTACTATTAGCCGATTTATTAAGTTTAAATAGGGCCTCTGGTAATTAATAGGCTTCGAACTATCTCACTTAGCCCTTTTTACTACCACAGATCACTTCTTAAAGTAAATAAAATAGTATACAAATTACTATAATATAATATAAAATGACGTCGCCGGTACCAAAGGGGTTAATTCTAAAAGGCGATGTTCAAGGGTTTTCAGTACCAATTCTCTTCATGTATTGCAAATTGACGGAGGATAAGAAGGTGAAGAGAGAGCCTTCTGCTTTGCTAATCTTCTTCTTTCACTTTGTCTTACTCTGAGTTTTGATGCCTGGCCAGCTTGTTGGGATCGTAAGATTTGTGTGGACAGTGTAGCTATAGCTACGTAAATCTATGCAAGTTTATCTCTCCCCGTACAACCCCACAGAAGTGTTCGTGGAGTTCACCCTATTAAAGCCAGAGCAAGAGAAAACCTTGATCCGGCTTAGCCAGGCCGCGTCCCAACCCTTCTGGCTTGGGCTTTATGTGTTGTACCACATTCTGCACTGAGAGGTTAACCCTTCCAGTTAAAGGTAAAGTTCAGGGAGAGAGAGAGACTTAACATAGCCTGTGCGTGGCCGTGGTGGTTATCTCAGTACCTTCAGTGTGTGTGTGTGTGTGTGTGTGTGTGTGTGTGTGTGTGTGTGTGTTTTAAGTTTGAGAAGATATTTTGATGTCTGAGGGGTTGGTGAATATATTCCCTTTGATTCCCCAGCTGAATATATCGTATAGAGTTATCCAGCAGAGTCAAAAGCATTTCGTCTCATCAACTCACTTCCTCTTACTAGTTCCCTACAATCTCTTTCTACACGCCGCAATGTTGTATCTCTTTCACTCTTCTATTGATATTACAACAATCCGTGTTCGTCAGAGCTCTCTCTGTGCTCTCTCTTGCAGGTTTCAACACAGTCCCACTCCTATTCTGTCCAACTCTCCAATATAAGAATTAGCAAAACATTTCAGTCTTTCTTCTACTCAACTAGTGAACTCTTGAACTCTCTCCCTCAATCAATCTTTCCTTCTTCCTATGATTTAAACTGCTTTAAACTTCGTATGTCCAGGCATTTTGACCACAACGTTCCCCTCATATAAACCCCTTGAACATTGTGATGCATTTTCAGTTTATTCTGTTTATTTTTATAAATTCAGTTTTGGAAGCCCTCTAGCAGCCAAAGGGGTATCTAATCATCCCTCTGACTCCCTCATTGTCTAGCAGTCAAAGGGGTATCTCAATCATCCCTCTGACTCCCTCATTTTCTTCCTAAACTGAATAAATTCAGTTTTGGAAGGCCCTCTAGCAGCCAAAGGGGTATCTCAATCATCCCTCTGACTCCCTCATTGTCTAGCAGTCAAAGGGGTATCTCAATCATCCCTCGGACTCCCTCATTGTCTAACAGTCAAAGGGGTATTTCAATCATCCCTCGGACTCCCTCATTGTCTAACAGTCAAAGGGGTATTTCAATCATCCCTCGGACTCCCTCATTGTCTAACAGTCAAAGGGGTATTTCAATCATCCCTCGGACTCCCTCATTGTCTAGCAGCCAAAGGGGTATCTCAATCATCCCTCTGACTCCCTCATTGTCTAGCAGCCAAAGGGGTATCTCAATCATCCCTCTGACTCCCTCATTGTCTAGCAGTCAAAGGGGTATCTCAATCATCCCTCTGACTCCCTCATTGTCTAGCAGTCAAAGGGGTATCTCAATCATCCCTCTGACTCCCTCATTGTCTAGCAGCCAAAGGGGTATTTCAATCATCCCTCGGACTCCCTCATTGTCTAGCAGCCAAAGGGGTATCTCAATCATCCCTCGGACTCCCTCATTGTCTAGCAGCCAAAGGGGTATCTCAATCATCCCTCTGACTCCCTCATTTTCTTCCTAAACTGAATAAAATCGCCTAATGATTGCCAGAATACACTATTAAAACGCGTCATAATCCTCAAGGGGTTAAGGCGGTAGTACTTGGTTTTAGTCTATATATTTATTTATTATTTATTTTTGAGTGTCCTCGCTAGACCTCCATCAAGCTTAGATATACACCCCGTAGATCCCCTTTCTAGGTAAATTTGTACATTTTTCGGTAGAAAATGTCCCGGCCAAAGGCCGATTTCTTTTAAAATTAGAGGCTCGCTATCGCTCGCCAAGAAAAAGTCGACACCTAGAGGGCACGAAAAGTCTTCATATTGATAAACAAATGAGGCGAAAGGTCTCAAAATCGAGTACTACCCCCTTAAACATACTACTACTAACTACTACTTGTTTGACTATATTTGTACACTCCCGCTATTATTCCTCTATAGGGACTGCTATGGTAACCTAACCTAACGTACCCTAAGCTACTCCAATGGTATATATAAAGAATCGAAGTTTGATAAGAGATTGTACTGTATTCCAAGTCATGAATGAGGGGATCCGAACACAGTAGAGTGAAGTTTGATAAGAGATTCCTGTCTGTACTATATTCCAAGTCAGGAATGAGGGGATCCGAACACCGTAGAGTAGGAGATTTGCCTTTCAACCCGTCCGTAATGAGGGAGGCTTGGCTTCCCGACCTTTTATGACCTCTCTCTCTCTCTTTCGCTGTTGCTTAGTATACTCTTGCTCTCATCTCTCTCTCTAATCTCATGTTTTAGCCTCTCTCACTCTCTCGTTCTCGTATACTCTCTCTCGCTAGCATTCGCTCTCTCTCTCTCTCTCTCTCTCTTTTATTGTTGTTGTTGTTGTTGTTGTTCCCTAAGCTGCCTGGCCGAACAGCCCTGAGTCCCTGAGAAAGGCCATGGCCACGATCGGGCTTTCCCACAGAGCTCTCATTGAGTGTAGATTGTGTTGTTGGCGTAAGTGGTTGTGTGAAATGCAGTCTTCTATGATGTGTTTAATGGTATGGGGTGCTGTGTTACATCCCGGGCAGGCGTCGACAACGGATTCATCCAGTCTCTTCTGATTATCAGGAGAGCTGGATGGTGTCCGCATCTCAGCCTGGCCAGGTGGACTCTGTCCTCGCGAGGAAGGGAGGATTCGGAAGGATGGATTTCGGGAGGTCGTGCATGCAGCTGCGTGTTGTCTGTGAGTGAGTGGATGGATCGGTGAGAGATATGAGTATGGATGTGCTTCTGGAAGTTGGTTCGGGGTGGGCAGGGAGGGAGAGAGGACAATAATTGTGTGTGATACCGTGTGCTGGGTGTTGTTTTGATATTTCTTGGTGTCTGTGTGTGTGTTGCCATGTAGTTTAGTGGGTGGTCTTGGTTCGTGGAGGCTGCTGCCAGGAATTGAGTGCCTCTCATGTCCAGATGGTCTTTGACTTTGAGGATTTTGGTTTCTTGATGTAGGTGATCTGTGGGTGAAGTAGCTGTGCAGCCTGTAATGATCTTCAGGGCTTTGTTTTGAATAGTCTGTAAGGTCTTATGATGTGTTTCAGCTAGGTTAGAAGCCCAGGCTGGGCTTGCGTATTCCATCACTGATCTTATGTATTGTTTATATACTGTGGTGGTAGTTTCTTTGTTGTGTCCAAATTTTGTGTGAGCAAGTGACCTGTGGGCGTTAAGTCTGGGTGTCAGTTTCTTTTTAATGTTTGTGGTGGCTGTTTGAATGTCATATGAGTATCATATGTTACTCCTAGGATTTTGGTGTGTGTGTATGTGGTAGGGGTGTGTCGTGTATGGTGAGTTGAGGGATGTATTCGTGTTCTCCTGTCCAACTTGTGAGCAGGGTTGCGGTGGATTTGGCTGGGGCTAGATTAAGTCTGTTTGTAGTGCACCAGCCATGTTGAGATAGGGTTGAAGGAGATCTGTTGCTCTTTTTGGGTCATGGTGTGTGCATGTGAGTGTTATGTCATCTGCATAGGAGGCTAAGTTTATTTGGGGCGTATTGGGTGTAGTTATATCGTGCATGTACAGATTGAAGAGTGCGGGCGATAGGACGGATCCTTGTGGGACTCCGTTTGGAAAGTTTCTGATTTTAGATGACTGACCGTTGCTGTGTATGCTCTTGCTCTTGTCTCTCTCTCTAATCTCACGTTTTAGCCTCTCTCGCTCTAGTTCTCGCATGCTCTCTCTCTCTCATCTATCTAGCTATCTATCTATGGAAGAGAAAGAAGAAAGAGTAAGTGTGTGTGAGAGAGAGAGAGAGAGAGAGTAGGAGAAAGAGAGAGAGAGTAAGAGGGGAAGCTATTACTTATATACCGTACTCAATTGTGTTATATTTATTTGAGTCTGACCTTCAACTTACTAGGTTGTTGTGTGTATGTACGTATATTTTTTTATTTATTTAATTTTTTTTCTATATTCCAACTTACTTCCTCTCGGGCATAGGCTGAGAGCCTTAACATTCACCGCTTTACAATGAACAGTGAAGCCTGTGAGGTCTTGTTCCAGTCTAGGGAGTGAGACATGTGAAGCACGTAGAGTACAACGAGCACCTGCCATCTTGCCTTCACATGAGGCACGGTGCTCACTCATGACCCGAAACGACCCAATCTCTGAAGCCACCTCGTTCCCGTGCTTCACTGTCTCACCCCCTACACTCGGACTCTCACACTTACACACACACAACGCCACCTGTTGAGCAGATAACTCACCATATAAGGGTGTGTCTGTGTGTGTGTGTGTGTGTGTGTGTGTGGAAAATTCGTAAAAGTCCATTATTGTTTGTATATTTATTATAGTGTATGTCTATTTTTGTTTTATAGTAAACTTATTGAAATAATACATTATTATTATTATTATTATTATTATTATTATTATAATAATATTGTTATTACATTTACATTGTTTATATAGTCTGTACTTTTCTACAGATTATAAATAGCCGAATATCACAATAATTGATGTAAATATATGCTATCATTATCATTAACATGGTCGCTTTCCATACCAACATTTGTTTTGGTTATGGTAATTTTACTGTTGCCATTCTTTACCAGTTTTGTTTGGGAATCTCGACTGCTTCCTTTCCTTTTCCTTATTATTATTAATATGATGTGTAGTAGTAATAGTAGTAATAGAAGTAGTAATCGTAGTCGTAGTAGTAGAAGTGGTAATAGTGGTAATAGTAGTGGTAGTAGTAGAAGTAGTAGTAGTAGTAGTAGTAGTAGTAGTAGTAGTAGTAGTAGTAGTGTTGCTAACATTAACAAGCCATGAGGTGACGGCAAGTTAGTCAAGCAGGTGGCCTATGCAGACGATCTCACTGGAGCGGGAAAAGTCAACGATCTCAAGCACTGGTGGGAGCAAATATCAAATGTAGGCCCAGAAATAGGGTACCATCCAAATGCCAGAAAGTCAATACTAATAGTAAAACCAGAACATTATGAAAATGCGTTAGAAGCTTTCAGAAGTAGTGAAGTGGTAGTAACAGAGGACGGACAGCGTCACCTTGGGGCAGTGATCGCCACGGAAGAGTTCAAGAACAAATACATAGAGGAGAAGGTCAGAGAGTGGGTAAAAGAAATTGAAAAACTGGCCAATATTGCAAAGACGGAACCACAGGCTGCGTATTCGGCATTCACATATGGGGTCAAACATCGCTGGACCTACTTAATGCGAACCGTTCCAAATGTGAGTGCATTACTACAACCGCTGGAAGATGCCATCAGAGACAAACTCATCCCAGCGTGGGTAAAGTCGCACACCCCGAGTGATACAGAGAGGGAGTTGCTCGCACTGCCTTCTAGGTTGGGAGGACTGGGAATCATAAACCCAGTGAGGAGGGCGACAATGGAATACCTGAACTCGGGAAAGATAACAGGATCTCTCACTGACCGTATCGTAGCACAAGATTCTGACGGTGAAGTGGACCAGGCGGACATCTGCAACATCAGAAAGACCATCATGTCAGATAGGCAAAACTCACAGAAAAATGACCTGGCACAATTGATGGGACAACTTTCCCCGAGACAAACAAGAAAACTACAAATAGCACAAGAAACGGGCGCTTCAAATTGGCTGACAACATTACCAATCAAGGCAAAAGGCTTCAATCTCAACAAACAAGAATTTAATGATGCTATTGCACTGAGGTATGATTGGCCGATTGAAGGACTGCCCGATCGATGCGTATGTGGAACCAAAAACGATGCAGACCACTCCATGATATGTAAGAAAGGAGGATTAATCAGCATCAGGCACGATGAAGTAAGAGATGTAACGGCGAACATGCTCAGGGAGGTGTGTAGAGATGTGGTGCGCGAACCATCACTCATTCCCTTGGGTGGAGAGATCATGCAGCACAGGACGGTCAACACATCCAAGGAAGCAAGATTGGACGTTAGTGCAAGAGGATTTTGGACAAATGCACAGCGAGCGTTCTTTGACATAAGAGTATTTGACCCAATGGCCCAAAGCTACTGCGAGCTGTCTCTGGATGCTGCACACAAGAGGAATGAACAAGAGAAGGTCAGGGCATATGGGGAAAGGATCTTAAATGTCGAACAAGGCAGCTTTACCCCACTAGTCTTCACCACATCTGGAGGGATGGGACCCAGGGCCCAGTGCTTCTATTCAAGGCTTGCAGAGATCATTGCAGAGAAGAAGCAACAGCCTAGGAGCCACGTCGTAGCCTGGATGAGGTGCCGTCTATCTTTCTCATTGCTCAGATCAGCACTACTATGCCTGCGGGGAACAAGACGGTCTGCACCACAACCAGTGTCGGTGGCAGAAGTTGACTATGAGGCAGCAGTGGCAGAGGGTCGCATAGGAAGGAGACTGGATTGAAGTTGCATGGTGTAGAATAGTAATATCTGATGCTTGTGAAATAAAATGTATGAACTATATAAACAAAAATCTATGAAGTAGTAGTAAAAAAAAAAAAAATAGTAGTAGTAGTAGTAGTGGTAGTAGTAGTAAAGTAATAGTTGTGGTAGTAGTAATAGTAGTAGTAGTAGTACTAATGTAGTAGTAGTTGTAGTAGTGGTAGTAGTAGTAGTAGTATCAGTAGTAGTAGTAATCATATAATATTATTGATATATGTGCTAATTAATTTTACAGCGTTTGAAATTAAGTTTTACACATTTTATCGTACAGTATAATTTTAGTGCATACAAATAATTAGCAAAATTAAATAATCTGACATAGTTACATTTCTTATGAATATTTGTTTTTTGTTATGTTAATTTTGCTGTGACCTTTGGAAGCCAAATTTGTTTTTAAGGCGGGTCTTCTCTCTTTCTCTGGCTTGTATTCATTCGGCCCCATTCAGCCAACTGTTTTAAGACGTTTATCCCCATCCAGGTGTCAATTTCTTCCTGGCGAGAGATAGCGAGCTAGCATTGTATGGAGAAATCCCCGGCTTCGCCGGAGACATTTTTCTATCAACAAATGTTCAATTTAGCTTGCTGTTAAAACAAATATATATATATATATATATATATATATATATATATATATATATATATATGTGCTGGCTCGTTACTGCTCACCAGAAAAATATTGACACCTGGATTTTTTTTGTTTTTCTATGTGATTGAGGGAGGCAAAAGGCATAACTGCCTATAGCGAGTGCCTCCCCCATAGTTGAAAGAGCGACAGGGCCAAAATCAAGGGACGTTCGAGCCAAAATGCCTGGACACACGGAGTTTGAAGCAATTTAAGTCATAGGAAGAGGGAAAGACTGATTCAGGGAGAGAGGTCCAGAGCTCAGCTGTTGAGTAGAAGAAAGTTTGAGAGTAATGTTTCACTCTTGGGTTAAAGAGTTGCACAGAGTAGGGGTGGGATTGAGTTGCAAGACGGGTACCACGTGCCCTATGTAAAGGAGGTGGTATGCACTGGGATAGCTCTGAGGAACACTGATTATTATAATAGCGATAGAATAGCGAGAGAGATTCAACATTGCGGCGGAGAGAGAGAGATTGCAGAGAGTTGGTGAGTGGACGGGAATTAATGATACGAAAGGCCTTCCTTTCAACTTTGTCTAGGAGAGCGGTGTGAGAGGAACCTCCCCACACATGTGAACAATACTCAATACAAGGGCGCACTATGCCCCTGTACAGAGCAATAAGCTGTGCAGGGGAAAAGAACCTCCTAAGGCGGTTGAGCACACCCAGTTTCTGGGAGGCTGCCTTAGCAAGACTGGTAATATGGTCCTTCCAAATGAGAGCAGAAGAAAAAGAGACACCAAGAATATTGAGAGAAGATGAAGGGTTGATTTTTGTATTGTTGAAGAATAAGGGATAGTCCGCTGGGAGATCCTGACAGGTAGATAGATGGAGAAATTGGGTTTTGGAAGCATTAAAGGTAACAAGGTTTTCTCTGCCCCAATTGGAGATAGTATTTAGATCAGAATTTAAGAGTTCTATGGCTTCATTATGTTTGTCGTTGAGGGATTGCTGGCTGGGGCGTTCTGAAAAACTAATGGAGTAGTGTAAGGTCGAGTCATCTGCGAATGAATGGATGGGAATTAAGGTACAGTTAAGGAGATAATTTATAAAAATTAGAAAGAGAATAGGAGATAGGACAGAGACCTGAGGAACACTGGAGTTTATAGGTTGAGGAAGTGAACAATGGCTGTCCACAACCGCGGCTATGGAATGGCCGGAAAGGAAATTAGAGATAAAGGCACAGATGGAGGGATAGAAACCGAAGGAGGGAAGTTTAGAAATTAAAGATTTGTGCCAGGCTCTATCGAAGGCTTTCGATATGTCTAGTGCAATAGAAAAAGTCTCACCGAAGTCCCGAAAGGAGGATGACCAAGAGTTAGTAAGATATGAAAGAAGATCACCAGTAGAGCGACCCTTAACACCTTATTGGCGGGCTTGGCGATCTAGCGGACTGTAGTGCCCAGCGTTTTTTTTTAACCCTAAATAGGGTTGTTTACGTGATCATTTTCATGCCTAAATAGGACCCAGATCGTAAAACAAGTATTTATCCCTGAAAGGGCGTAAAGAGAGCTTTCCAATGGCATCCGAATCATCCTTGTACGACCACTGGTTCTAGCTTGGGAAGAGCTAGAGTTGGATAGTTCAGTGCATTTATTATTGATGAAAGAGTGTTTGGCAAGTCGAAGAACAGATTTGGCTTGATTCCGGGCAGAAACATAGGAAGAATGAGAGTCTTGAGTTTTAAGGCGTCGGTACCGTTTGAATGCTTCCTCCTTATTGCGGACAGCAGTAGAACCAAGATTTTTTAGCATTAGTCTACAATAAGCAGGAGTGGAGGTATGGAAGTGGAGGTAAAACAGAGAGTGTGTGAAGGAAGGAAGGTTTTCGGAGCAATGGGAAGTATGTGGAAGACGAGAAATCTCGGAGTGAAAGTAAAAAGTGCACTGTATCAAGGAATTGTTGTGCCAACAGTGATGTATGGGGCTGAGACATGGGCTCTGAAGAAAAGGGAAAAAGGGGGGCTGGATGTGATGGAGATGAGCTGCTTGAGGAGTATGTGTGGAGTTACTCGTAGAGACAGATTGAGGAATGAAGAGATACGTAGGAGAGTGGGGCAGCAGGAACATTTGTCAGCCAGAGTGGACAGAAGGGTGCTGAGCTGGTATGGTCATGTTGAACGAATGGGAGATTAAAGGCTTACAAAGAGAATATTGAGTCAGGTACAAGGGAGATAGAAGGGCAGGAAGACCATGAGATGGTGAGACTGTGTAAGAAAGGCTTTGGATGATGAGGAATGACTATAGATCAGGCAGGGGAAGTGGTGGTGGACAGGAGTGAATGAGAATGCTTGTGAATAGTTGAGTGAACACGTGGTCATTTGGAGTAAGGGGTCGGGGCGCAAGTGGACTAGATAATAGTCCATCAGGCGCCTGGCCCGGGGAGACGATTAATATGAAGGGTGTGCCTGGAAGTGTGGTGGGAGGGCTTGTGGCTTTGGCTCCGCTGCATGTCTGCCTGCCGAGATCGGAACCTCTCCGGGTGGTCAGGGGCCGGGGGAGTGCTGGAGCGACCTTGGTAACCCTTGTCTCTGGGTCTTCTCCTGGGTGACCTGGATGTGTGAGAGTTTGTGTTTTTTATCTGTGTTTATTTTTATGTTGTTTTTGTGTTTTCCCTGTTCTTGCTCTGTCTTGAGTCGGCTACCCCCAAAATGGGGATTGGGCCTGAGCATATAGATAGATAGAGATAGTCTGAGAGAAAGAGAATGGAATGTATGCTTCCATGCCCGATAGGATTACCTCGGTAATGCGTTCAGCACTCTCCGAGGGTCCTCGGCCACGGAAGCAGAAACCATTCCATGGGAAATCAAAGACATACTGCCTGAGAGCCTCCCAGTCGGCAGCGCCAAAGTGCCACAAGTGCCACCGGCTAGGAGGATCGGGTGGCCATACTGGAGAGATAGGACAGGTGACAGAGATAAGTTTATGGTCGGAGGAGCCCGAAGGAGAGAAAAGATCGACAGTATAAGAAGAAGGGTTAGAAGTTAGAAACAAGTCAAGAATGTTGGGCCGATCTCCGATGCGATCCGGGATACGGGTGGGTTGCTGAACTAACTGCTCTAGGTCATTTAGGATAGAAAAGACGTAGGCTTGTTCACCAGGTGGATCAGTAGTGTGAGAGGAGATCCATTGGCGGTGGTGAACGTTGAAATCTCCTAAGATGGAGATTTCTGAGAAAGGAGAAATGGATAGAATGTGTTCTACTGTAGAGTTTAGATAATCAAAGAATTTGGGAAAGTTGGTAGAGTTAGGGGAAAGATAGGCAGCACAGAAATATTTAGTAAGAGAATGACAGGAAAGTTTGAGCCATAAAGTTGAAAATTCAGAGGAGTCGAAATCGGGAACACGAGAGCAAGTGAGTTTGTTGTGCACATATGCACAACATCCGCCTTTGGCTTTGAGACTAGGATAGAGAAAGTAGGAGGATACAGAGAAGGGGCTGCTGGATGTTGCTACAGACACCTGAGTTTCGGTGAGGAAGAGAAGATCAGGTTTGTAGGAGGAGAGATGGTGCTCAACAGAGTGAAAGTTAGAGGAAAGTCCACGAATGTTGCAGAAATTAATAGAAAGAGTAATAGGCCGAGGTCCAGATTATTTTGAAGGGTCGTCAGGGGACGGTCGGTCGGGTGTGGGGGCATTTATTGTCCCCCTCCCCTGGGGACTTCGAGGCTGGGCTAGAATTCATAATTTTGTTTTATTTAATTTTGGTGTGGAGGAATGAAGTGTGGTGTGCATGTTTAGTGTAGTGAAGTGGATAGGAGGAGGAGGTGTTTGTGAGAGCTAGCTGGATTGCTCTCAGTGTAAATGAGGCACAAAGAAAATCAGTAAGAGAGGCCAAGCAAATGAAACAGGAGTTCCAGCGACTCTTTATCACATGCCTATAACCTCACCTGGGTCTAGCCCTGATGGGGGAAAACGTCTTATAACAGTAGGCTGAATGGGGCCGAATGGATAAAAGCCAAAGAGAGAGGGAGAGCAAGATAAAAAAAAAAAAGCGAGGTGGGCTCCCTTAAATCTCTGGCGTATGTTGTTCGGCTTACTCCTTCCCTTGTGCGTTTTTTTTTTTTTTTTTTTTTTTAAGCGAAGCTCTTCTATTTATTTTAACCCGTTCAGTATCAGGGACGTCCTTTTCATCCTATTCTGGCAACTATTAGACGATTTAATTCAGCTTAGGAAGGACCTCTAGCGATAATAAGGCTCCAAGCTATCTCAACCAACCCTTTTAACTATACCTCAGATCCTACCTAAGCTGCATAATATCGTCTAAATATAGCTAGAATTAAATATAACACACGTCGCTGGTACTCAAAGGGTTAAATCTCTGGCGTATGTTGTTCGGCTTACTCCTTTCCTTGCTTATTTTTGTTGTTATTTTTGTTTTAGCAAAGCTCCTCTATTTACTCTTAAGGGGGGAGGGGGAGGGGGGGTATTACTTATTTATTATATTTTAGTTTCCTCCCTAGATCTCCATCACGCCGATAAAAACATCCCCAAGATCCCCCTTTTACATGATTTGGTACATTTTTCGGTAGAAAAATGTCCCAGCCAAAGGCCGACTCCTCCTAAATTTCAGGCTCGCTATTGCTCGCCATGAAAAAATCGACACCTAAATGACACGAAAGGTCTTGATATTGACAAATAAATGGGGCGAAAAGCCTTAACATAGCCAAACTCATTGTCCGAATGTCTTAAAATCTGAAAACTAATATGGCTTAACATGAGGGAGAAGGGGGGGGCTAGAAAAATCAGCCATCTCTCCTTAACTTTTCCTTGCCTTATTATTATTATTATAATTATTATTATTATTATTATTATTATTATTATTATTATTATTAATATTATTGGTAGTAGTAGTAGTAGTAGCAGAGCATTACAAGGGAGACTAGGCAGGCGGCAGCAAAAAAGGGAAAACAATGAAGACGAAGCCAGGAGATTCGGCGACCAGATGAGACAAGGAAAAGTGGCACCTGCAATAAGGTCCCTGACAAAGGAAGCAGCTTGTGGGTTGCTGCCTATCACAAGTAAAACCATCCAAATGTTGAAAGAGAAACATCCACAACCTAGTATCCACGAGAGTCAGAGGCTAGAGGGTGATTATATACCACCGAACACCGTCATATACGAACATATCACAGGCGAAATTATTTGGAAAAAGGCTCTAGGGACACAAGGCAGTGCAGGCCCATCAGGGCTGGATGCAAATGGCTGGAGGACAATCCTGAGTAGAGCAATCTTCGGACTAGCAGCAACGGACTTATGTAGGGCTCTGGCAGCTCTTGCAAAGAAGATGACCACCCAAAATTGTCAACATTTGGAGGCGTACACAGCTTGTCGCCTAATACCATTAGACAAGAATCCAGGGTACAGACCAGTAGGAGTGGGTGAAGTGCTGAGAAGAATCATCGGAAAATGCATAATGGAAGTGGTGAAAGATGATGTGCGGTCAACGGCCGGTAATCACCAAGTGTGTGCCAGCCACCAAGCAGGGGGAGAGGCAGCAATTCATGCCATAAGAAAAATATATGAGCAAGTGGACTGTGAAGCTGTGCTGCTAGTGGATGCAACAAACGCCTTTAACACCATCAACAGAAAGACGGCAATACATAACATCAAAGTAAAATGCCCCAGCTTTGCCGCCTATGTAGAGAACACCTATATAAAGCCTGCGGACCTCTTCGTAGTAAACAACCAGAACACACGAAGTGGATCAACTCTGAAATCAATGGAAGGAACCACACAAGGTGACCCAGTAGCAATGGCAATGTACACTTTAGGTCTCTCAGCATTGCTAACCTTAACAAGACATGAGGTGAGGCATGTCAAGCAGGTGGCCTATGCAGACGATCTCACTGGAGCTGGAAAAATCAACAATCTCAAGCACTGGTGGGAGCAAATATCAAAGGTAGGACCAGAAATAGGGTACCATCCAAATGCCAGAAAGTCAATACTAATAGTAAAACCAGAACATTATGAAAGGGCGGTAGAAGCTTTCAGCGGTAGTGAAGTGGTCGTAACAAAGGACGGACAGCGTCACCTTGGGGCAGTGATCGGCACGGAAGAGTTCAAGAACAAATACATAGAGGAGAAAGTCAGAGAATGGGTAAAAGAAATTGAGAAACTGGCCAATATTGCAAAGACGGAACCACAGGCTGCGTATTCGGCATTCACATATGGGGTCCAACATCGCTGGACCTACTTGATGCGAACCGTTCAAAATGTGAGCGCATTACTTCAACCGCTGGAAGATGCCATCAGAGACAAACTCATCCCAGCATGGATAAAGTCGCACACCCCGAATGCTACAGAGAGGGAGCTGCTCGCACTGCCTCTTAGGTTGGGAGGGATGGGAATCATCAACCCAGTGAAGAGGGCGATAACAGAATACCAGAACTCGGTAAAGATAACAGGATCTCTCACTGACCGTATCGTAGCACAAGATTCTGACGGTGAAGTAGACCAGGCAGACATCTACAACATCAGAAAGACCATCATGTCAGAGAGGCAAAACTCACAGAAAAATTACCTGGCACAATTGATGGGACAACTTCACCCGAGACAAACGAGAAAACTACAAATAGCACAAGAAACGGGCGCTTCAAATTGGCTGACAACACTACCAATCAAGGCAAAAAGCTTCAATCTCAACAAACAAGAATTTAATGATGCTATTGCACTGAGGTATGATTGGCCGATTGAAGGACTGCCCGATCGATGCGTTTGTGGAACCATCAACGATGCAGACCACTCCATGATATGTAAGAAAAGAGGATTCATCAGCATCAGGCACGATGAAGTAAGAGATGTAACAACGAACATGCTCAGGGAGGTGTGTAGAGATGTGGTGAGCGAACCATCACTCATTCCCTTGGGTGGAGAGATCATGCAGCACAGGACGGCCAACACATCCAATGAAGCAAGATTTGAAGTTAGTGCAAGAGGCTTTTGGACAAATGCACAGCGAGCGTTCTTTGACATAAGAGTATTTGACCCAATGGCCCACAGCTACAGCGAGCTGTCTCTGGAGGCTGCACACAAGAGGAACGAATGAGAGAAGGTCAGGGCATATGGAGAAAGGATCTTACACGTCGAACATGGCAGCTTTACCCCACTAGTCTTCACCACATCAGGAGGGATGGGACCCAGGGCCCAGTGCTTCTATTCAAGGCTAGCAGAAATCATCGCAGAGAAGAAGCAACAGCCTAGGAGCCACGTCGTAGCCTGGATGAGGTGCCATCTATCTTTCTCATTGCTCAGATCAGCACTACTATGCCTGCAGGGAACAAGACGGTCTGCACCGAAACCAGTGACGGTGGCAGAAGTGGACTACGAGGCAGCGGTAGCAGAGGGTCGCATAGGAAGGAGACTGGATTGAAGTTGCATGGTGTAGAATAATAGTGTCTGATGCTTGTGAAATAAAATATGTGTACAATATCAAATATAAGGTGGTGGTGGTGGTGGTGGTGGAACTGGTGGTGGTAGTAGTAATAAAATAAAATGTATGAAAAATATTTAAAAAGTAGTAGTAGTAGTATAGTAGTAGTTGTAGTAAGAGTAGGGGTAGTAGTAGTAGTAGTAGTAGTAGTAGTATAGTAGTAGTTGTAGTAAGAGTAGGGGTAGTAGTAGTAGTAGTAGTAGTAGTAGTAGTATAGTAGTAGTTGTATTAAGAGTAGTGGTAGTAGTAGTTGTAGTAGGAGTAGTGGTAGTAGTAGTTGTAGTAGGAGTAGTGGTAGTAGTAGTAGTAGTTGTAGTAGTAGTAGTAGCAGTATAGTAGTTGTAATAGCAGTATAGTAGTTGTAGGAGTAGTGGTAGTAGTAGTTGTAGTGGTAGTTGTAGTAGTATTTGTGTTGCTATAATTACAGTATATTTTCATAACTTGTATTATCAATATTACTTTTATAGTAGTTGGCATTGCTATTATTTATACTTATTTTTAGTTTGGCTTTACTCCTTATTTTAACCCCTTCACACGATGACGCCTCTATACATATTAGTCTGGCTAAGATTATACGGTTATATGCATTTTAAGAAGGACCTATGTTAATCGGAGGGCTTATGTAGAGATCCTATAGTAACTAAGAGACTGGTCATTTGTTTAAAAGTGCTAGGCTCTGATTGACTGGCAGATTTTGAATGTCTTTTTGTGTCCTGGTGACTGTCACTTGTTTCTATACTTCAATATTTAAATTGTTCCTTAAACTTAAGTTTAATTGTAATTAGCTTCTTATTATATGTTTGGATATTTTAATATACTAATAAAAAAACTAGAGGAAAGCTAAAATATTAAGTAATTATAATTTGTTTTTATATAATATGAATATAATTAATTCAGTCTATCAACTAGATTAATTTTCTTAATATTGTTTTAAAGAAAATTGACTTTAAATGCCAATCTGACACACTACATATTGAAAATACATGTAATATTTCATATACACATTATAGTTATTCTCAGTGAGCAATTTCAACATTAATTCATTGATATTACATACTTCGGTAAATCAGTAGCGTATCTACATGATTGATTCTTCTGCAATATTCACAATATATTTTAGCATATTGTGTGGATTTGTTAATCAATATATAAGCAAAATAAAAGAGTTCACAAATTATGAATGCCTCCGTAGGACACAAAATGTCGGTTGGCCAGTCTCTTTCTAACTATAGGATCTCTAGGCTTATGGAGGTCGTATTTACCGTTTCGAGATCTAAAGGTAGAGAATTGCTAAAGGAAATCGTGTAATGGTAACCAGATTATGATGAAAACTACGTCATCGTGCTGAAGAGGTTAATCCTTCTCTTGCATTTCACTTTCTTTCATTATTTTTCATCAACGTTTGTTAATTTCCATCGTTCCACTTCTCACTGTACAGTATTTGTTTTAATTTTGTTCTACTTTCCACCCTTCCATTTTTTTTCTCTGTATATGTAATCAATTTTCGCTGCTTTCCATCGTTCCACTTTTCACTCTATGTATTTAAAATGTTCTCAACTTTCCACTGTTCCACCAAAGTCAAAGTCAAATGGTCAAATGGTTTTATTAGCCATAATTAACATACAAAATAATACAACGTAAAATAAATCATTTAATACATGGCTGAGCTCATTAAATTAGGAATTTTTTGACGGGCTCCAAAAATATCATATACAGTTTCACTGTATTTGTTATAAATGTTCGCTACTTTCCATCGTTCCACTTCTCGATGTATTGGTTATCAATTTTCGCTACTTTTCACTTCTCGATGTATTTTGCTAAAAATGTTCGCTACTTTCCACCTTTCCACTTCTCGATGTATTTTGCTATAAATGTTCGCCACTTTCCACCTTTCCACTTCTCGATGTATTTTGTTATAAATGTTCGCCACTTTCCATCGTTCCACTTCTGTCCTTCTTCCACGTACGTTTACCCTATTCTTTTACCTCTACTCTTTCGAGAAGTGCGGTATGGGTGGAACCTTCCCACACATGCGAACAATACTCGATACATGGTTGCACTGTGCCGCTGTACAGAACAATAAAGCGTTGTGGGGGTGCAGAACCCTCGGAGACGGTTGAGCACACCTAATTTCTGGGAAGCTGTAATAAGATCTTTCCAAGAATGGTGTGGAGAAAAGACACACCTAGAATATTGAGGAAAATGAAGGGTTTACTTGTGTAACGGTATCACACGAGCGCTTTTTCACTCAACATTTATCCTCAACCCCTAGCAGCTTATGAGTCCAACATTTAATATGTGTCTGTTACCCAAATTCATCTATCATCAGTCTAGTTTCCGAAACCAGTGCAAAATAATCCAGAAATGTTGCCAGACAAATGTTGATCATCGAATGTTGACTATATAAACTCGTGTGATACCGGCTTAAGGGGAGGCAGACCATTTGTTTGGTCTATTAACCCACTGAGCCCCAGCTAGTTATAAATAAATGTACCACCAGGGACCGGCAGGATTTGATTTTTTTTCCCTTTCCAGAAACAATAGCGAATGGGTTAGGAATGAAGGAAAAACCAAAAAAAAAAGATCAAAAAGGTCAAAAGTTGGTCCTACGGAGCCCCCGAAAACGGATTTTAGAAGAGTAAAAAATTGAAGGCAAAAACACCCAAAAACCACGTTTTTGCGCGCTCACGCGCACACGGTTGGACTTTGAGAGTTTTCAACCATCGCCCAGGTTGCGTGGGAAACTTACACAGCTCAGATACAAATCTGAGCCCTCTATGTGCCATAGGACCGGAGTAATTGGGACCGGAGTACCAGTGACGACACGTTCTCGTCGCTAGGGTTTAGCGTTACATACATTGCCGACGAGACGTTGTCGTCGCTGGGGTTCAGTGGGTTAATTAATTTATTCATATATAATTTTTAGTTTCCTCCCTAGACCTCCATCATGCTTAGAAAAACACCCCCTAGACCCCCCGTCAAGATAAATTTGTACCCCGGCCGAAGGCCGATTCCTCTTAAATTTGCAGGCTCGCTATTGCTCGCCAGGAATGGCACGAAAAGTCTTAAAATTGACAACGAAATGGGGCAAAAGGTGTTAAAATCGCCAAACTAATGGGCCGAATGTCTTATAATCCCAAAACTAATGGGGCTAAACATTAGGGAGAAGGGGGTCCAGCAAAACGGTATGTCGTGTGGAAGATTTTTGATAGGTAGGTAGATGGCGAAATTGGGTTTTGGAAGCATTGGAAGTAATATGATTTTCTCGTAAATTGCCAGCTCGCCATATTAATCTCACCAGGAAATAATCAACACCTAAATGGCACGAAAGGTCTTAAGATTGCCAAGCTAATAGTCGAACGTCTTACAGTCTCAAGTATAATGGGGCTAAGCATGAGGGGCAAGGGAGTTCAGAAACCACCTCTTTAATACTGAAAGTTAATTGAAGTAGTTTTGAACCTTACCGAGGATGGTTTTTTGTTTTATGTTATTCCAGCTATATTTAGATGATTTTATGAAGCTTAGGAGGAAACGGTGGCAATTAAAATTGATAATCGAGATAGTTTGAAGCCTTTCTATTGGTACACGTCCTTCTTCAGCTGGAAAAAATCGTCTAATATTATCCAGATCATAATGACAACTAGGACAACTCGGTAATAAAGGGGTTAATTCCTATTCGTCTCTTATAAGAAAACCATGTGTAAAACCATGTATAAAAACCATATACAACCATATAATAATGTTCACACTATAATATAAGTAACACCCCGTTCTTAACATTAATCATCAATTACAAACCTCAATGTACTTGAATAAATTAATGAAACCATATGGCCCTCCCGGGATTCGAACTCGGGACACCACACCCAGAACATAAGCACCAACACAGTTAATAGATCAATCATTATACTGAAGGGGTAGAAATGACTCTGTTTGTGAGGAAGATGCTGTCCGAATTATAGATTTTGGCTTTACCTCCACCCCTTTCCTTAATCCCCCAATTACTCTCTCTCTCTCGCGCTACTTCCTTATTCGCTCCATAGCACTGTTGTTTGTCCTCTTTGTGTTGTCTTTAGCACTCTCTCTTTCTCTCTCTCTCTCTCTGGCGTTTCCGTGTGTCTGGAGATTATACTGTCATTTAACATGATATGTGTTGGTCTGATGCGGCTGAGAGAGAGAGAGAGAGAGAGAGAGAGAGAGAGAGAGAGAGAGAGAGAGAGAGAGAGAGTTACATAGACAGACAGACTGCACAGACTAGGCAGTCCGGACTTAATGTTGACATGGGATTTGCTACAAAGTGGAAGTTAGAGGCAGCAAAGCAGAAGGCTCTCTCACCACCCACCACTCCCTCCGACCTTGTTTCGGCATGAAATTTAGTTTGGGAAACCAGGCCCTCAGCAAAATGAGAACATTTCTACTGGGACATTCATAGTAAAGAACGAAGTTGAGAACTATTATTATGTTACTGAACATTCATTGACCTCGTAATCTTACTTTCATAATTTATTATTATATGTATTTTTTGTTATTACATATATTTTGTTCGTGATATTTTCTTGTTCTCAGTGAGGGTATTAACTTTGTCCCTCTACACTGCACTGACTCGGGCTTCATAATGTCATTGTTCAGATAAGATTAACAAAACTGCACGCCATTTTCAAGATAGGGCCTCACTATGCTTTTAAATAACGGTACTATAATGTTAAAATACTCTTGTGTAAAATTAAATTAATTTTAATACGAGAGAGAGAGAGAGAGAGAGAGAGAGAGAGAGAGAGAGAGAGAGAGAGAGAGAGAGAGAGAGAGAGAGAGAGAGGAGAATCAGAGAGAGGAGAATCAGAGAAAAGATAAGATCTAAGGAGAAGAGAGTAATGAATTTACGATTGTAAGTGAGAGACGAAGGTAGAGGTATGGACTATGGTAGAGAGAAGACTGGAATCGAATGTCAGTGAGAGCGAGAGAGAGAGAGAGAGTTACACAGATACTCAGCCCACACAGGCCTGGCGGTTCCTACTAGGTGGTCCGACCATAATACAGGGGACAGGGGACACGGACAATTTATAGTAGAAGATGACAGCAAAGTAGAAGGCTCTTTCTCCACCCTCCACGCCCTCCGGCTAAAAAGCCGTACAGTAAAATAGGGGGAAGTATAACCTTAAGGGGAGATCTCCACTCGAGGGATTTTGTTCTTGATCCCTTTCTCCCTCATGTTTAGCCCCATTGCTTTTGATATTATAAAACGTTTGCCCAATTAGTTTAGCGATTTTAAGAACTTTCACCTCATATTAAGACCTTTCGTGCCATTCAGGTGTCAAATTTATCCTGGCGAGCGATAGCGAGCCTGTAATTTAAGAGGAACCGGCCTTTGGCCGGGAAATTTTTCTACCGAAAAATGTACAAATTTATCTTGAAAGGGACTCCAGGGGGTGTAATTTTAAGCTTGATGGAGGTCTAGGGAACCAACTAGAAACCTCCCCTTAAGGGACAGGAAATGCCCACAAGGAAAGTTGTTATTGAGTATAGAAAGATATTAGTCTGAAAGGGAATTTACACTCACCTACTGATTCTTTCAGGGAGAGAGAGAGAGTGAGTGGGATTAAGGAAGTAGCAGGGGGACAATTAAGGGAAGGGATAGAGCCAAGGACGGGAAAACGAGGAGATAAAAGTCTGCACAGAGAGAGAGAGAGAGAGAGAGAGTGTGTGTGATTTGGCGTAAGGAAGTATGTAGGAAGGGATAGAGCAAAGGAGAGAGAGCGAGATTTCGGAGATAAAAGTGTGTGTGTGTGTGTGTTTGTGTATGTGTGTGTGTGTGTGTGTGTGTGTGTGTGTGTGTGTGTGTGTGTGTGTGTGTGTGTGTGTGTGTGTGTGTGTGTGTGTGTGTGTGTGTGTGTGTGTGTGTGTGTGTGTGTGTGTGTGTGTGTGTGATATTTACATAAATACGCCGACTTCACAGACCATGACTATGCTATGACCATGCTATGAAAGATAACTAAACATCAAGTAATGGAAAATAGAAAAACAAAATTCACGAAGAAGCCTCTCTCCCCATCCTCCACTCTCTCCGGCAAGTAACCATGCAGGCTAGAGATAAAAATGAATCCCTTGTCATATTTTAACAAGAAAATACACCAAAAGGATTGATCAGAAAGTTAGAAATGGAAAAACAAATGCCAGATACATGCATCTTGTTTTCCTCCAAAGCTTTACTTACGAAGATCACACAGAAAGAGAGACAGACAAACAGGCAGAGAGAGAGAGAGAGAGAGAGAGAGAGAGAGCAAATTCAAATTCAAATTCAAATTCAAATAATTCAAATAATTTTATTTTCACTAGTAAGTGAAGCTTTACAGCTTCAATTAAAATATTTATGTTAACATAACATATTACAAAGTCAAGGGTAAGATACATAGCACAAACCATTACAGTGTGTCAAAGTACTAAATAACAGTAGCTTATGTTATAGATGTGTTGCTTAAAAGGAGGTGTATAAGTTTACCTTTAAAATCAGATACACTATAAGCATCTGTAATGTTAGAAGACAGGTTGTTCCACATTTTTGGTCCTATGACATTCATACATCTAGCTCCAGCATCTGTTCTAGTTCTAGGTACACAGAGACAATTTTGTTGTCTGGTTGTACTATTGGTTATGTCTTAAACCATGTTGGATAGAAACCGTTTAGCACCTTAAAAACAGCAGTACATGTGTCCAACCTATACTTGTCTTTGATTCTTAGCCTCCCAAGTTCCTTAATTATCGGTGTTACGTGATCGTACTTCTTAGCACCACCTATGGCTACTTTGGCTGCAACATTCTGTAATTTCTGTACACCGCTAGTTATTGTTACATTTGTTGTGGCCCATACCCGGATGCAGTAGTTTATTATACTCAGTACTAGGGATTGTACAACGATTATTATACTCAGTACTAGGGATTGTACAACGATTATTCGAGAAGGTTGATCGAGACTGGCACTTATGCGATTAATAAACATTAGTGTTCCAACAACTTTTTTAGATAATTCATTACTATGTTTGTCGAAAAGCATAAATCGATCAATGTACACGCCTAAATGTTTAACATGATTACTTGGAGTTATATTATCCCCATCAATATTGATAACTACATTAGGGGGTACGTATGTATGACAACAGTTGTCTGTTACCAATGAAAATGCACTGAGTTTTACTGGAGTTTAGCATTAGACCATTGCTTAGGAAATACTTCTTGACTCTCAGTAATGCTTCTTCGGTATTGCGAATGATACTAGCAACTTCATCTGCATTACCGGTACACAGAAACTGAGTATCATCAGCATCTGCATCAGAGAGAGAGAGAGAGAGAGAGAGAGAGAGAGAATTGGTAAAAGGAGAAGATTATAAAAGTCTGGAGATAAAAGGAAGTGATGCGAGAGGACCAGAGGGAAATGTAGATAAGAGAGAGAGAGAGAGAGAGAGAGAGAGAGAGAGGGCGTAATAATGAGATTGAGTTTGGGGAAAGCTTAGGCAATAATATATAGAAAACAAAGTTGATTTTGTTTAATGAGATGTATACAAACAGAACATATCAATGTAATTACAGAAGTATACTAAGACGAGTTATAGATGAAAATACGCGAGAGAGAGAGAGAGAGAGAGAGAGAAAATGTGCAAGGATTTTACAAAGCAAAAATTATATAATGATAAAAAGGATGAACACGGAATCAGAATAAGAAGCAGAATTTCATTTCCACATGAACAAAGTTTATTCTTTAACATGCTCAAGATTACAATAATTTCTTAATATACAAAAGACGGCATGATAAAATAGTCATACAAAAATTATATTGGTAAATGGAAAATAGATGGGAAAATAGGAAGACTGAAGGAGAGAGTGAGACCGAGGAAATGAAGGACAGGAATCACTGACATATTTGACTGGCCAGGATGGGAGGTGAGGCGCGGAGTTGCTGAATGGAGAAATTAATATAAATGCTGGATAGAATGGGATAAATGCTGAATAAGATAAGATAACGTTATTATCACATACCATGCAAAAATGCAACATGAAATTAATTTTGGCTTTACCCATAACTAGCGGCGCGCAACATAAGTCGAGTATAATAAATCTGGACTATCTGGCGGAGCTCGACATAGGTCGTGTGGCAATTTCAGCACGTAATGTTGCTGAGAGAGAGAGAGAGACAAGTGGTGGCAGGAGAGTAGCGAGCGTATGACTGCTCCAGACCACCGCGGCGAACCTACTGACACGAATCCCACCTCCTCTCTCCCTCTCTCACTCGCTACATACGGAATTGTGTGGGGAAAGTGCCGAATTACATGCTTTTTGCACTCGCGTTGCGCGGTTGTTGCAAGAAAACTAGCCATCATAAAAGGATCGTTATGGTGTCACTGGAAAGCTCTGTTTATGCCCTTTCAGGGATAGATACTTGTTTTACGTTCTGGGTCCTATTTAGGCATGAAAATGATCACGTAAACAGCCCTATTTTGGCTAAAAACACCCCGCTGGGCAGTACATATAAATAAACCGCTAGCCCGCTAATCTAGTGTTAAACTCAGCCGTATACAGTACATACACCATACCATGGTTTAGCGTCATTTTCCATTACGCGCATTGTAACGGCTCAGGCGGGGTTGCCTTTAAGCAGTTGGAGTGTACTGTAGTACAATAAAGTCCTGCCACAGCACTGCCCCACCAAGTCATCACTGTGGCTGATGTTGGTATAGTGCTAACTGTGCCTCAGCAAGACTCAACAGTCCCCCTCCAGCACTTGCCCCTGCAGTATCTGCAACCACAACAACCTTAACAGTGTTACAAAAAGTCAGCATCATAACAAGACTCTACTGTATATTAGGCAATTTGGACTATAGAACAATAAAGTCCTGCCCCAACACTGCTCCAACATGCAAACACTTGCCGACACAGGTGTGGCGCCAAACAGCGCCCAGGTAAGACTCAGTCCCATGTGGCACTTTTCCGCACCCCACCAGCCTCGGCAGTGCTATACCAAGGCAGTGCTAAGATAAAGCCTTTATTCCATAGTAATGGCTGTTGGTCCACAAGTCTATCACCATCCCTCCTATTAGTCGGCTTGTACGACACGCAGTAGGGTGTGTGAGGCATATTCTTTTTTTTCCTCCACCATTAGATGAAGGCCCCCTTACCCCCTAGGCCTAGGGTGTATTCTAAAATACAACTTGTACTTGAAAACATTACTTCTTACATTATTCAAAATACCAGAATAGTGTAAAATGATGGATAAAGAACATATTATGCATGAATCAGTTTTACCTGTGGCTAAAGAAGAATTTCTACATGAAAGTCGAATGTGATTTATTGTAGTTTGACTATTTGAAATAATCACTAATCTTCACGAGATCTACAGTATATAGCATTTCAGTTTATTTCTTACTCTATTTTGATGACATGTGTTGTGCTATTATTGACATTGATACAGCTAGATATAGGCCATATTCATAGCATTTCAATTACTTAAGAGGGGTCACCGACTTTGTTTTATCTATCTCTCCTTTTTTTCTCTTTCCCTGGCTTGTATCCATTCGGCCCCATTCAGCCAACTGTTTTAAGACGTTTATCCCCATCCAGGCGTCGATTTCTTCCTGGCGAGCGATAGCGAGCCAGTATTGTATGGAGAAATCCGGCTTCACCTGAGACATTTTTCTATCGAAAAATGTACAAATTTAGCTTGCTGTCAAAACAAAAATATTTACATGCTGGCTCACTACCGCTCGCCAGGAAAATATTGACACCTGGATGGGGGTAAACGTCTTGAAACAGTAGGCTGAATGGGACCGAATGGATACAAGCCAAAGAGAGAGGGAGAGAAAGAGAAAAAAGCGAGGTGGGTCCCCTTAAGGAGACGGTAATTTCTAAACGACAGAAGAATATGGTTATCAATGTCATATTATGACATGTCAGTATATGAAAACTATATTATGACATGTCAGTATATGAAAACTATATTATGACATGTCAGTATATGACAACTATATCATTTATATCTCTATAACATGATATAAAAAATTACTTGATATCTCAGTCATATATAAAAAAAATACGTTCATGGACATACAATCAAAAATACGTTCATGGACATACAATAACAAATACGTTCATGGACATACAATAAAAAATACGTTCATGGACATACAATAACAAATACGTTCATGGACATACAATAAAAAATACGTTCATGGACATACAATAAAAAATACGTTCATGGACATACAATAAAAAATACGTTCATGGACATATAATAAAAAATACGTTCATGGACACAATAAAAAATACGTTCATGGACATACAATAAAACATACGTTCATGGACTTACAATACAAAATACGTTCATGGACATACAATAAAAAATACGTTCATGAACACACAATAAAAAATACGTTCATGGACATACAATAAAACATACGTTCATGGACATACAATAAAACATACGTTCATGGACATACAATAAAACATACGTTCATGGACTTATAATACAAAATACGTTCATGGACATACAATCAAAAATACGTTCATGAACATACAATAAAAAATACGTTCATGGACATACAATAAAAAATACGTTCATGGACATACAATAAAAATCACGTTCATGGACATACAATAAAAAATACGTTCATGGACATACAATAAAAAATACGTTCATGGACATACAATAACAAATACGTTCATGGACATACAATAAAAAATACGTTCATGGACATACAATATGAAAAGAAAGCAACTGCTCTGAATATATGACTGATGCTAAGGGGTGGTATTTTACTTGTTATTATCATTATTTATATTTAATTATTGTTATATATTTTATTTTAGTATTGCGTCCTAGACCTTTATCAAGCGTAAACAAACAAACATTATTAACCCCCTTTATATATATTTGTTTTTTTACATTTTGTGGTAGGAAATTATCCCGGCCGAAGTCCGATTCCTACTAAGTTACAGGCTCGCTAATTCTCGCTAGGAGAAATCGACATCTAAATGGCACAAAAGATCTAATTAACAAAGAAGTGGGGCGAAAGGTCTCAAAATCGCCATACTAGTGGGGCAAACAGCTTAAAATCTCCTAACTAATGGGGCTAGTCGTGAAGGATATGGGGGTCCAGAAATAAAATAGCTCCCCTGAAATCTGTCCTGGTTACTCGTACAGTTTAAAGATAAATTATTCACCTTTCCCATTTCTGTCAACCCCTTGAGGATTATGCCGCGTGTTGACGGTTTATTCTGGCTATCATTAGACAATTGTATACAGCTTAGGAAGGATCTGTGGGAATTAAATGGGTAATGACTATCTCAATTAACCCTCAGATTTCCATATACCCTTCCTAATCTGGATATATTCGTCTAGTAATTGCCGGTAAAGGGAACAGACATGCGACATCGTATCTTGAAGAAAGTATTAGCAGTTTTAGCAGTTTATTCCGGCTATCATTAGACGATTTGATGCAATTTGGGAACGATTTATAGGAAGCAAAGGGGTAAACACTAAATCAATTTACTCTCTACCTTCCACCCGATACGATCTCACCTTCAGTTCTTGAGGGGGCCCACCTCGCTTTTTTCTCTTTCTCTCTCTCTCTCATTGGCTTGTATCCATTCGGCCCCATTCAGCCTAGTATTTTAAGACGTTTACCCCCATCCAGGTGTCAATATTTTCCTGGCGAGCGGTAGCGAGCCAGCATATATATATTTTAGTTTTGACAGTAAGCTAAATTTGTACATTATTCGATAGAAAAATGTCTCCGGCGAAGCCTGATTTCTCCATACAATGCTGGCTTGCTATCGCTCGCCAGGAAGAAATCGACACCTGGATGTGAATAAACGTCTTAAAACAGTTGGCTGAATGGTGCCGAATGGATAAAAGCCAGGGAAAGAGAGAAAAGGAGAGAAAGATAAAACAAAATGCCGGTGACCCCCCTTAAAGAAGCTAAATGTGAGCTCTCCAAACCACTGACGCTGCTTTTCAACAAGTCCTTATTTACATCTGGGATTACTCTAGTCGTCTGTGATGTATAGAGGTTGATGATCAAAAATATGTGCCTACTTACTTGGGATGTGGAATATCTATTTATCTGTCTGCCAATTGACCACTTGCGAGTTTCGTTCTATAAGGAAGTTGGAGCTGTAGACAACGATATTTAACATAATTTACAGGTAAAATACGGTCGTAGTACATCTATAAACACATAAAACCCAATTCAACATACCATTTATCCATCAGAAACCTACATTATTATTGCGTTTCTGTTTAATATCGATGTTCACGGCTCCAACTTCCTTATAGCCTGGAACTCGCAAGTGGTCAATTGGGTAACCGACTTTTGCGCCCCCCTGTATATAGAGTTCACAACTACAAAGCCTTGAGAAATATGAGACTGGGAAATATGAAGGCAGTGGTTGGTTTGAAATGAAGGGAAAATGGTCTGCTGGGGTGTAATAGATCAGGCAACACAGATCATTAGGGAGAGAGAGAGAGAGTGAGATTGAGGTGGGTGGGAGAGAGGCTGAGAGTGAATGTGTGTGAGAGAAAGGAAGAGTGAGAGCAATTCGAGCAACAAAAAATAATGAAGAGAGAGAGAGAGAGGCGTAATAGCACATTATTAGAGAGAGAGAGAGAGAGAGAGAGAGGAGAGGAGAGAGAGAGAGAGAGAGAGAGAGAGAGAGAGAGAGAGAGAGAGAGAGAGAGAGAGAGAGAGAGAGAGAGATCATTATGAAGGAAAACGGTAAATTCGTCCCATGATATAAATGTCGAGCCAATTTCCGGTAACTTGACCAGAGACTGTTTGTGTTGGAAACGTGTATGAGGCAGCTGTATAAAGACGAGGGCTTAAGGTGGGTCACAGGCTTTTTTCTCTTTCTCTCCCTCTCTCTCTTTGGTTTGTATCCGTTCGGCCCCATTCAGCCTACTGTTTTAAGACGTTTACCCCCATCCAGGTGTCAATAATTTCCTGGCGAGCGGTAGCGAGCAAGCATATATATTTGTTTTTGTTTTGACAGCAAGCTAAACTTGTAATTAAATTCTTGAGTATTTACATTTGTAACTCACAAATGACTGAAGTAATCGAGCTAATATGTTGGCCATTTGGGAAGGTTCAGCCAGGGAATAAGTGTGGAGATTTACAGCCCATTTGCTCTCACCCTTTTTTTAGTTAATATATTTAGCTGATATTTTTGCTATTTGGGAAGGTTCAGCCAGGGAATAAGTGTGGAAATTTACAGCCCATTTGCTCTCACCCTTTTTTAAGTCACTATTATTTGTCTATTTGTTTGTCTATATATCTGCCTGTCGTTTTGTATGGGTGTCTGTGTAACTTTCTGTCTATTAGTTTATTCGTCTGTCTGTCTGTCTGTCTGTCTATTGTATGGTTGTCTGTGTATCTGTCTGTCTGGCTATTTGTTTATTCTTCTGTCTGTCTATCTGTGTGTCTGTCAGTGTGATGTTCTGTCTTTCTGTCTGTCAGTGTGATTTTCTGTCTATTTGTCTGTCTCTGATTTGTTGTCTTTCTGTCTGTCAGTGTGATTTTCTGTCTTTGTCTGTCAATGTGATTTTCTGTCTTTCTGTCTGTCAGCGTGATTTTCTGTCTATTTGTCTGTCTCTGATTTTTTGTCTTTCTGTCTGTCAGTGTGATTTTCTGTCTATTTGTCTGTCAGTGTGATTTTCTGTCTTTCTGTCTGTCAGTGTGATTTTCTGTCTATTTGTCTGTCAGTGTGATTTTCTGTCTGTCAGTGTGATTTTCTGTCTATTTGTCTGTCAGTGTGATTTTGTGTCTTTCTGTCTGTCAGTGTGATTTTCTGTCTATTTGTCTGTCATTGTGATGTTTTGTCTTTCTGTCTGTCAGTGTGATTTTCTGTCTATTTGTCTGTCAGTGTGATTTTCTGTCTTTCTGTCTGTCAGTGTGATGTTCTGTCTATTTGTCTGTCAGTGTGATTTTCTGTCTTTCTGTCTGTCAGTGTGATTTTCTGTCTATTTGTCTGGCAGTGTGATTTTTTGTCTTTCTGTCTGTCAGTGTGATTTTCTGTCTATTATTGTCTGTCAGTGTGATTTTCTGTCTTTCTGTCCGTCAGTGTGATTTGCTGTCTATTTGTCTATTTAGCTATCTGTTAGTGTGGTTGTCTGTGTATCTGCCTGTATGTCTATCTATGTGTCTGTACGTGTGGTTGTCTGTGTATCTGTCTGTCTGTCCATTCTTCTATCTGTCATTGTGGCTGTCTATGTATCTGTCTTACTGTCTATTTGTCTGTCTGTCTATCTTTGTGTCTGTCAGTGCGGTTGTCTGTGTATCTGTCTTTCTGTATATTAGTCTATTCACCTGTCTGTTTATTTGTTTGTCTTTCTGTATGTGTGTCTGCTTATATGTCTGTCCATGTGTCTGCCTTTCTGTCTATTTGTCTGTCTGTCTATTTGTCTATTCGTCTGTCGAATTCTGTCTGTCTTTCTGTATGTGTGTCTGCTTCTATGTCTGTCCATGTTTCTGTTTTTCTGTCTATTTGTCTATTTGCCAGTCTGTCATTCTGCCTGCTATTCTGTATGCATGTCTGCTTCTATGTTTGTCCATGTACAGTATTTTGTCTTTTTATTTAATCATCTGTCTGTTTATCAATGGGTCTGTTTGTGTGGTTGTCTGTGAATCTCTCTTTCTGAATATTTGTCTATTTGTATTTATATCTGTCAATCTGCCTGTCTTTCTGTATGGTTGTATATGTATCTCTCTGTCTATCTATATGTCTATTCGTTTTTCTGTCAGTCAATCTGCCTGGCTTTCTATATGCCTGTCTGTTTGTATATATGTCTATATGTCTATGTTCCTGTCTCGGTGTGTTTGTGTTGGTGTCTACCTGGGCTGACCTTGACCCCTCATTAACGTCTAGGTGGAACGGCAGAATTTTTAGTGGACCATTCCAAGCTGGAAATCTCAACCAGTGCCACATCCACCACAGCTACTGTATAAGCCAGAACCAACTTTAAGTCCTAAGCAAACCTAACCTAACCAAACAGTACTGGTTGAGTTGGCACTAGTTGATATCTACTAGTTGAAATTGTAAACGGTTGACTTTTCCGGTTACCAACAATGAAGCACAACAGAGCTGAATTTTGATTGTTTGCATAATAAGAAGCCAAACATTTATCAACTGATTTTGGCACACAATGGCGGCTATTGGTAATTAACAATATTGACGTTTAAGCAGAATGCAATGGCCAATATTACAGGATGATTTTGTTTGCAGTTGTTATCTTTAGTATGACCGAGTTAGATCAAATTAAAAAACTGTACATATATCTGTGCATAATAAAACACCATATCATATTAACTGTACAGTTTACTGTATACATGTCTTTAATACATGCAGATTGCGGGGTGACTTAGTACAAAATGTATATTATTTTGTATGTTTTACTTCCAGATTATGAGGTAAGGAGTGGAGGCCGGAGTGGGAGTGTTGTGAGGTAAGGTGTGTTGTGTTGTTTTGTTAGGTAAGGTGTGTTGTGTTGTGAGGTAAGGTGTGTTGTGAGGTAAGGTGTGTGGTGTTTTGAAGTAAGGTGTGTTGTGTTGTGAGGTAAGGTGTCTTGTGTTTTGAAGTAAGGTGTGTTGTGTTGTAAGGTGTGTTGTGTTGTGAGGTAAGGTGTGTTGTAAGGTAAGGTGTGTTGTGTTGTGAGGTAAGGTGTGTTGTATTTTGAAGTAAGGTGTGTTGTGTTGTAAGGTGTGTTGTGTTGTGAGGTAAGGTGTGTTGTGAGGTAAGGTGTGTTGTGTTGTGAGGTAAGGTGTGTTGTGAGGTAAGGTGTGTTGTGTTGTGAGGTATGGTGTGTTGTGAGGTAAAGGTGTGTTGTGTTGTGAGGTAAGGAGTGGAAGTGTTGTGAGGTAAGGTGTGTTGTGTTGTAAGGTGTGTTGTGTTGTGAGGTAAGGTGTGTTGTAAGGTAAGGTGTGTTGTGTTGTGAGGTAAGGTGTGTTGTGAGGTAAGGAGTGTTATGTTGTAAGGTGTGTTGTGTTGTGAGGTAATGTGTGTTGTGTTGTGAGGTAAGGTGTGATGTGTTGTGAGGTAATGTGTGTTTGTGAGGTAAGGTGTTATGTTGTTGGTGTGTTGTGTTGTGAGGTAATGTGTGTTGTGTTGTGAGGTAAGGTGTGATGTGTTGTGAGGTAATGTGTGTTGTAAGGTAAGGTGTGTTGTGTTTTGAAGTAAGGTGTGTTGTGAGGTAAGGTGTTTTGTGGTGTGTAGGTGTGTTGTGGTTGTGTGTTTGTGTGAGGTAAGGTTGTGTTGTTAAGGTGAGGTTGTGTTTTGAAGTAAGGTGTGTTGTGAGGTAAGGTGTTTTGTGAGGTATGGTGTGTTGTGAGGTAAGGTGTGTTGTGAGGTAAAGGTGTGTTGTGTTGTGAGGTAAGGTGTGTTGTGTTGTGAGGTAAGGTGTGTTGTGTTGTGGAGGTGGGTGTTGTGGTTGTTGAGGTAAGGTTGTGAGGTAAGTGTGTTGTGTGTGTGTGAGGTAAGGTGTGTGTGTGTGTGTGAGGTAAGGTGTGTTGTGTTGTGAGGTAAGGTGTGTTGTGTTGTGTGTGGTTGTGTTGTGAGGTGGGTGTTGTGAGGTAAGGTGTGTTGTGTGTGTGTGGTTTGTGTTGTGAGGTAGGTGTGTTGAGGTGCTGTGTTATGTTGTGTGGTGTGTTGTGAGGTAAGGTGTGTATGTTGTGAGGTAAGGTGTGTTTGTTTGAGGTAAGTGTGTTGTGTTGCGAGGTAAGGTGTGTTGTGTTGCGAGGTAAGGTGTGTTGTGAGGTAAGGTGTGTTGTGTTGTGAGGTAAGGTGTGTTGTGAGATAAGATGTGTTGTGAGGTAAGGCGTGTTGTGAGGTAACGTGTGTTGTGTTGTGAGGTAAGATGTGTTGTGTTGTGAGGTAAGGTGTGTTGTGTTGTGAGGTAAGGTGTGTTGTGAGGTAAGGTGTGTTGTGAGGTAAGGTGTGTTGTGAGACATGGTGTGTTGTGAGGTAAGGTGTGTTGTGAGGTAAGGTGTGTTGTGAGGTAAGGGGTGTTTTGAGGTAAGATGTGTTGTGAGGTAAGGTGTGTTGTGAGGTAAGGTGTGTTTTGAGGTGTGGTGTGTTGTGAGGTAAGCTGTGTTGTTAGGTAAGGTGTATTGTGAGGTAAGTGTGTTGTGTTGTGAGGTAAGGTGTGTTGTGTTGCAAGGTAAGGTGTGTTGTGTTGTGAGGTAAGGTGTGTTGTGTTGTGAGGTGAGGTGTGTTGTGAGGTAAGGGGAGTGGGAGTCTGAGAGGCTAGTGTGGGAATGGGAGTATGAGGGGCCGGAGTGGGAGTATGAGGGGCCGGAGTGGGAGTATGAGGGGCTGGAGTGGGAGTATGAGGGGCTGGAGTGGGAGTATGATGGGCCGGAGTGGGAGTATGAGGGGCTGGAGTGGGAGTATGAGGGGCTGGAGTGGGAGTATGAGGGGCCGGAGTGGTAGTATGAGGGGCCGGAGTGGGAGTATGAGAGGCCAGACTGGGAGTATGAGGGGCCGGAGTGGTAGTATGAGGGACCGGAGTGGGAGTATGAGGGGCCGGAGTGGTAGTATGAGGGGCCGTAGTGGGAGTATGAGGGGCCAGAGTGGTAGTATGAGGGGCCAGAGTGGTAGTATGAGGGGCTGGAGTGGTAGTATGAGGGGCCGGAGTGGTAGTAGGAAGGACCGGAGTGGTAGTATGAGGGGCCAGAGTGGTAGTATGAGGGGCTGGAGTGGGAGTATGAGGGGCCGGAGTGAATAATAATAATAATAATAATAATAAAGTTTATTTCCACCGACAGTGGTTATTCTTCTTACATAGTATTTACAAATATAATTATATACAGTTGGTGGTTGAGTGGTAGTATGAGGGGCCGTAGTGGGAGTATGAGGGGCCAGAGTGGTAGTATGAGGGACCGGAGTGGTAGTATGAGGGGCCGAAGTGGTAGTATGAAGGACCGGAGTTGGAGTATGAAGGGCCGGAGTATGAGGGGCCGGAGTGGGAGTATGAGGGGCCAGAGTGGTAGTATGAGGGACCGGAGTGGTAGTATGAGGGACCGGAGTGGTAGTATGAGGGGCCGAAGTGGTAGTATGAAGGACCGGAGTTGGAGTATGAGGGGCCGGAGTGGGAGTAGGAGGGGCCAGAGTGGTAGTATGAGGGACCGGAGTGGTAGTATGAGGGGCCGAAGTGGTAGTATGAAGGACCGGAGTTGGAGTATGAAGGGCCGGAGTGGGAGTATGAGGGGCCGGAGTGGGAGTAGGAGGGGCCAGAGTGGGAGTATGAGGGGCTGGAGTGGGAGTAGGAGGGTCCAGAGTGGTAGTATGAGGGACTGGAGTGGGAGTATGAGAGGCCAGACTGGGAGTATGAGGGGCTGGAGTGGGAGTATGAGAGGCCATAGTAGGAGTATGAGGGGCCGGAGTGGGAGTATGAGGGGCCGGAGTGGGAGTATGAGGGGCCGGAGTGGGAGTATGAGGGGCCGGAGTGGGAGTATGAGGGACCAGAGTGGGAGTTGGAGTATGAGGGGTCGGAGTGGGAGTATGAGGGGCCAGAGTGGTAGTATGAGGGGCTGGAGTGGGAGTATGAGGGATCGGAGTGGTAGTATGAGGGGTCGGAGTGGTAGTATGAGGGGCCGGAGTGGGAGTATGAGGGGCCGGAGTGGGAGTTGGAGTATGAGGGGTCGGAGTGGGAGTATGAGGGGCCAGAGTGGTAGTATGAGGGGCAGGAGTGGGAGTATGAGGGGCCAGAGTGGTAGTATGAGGGGCCGGAGTAGGAGTATGAGGGGCCAGAGTGGTAGTATGAGGGGCCGGAGTGGGAGTATGAGGGGCTGGAGTGGTAGTGCACTGTGGCCGTATATATATAATGAGTCTGGGGAGGCTGGGAGTTGCTGGGTTAGACCACATTAAGGTAAATCATATTGTGATGTGTGTTGTGTTGAATGTAGTGTGGTGTAGTGTATTTTGTGTGTTGTATTGTGGTGTACTGTGTTGCGATGTATTTTATTGTGTTGTGTTGTGTTGTATTGTATTGTGATGTGTTATGTTATGTTATGTTATGTGGTGTAGTCTATTGTGTTGCAGTGTGTTATGTGTGTTTTGTATTGTGTTGTGCTATTGTGCATGCATGTTGTGTGTGAGAGAGACAGACAGTTGTGTATGAGAGTATGCTGTATTCAGTTGCTTAGGATTTTATGTTTGTGTTTGAGTTGGTTAGGGTTTTATGTTGTGTTGTGTGTTGCGTCGTATTGATTTGTGTGATGTTGATTTGTGTTGTGTCAAACACAACCAAACACAACACTTGCTATGCTGTGTTGTGTTTGGTTGTGTTTTGTTGTGTTCTTTTGTGTGTTGTGGTATGCTTAAGTGTTTGAATATAGTGTTGTACAGTGATGTGTAGTGTTGTGTTGTGTTTACTGTGTTGTATTTGTGTTGAGTGATGTAGCGTTGTATAGTGTAGTGTTTAGCTGGGTTGTTTTGTGTTTATGTGGTTGTAGTGTAGTGTATTATGTTGTATTGTGTTGGCTCATGGGGAACTGTGTTAAATTGTGTTGTGTTGTGCTATATAAATGCTGGATCATGTTGTGTTGTGTGATATGCTATGGTCTATATTGTGTTGTGAATCATTGTGTTGCGTTGAGATGAGTTAGGTGTGCATGTATATTGAGAGAGAGAGAGAGAGAGAGAGAGAGAGAGAGAGAGAGAGAGAGAGAGAGAGCGAAAGAGTGAGTGAGAGAGAGAGAAACAGTAAGTGCAGTGGATCAGAGGACTCGAAGGCTTGTAAAGAGAAACCGAAATTTCCATTGCTCCACCCAGACGTTAATGAGGGGTCAAGGTCAGCCCAGGTAGCCAATATATACACGGACAGGTAGACTGACTGTGTTGGGGTGAGGTGTGTGTATTGAGAGAGAGAGAGAGAGAGTGAGTGAATGTGTGTGTGTGTGTGTGTGCGAAAGAGAGTGAGAGAGAGAGAGTGAGTGAATGTGTGTGTGTGTGTGTGTGTGAAAGAGAGTGAGAGAGAGAAAGAAAAGTTTAAAGTTAGAGTGTGTTTATTTTCTCTAATGTTGCTTTATTATGTGTGTTATATTGTGTTTGTGTGTCTGTGTGAGAGAGAGAGAGAGAGAGAGAGAGATAGTTAAAGTATGAGAGAGTATGTGTTTATTTGATTTTGTGTTTTGTTGATATCAGTGTGCTGCATTGTGTTACGTAGTGTGTAGTATTTCATGATGAGTTGTGTTATTTGTTTTGTGGCAAGGTTAAAGAGGAGTTTTATTTATTTTATTTTTGGGGGCCCCTTCTCCCTCATGTGTAGCCTTATTAGAATTCCGATTTAAGACGTTCGCCCCATTAATTAAGCGATTTTAAGACCTTTCGCCCCATTTATCTGTAAATATTAAGACCTTTTGTGTCATTTAGGTGTCGATATTATCCCTGGCGAGCAATAGCAAGCCTGTAATTTTGGAGGCACCGGCCTTCAGCTGGGACCTAGTTTCTGCCGTAAAATGTGCAAATTAATTTCGAAGGGGGATCTTGAGGAATATTTTGTTTAAGCTTGATGTTGGTCTAGGGAGGAAACTAAAAGAAATTAATAATAACACAAAATAGATAAATAAGCAAATATATACGCCCATCCCCCCTTAACCCATTCTGTTCCAGCGATATCTGTTATATTATATTTTAGCGATATTTAGATGATTTTATACAGTCTAGGAAGGATCTGTGGCAGTTAAGCAGGTTGGTTGAAATAATTTGAAACCATATGATGACTAGAGATCCTTCCTAAACTAGCTAAAATTGGTTAGTATTAGCCAGAATAAAATAATTAGGATGTTGACGGTGCAACAAGGGTTAATATTCATGCTCTCCACCTGTTTCTAATTACGGAAGCGTATCTTGGAAACGAATTTATGAATATAATTTACTATACGTCAACTACCAAACTATATTATACTATTTATTGACAAGCAGGCTTTATCAAAAAATAAATCGAGTTATAATTGCATAAAGAAGAACATAAGGGCTCCACGAATTCTCATGAGTGGGCTAGCGACTATGGTATAAGAGTGTGCAATGATACTGCTAAAGGTGCGGTCACACTATGAAGACTTAAGGTAATTACCGCGGCGACTCAAGGAGTGCCGATTGTCTTTGCCGATCATCCGTAACTTGACCAAGAGTAAATGTCTGCCTGAGGCAGGCTGGACGGCATCACGGATCACGGCATCATGGATGGGGCTACACAGAGACCTAGCATAGCAG
The DNA here is from genome assembly GCA_032716605.1 of Paralithodes platypus. Lineage (NCBI taxonomy): Eukaryota > Metazoa > Arthropoda > Malacostraca > Decapoda > Lithodidae > Paralithodes > Paralithodes platypus. The sequence continues at coordinate 16,033,560 of CM064544.1, read as the reverse complement.
ACCGCCGGCGTCATGCGGCGCAACGAGGCAACAGGACGGCAAAAGGAAGACAACTTGACGGCCTTCGTGTTACGCAGGTCCCCTACTCGCGCTGGCGCGCGAGCCCCGCCACGTGGCGCATGTCGGGGCCCAACGCTTTGGCGACGCATGGCGCCACACGGCGCTGACCGGTCGGCTACCGGTCCCCCTCACGCGCATACCAGTGGGCTTGTGACGGCGCTTGCCTCACGACCGCGGCTAGCTCAGCGACCAATTTTCCATGCCTCTTGCATGTTCAAAGCAAATCGAAACCAGCCACGACCATCCTGGCCACCCATCGTACCGTACTGTACCGTGGGGATGCGCGGGGACCACCCACGACGCGCGGTGACTTAGATGAAGACCTCCTTAAGACTTTTAAGTCGCCGCGGTAATTCCCTTAAGTCTTCATAGTGTGACTGCCGCTTAAGTCCACATTACTCGGGCACAAACGCTGTTAGTCGGGGATTCATGGCAAGATATTTATCCAAGCGATATTTAGATGCCTGGTCTGTATGGCACTCAGCAACATTTCTAGGTAATTTGTTCAGTTAAGTCATAATCTTTAAAAAAATCGTCAAAATGAAATAACCGATAGTCGAACAACAGCCTCTTCTTTAAGGGAGCCCACCTCGCTTTTTTTCTCTTTCTCTCCCTCTCTCTTTGGCTTGTATCCATTCGGCCCCATTCAGCCTACTATTTTAAGACGTTTACCCCTATCCAGGTGTCAACATTTTCCTGGCGAGCGGCAGCGAGCCAGCATATATATATTTTTGTTTTGACAGCAAGCTAAATTTGTACATTTTTCGATAGAACAATATCTCCGACGAAGCCGGATTTATCCATACAATGCTGGCTCGCTATCGCTTGCCAGGAAGAAATCGACACCGGGATGGGGATAAACGTCCTAAAACAGTTGGCTGATTGGGGCCGAATGGATACAAGCCAGGGAAAGATATCAAGAAAAGGAGAGAAAGATAAAAAAAAAGCCAGTGACCCCCCTTAACCTTATCTGGTGTAGGGTGGGTCTTTTTGCAACCTCCCTCTTTCACTCCATTGGTTTGAAGAAGACATTTCACCTCATTAGGTTGGCGAAATTACATGACACATAGCCCCATTCAGGTGTCGTATTTTTTTCTGGGCGAGCGATAGCGTGCCTACAATTAAGGAGAAGACAGCCTTTGGTCGGGACATATTACTACCAAATATTGTACATTTGTATCTTGAAGGGGGTCTAGGTGGCGTGTGTGTGCGTGTGTTTTTGTTTTGTTTTCTGGAGGTCTGGGGAGGCGTTTTTCTTAAGTCTAGGGGGAAACTAAAATACGTTGGTCGAAAATAAGTTAGAGCGATTCCAAAACACTTTTCTAACTTCGTTATCCACGTGTAAACAAAGCCTTTCTGCCCTGCGCTAGCTTTGAAACATTAATTTTTACCCCTTAGACTGCAGTTTGTTTGTATCTATCGGTAACCTTTGATGTGTAATATCTCAGTAATTATAAATACTCACCCCGAACATCATAAAATATAATAGTCTCATAATTGCCTGACGAATACATCCTGTCATTTATGAAAACGTCAACTGAAACACCCTGTATATATATATATATATATATATATATATATATATATATATATATATATATATATATATATATATATATAATTATATATTTCTATATATATATATATATATATACATACAAGTATATACAGTATATATATATATATATACAGGGTGTTTCATAAATACCTTTCATAAATTTCAGAATGAATAGACCTAACAATAATAAATATACTTTACTATGTGACGGTTTTGGAAATTTCTCATATTTACCAGGATATTACACATTTTAGTTTAAATAGGCAAGTCTAGGGGATGAACACAATCAGTAGATAACCATCACCTCAGAGCAGCATCACAGCAGAAAATCCACATGCAACAGCAACGAGGGGACATCAGGAACGCTTTTTGATTAATGTTTGGGCCGGTATTCTTGGTGACCATCTAATCCGACCTTTTATGTTACCACAACGACTTGCAGGCAATGTGTACACCAGATTTCTTCAGGATGACTTACCCATACTACTTGAAGGTGTGCCTCTCAGAACACGTAGACAAATGTGGTTCATGCAGGATGGGGCTCCAGCTCACTTTGCACGAAGTACGAGGGATTTCCTTAATGTTATGTACCTTGATAAGTGGATAGGCCGTGGTGGTCCCATCGCCTGACCACCTAGATCACCGGACCTAACTCCACTTGACTTATCTTTGGAGACACTTGAAGAGCTGGGCGTATGCAACACGCATAAATACCCGTCAGCAACTGTGGCAACGAGTTCAAGAGGCTTGCAGAAAAGTAAGAAACACACCAGGGATATTTGAAAGAGTGCGACAGTCTCGTATGCGCCGAGCCCTAGCCTGTATCAACGAGGGTGGGAGAAACTTCGAGCAACTATTGTAAATACTGTAAAATACATTGATGTTCAAACATTTATGACAAAATAAAGTAATTGAGGTGATGGTAATCTACTGATCGTTTTCATCCCCTAGACTTTCCTATTAAACTAAAATGTGTAATATCCCAGTAAATATGAGAAATTTCCAAAACCGTCACATAGTAAAGTATATTTATTATTGCTAGGTCTATTCATTCTGAAATTTATGAAAGGCATTTATGAAACACCCTGTATATATGTGTAAGAGAGTATGGGTCTGTGGGTTCAAGGATTGTGTGGGTGAGAATGAAAGTAGGAATACAAACGTGGGTGATTGTGTGTGTGTATACCCCGACAGAGGATAAACTTGAAAGAAAGAAAGAGGAGTTCTGGATGAATGTGGAGGCGTGCCTGGAGAAGTTTGACAAGAGCGAAAAAATATTTCTGATTGGGGATATGACTGGTAAGGTGGGTGATAGGAAAGTTGAGGGAGTGGTGGGAGGGTGGGGGGTACCATCAGAGGTGAATGGGAATGGTAGTGCATTTGTGGACGTATGTGTGGGGAGGAGGCTGTGGATAGCCAACACCTTCCTCCGACACAGAATGATCCACAGGTACACGTGGAAACGGGTGTGGACGATGGAGGATGAGACAGTGGTGGAACGAAAGTCATTGACTGATTATGTATGTGTGGATGAACGAATGAAGAAATCTGTGATGGATGCTAGGGTGTATAGGGGTATTGGAGGGGGTTTGTCTGATCATTATGTAGTGGTAGCTAAGATTAGGATACAAAAGAAGTGGGTGAGGAGAGCTGGAGGGAGGCGAGAGGAGGGTGGAGAGGTTGCAGGAGGAAGAAATCAGGGAGGAGTACAGGAGAGCAGTGGAAAGACGATTAGGTGTATCGGGAATTTAGATAAAGAGGTTAAATTGCATATCACTGGTACATGAAAATATCCCAACAAATAGTTGTATAATAATTACCAACGAAGTATTCGATGGGTGTAATCCAGTCCCCCTTCACACGGCTAATTCAATTATTGCATGACATGTACTGTAGGAATGTTCACATAATACAATATCGATACAATGAACTTAGCTTAGAGAACTGGTGATGTAGGATTGTTGATATAGATTAATAATTGTAGCACATGGTGAACTATGGGTTGAGTCAGAGCCGGGGGGGAGATGTTGGCTGTATGGTGGTTTTTGAGAGACTAAAGGGCTGGCGTCCGATCGCTTCGCGAAATTACATATGGCTACCGGCTCATAATAATTATAACCCATAACTTGGTTTCATGATACATCTAGAGCTTATGTAGATATTTATACATTACAGTTAATATTTAACCTACACTTAATAATAAACTACAATACACAAAGAACTAGCCGAAATCGTACATGCGATACGATACCGCCAAATTCAAATGCCCTATAGGACCTAAACTGTCGGGATCATTACCCTATTCCCGACATACTGCCCGCCACCAAAAACGATGTACAGTAGCTATATACAGAAAACAAAAGGACATCGAAGATTCAAAGATCACCTTGTTTGATCTTAGATCTCCAAAGATCCACGGAACTCATAGCCGCCCTCCTTTTGGGGCGAGTGCCACCTGAAGCCAGAGGAGGATCATCCTTCTCATCATCAACTGACCCACCCTGAGGAGCACTGTCACCAGCACTCTCCCGCGGAGGGGTATCAGTAGAGACGCCAGTATCATCCGGCAGTTCTACATCCTGCTCCAAGGGATATAACCTTACGACTGGGCGAGTAGTAACCCCTGTCGAAGTTCGTAATCTAGCAACCCTTATAAGACCATCAATGCCCTGGAACAAATCGACAATCCTCCCAAGCTTCCAAAATAACCTAGGACGCTCATCATGAATCAGTACGATATCCCCGATACGAGGCCATCGTTGTTTCGTCCCTTTGATCATATTGGAGTGACGCTCATGAAGAGACAACAAATATTCTTGGGTCCACCTTTTCCATATATCGTCCGACACCTTGTTCACATATTGGAAGCGACGACGGGTGGCGTCAGTATTGCCGAACGTAGGGTCTTGTAGATCTTCGTCGGTTACTGACGATCTAGGAAAGGTATTAAGGGTTTGTCCACGTGTTAGCATAGAAGGCGAAATGGGCAAGAGGTTATCAACATCTGCCGAGGTATAGGTCAAGGGCCTGTCGTTGACTGACATCTCAATCTCTCTTAAGATGGTTTGCAACTCCCTTCTGGTCACCAGTGCCCTTCCTAATACCTTCTTCATGGCAGATTTGACAATACCGATTGTTCTCTCCCAAATCGCCCCGAACCATGGTGCACGTGCTGGTATAAATTTCCACTGACAACCCTTTCCAGTGAGGGTAGCCACAACTTGCGGGTCATCCATTAAACTCTGGAGATATTTAGAGGCCCCGACAAAACAAGTCGCATTATTGCTCATAATAATTTGAGGGAAACCATTGCGGCCTGCAAAGTGTCTTAGAGTATGCAAAAATCCCTCACTGGATAGGTCGTCAATCAATTCAAGATGAATCGTTCTGGTTACCGCACATGTGAATAGAACGGCATATACCTTTATGATATTACCGGGCGATTCTCTAACTTGAATCGCTCCGGTATAGTCTACCCTGGTTACCTGAAATGGTTCAGTCTTTTGTACCCTAAACTCAGGTAAGGGACGTAGATCTACTAGGGAGTAAGGCTTACCCTGTAATCTTTTACAGATAGTACAGCTATTGTGGATCCTTTTAATTGCTTGTCGCATCTTAGGGATCCACCAACGTTGTCGCATATACGCCAGAACATAATTTACGCCAAAATGTAGGCAGGTCCTATGGCATTGGCGAATCAACAGCTTGGTAATCAAATGAGAGGAGCTAAGGAGGACAGGATATTTCGCAGAATCAATAATGTCCGCCTTTTGTATCCTGCCTCTACACTTAATTATGCGTCCTTCCATGTATAATCCTAGCTGCCTCATTAAGTTAGAGGGTTTGGCCTTTGACTCCTTGCTCAGGATTTGATGTTCAGTAGGATAAGATTCCCTTTGTACTAAACATATTAGTTTCGCTTCTGCTGATCTCAATTCATGGAGTCTGATATGCTTCGAATCTTCACTAAGGAAAGACCCGTTTGCCCGACTTCTCATGTTGTTAATGAAACGGTGTATCCATGCAAATACCCGTATTACTTTATCATAGCTGTCGTAACATTCCCACTCTACCAACTTGTTATCCTGATGTGTAGTACTCACAGTCGAACTACTTAACACATCATCTTGGGGCCTACTTGAAGGATCAGATATGCTTTCCCTGAAATCCTGAGGCCATTCAGTTGGAGATATAAGCCATGGAGGTCCATGCCACCAAATAGAGGACGACATAAACTGTTGCGCCGAGATCCCCCGGGAAATTATGTCACTGGGGTTATCCTTGGTGCTCACATAGCGAAATTTAGCTGTAGGAACTAAGTTATGTATCTCATCAGTGCGATTAGAAACATAAACAGGTAACACTTTCTGGCTGTGTACCCATGAAAGTGCTATTTGACTGTCGCTCCAGACATAGACGTTATTAATCTGTAGTATGTCTGTATGAGCATCCAGTGTAAACTTTATTAGACGAGCAGACAGAAGCAATGCAGTAAGTTCTAATTTAGGAACTGTAATTTTCTTTATAGGGGCTACTTTGGCCTTAGCTATAGCCAGTTTCGCTTCACTACTATTGCATATGTATATGGCAGTACCGTATGCACTATTACTAGCATCAGAAAAGGCATGTAGATCCACCTGTTGACCACTAATAACCTGACGATTAAGTTGGACCTTGCAACATGTGGAAAGGTCCGACCGAATTAACCGCCAAGTATCTTGTAACTCAGTCGGGAGGGGCGTGTGCCAATCTAGTTTTAGCCGCCACAGCTGCTGTAAAAACATGCGAGCACGAATAGTTACAGGCAGAAAAAAACCTAGGGGATCAAACAACCTCGCTGACAAGCTTAAGCAGTTTCGCTTGCTCATAAGCTCACTGCCGCATGGGGTGTGACAGAAGGATATACAACCTGTGGTAGTGTCCCATTTGTGGCCTAAAAACATCACCTCACTATTCTCGGTAGCTACACCGTCAGAAGCAAATTGACCTTTCAAAAGATTACTATTAGTGGCCCGTTCTCTCAAGTATAGATGAGCCTTGGCAAATATATCGCGGATCTCCCAGCATCTTTCGAGCAATAAATCTTCATCGTCTTCAGTGCCTTGAAGATTGTCCATATAGATCCCCTGCTTGATCTCATTCTTGAAGTCAGGATCTAGTCCAGCCTCCTCAAGATGACGCAAGATAGTAGCGTTGAGAAGGAACTGGGAACAGGTCGCCCCGAATAAGACGACTCTGAACCTGTAGACCAGATACTCTGAATCTAGATCCATTGGGTCCCGTGGCCATAAAAATCTTGTCGAGTCCCTGTCTTCACGATGGAGTTGAAGCATCAGGAAGGCCTTCTCAATATCGGCGACCCATGCAAACTTATGACATCTGAAGCGCAACATAATTTCCGCGAGATCAGAGACCAGGGATGGACCCGTCTACAGACAATCATTCAGGCTATAGGAGCGATCACTGGATTTAGCAGAGCAATCATACACAATACGAACAGGAGTGGTGGAACTGTCCTTTTTAATCCCATGGTGAGCAAGGTAATGGATGTTATCCCCATACTCACTGAGATCTACTCTTTCCACATATCCACGTTGTACCTGCTCGTATAGTACTGCCGCGTAAGTCTCGCAATACTTTGGATCCTTGACAAACTGCTTCTGAAGGCCACGTAATCTACCAAGTGCTAGATGGAAATTAGTAGGTAATTTACTCTTATTATCATTCCAAGGGAGCCTTACCACATACTGACCCCTGCCAGAGTCATACGTTACAGTCTCTTCATACGAGCTCAACGCTAGCTTGGACTCCCGATCAAGTTCATGTGGGTCAATTCCAATATTGTCCAAGTCCCATAGCTTATCTATATCAGTACATGTATTATCAGGCACATTTGGCCTAATATATTTATCTATGGGGCTTACTGCTACCTTGAGGACCATAACCACCTCCACCTGTGCGTCTTGAGAGGAAGTGGCATAGGATCCAGAAATGGCATACCCTTGAATCGTAGGGAGCATTATTAGCTTATCTACCCGCCGATATCCAGGGTGAACCAGGTCGTAGTAATAATCAGCTCTGACCAGTAGCATAATTCCATTGGTAGCAGAGAGTTGATCATCAGCTAGTTTATAACCCTTGCTTCTGAGATATTTCAAATGTGGTTGAATCTCTGATACTATATCGAAACTGGGTAGTGTGTCGACCACAACAGCCTTGATGGGACATACCTTTCTTCTATAAACATAGGAAATCTCCACTATATCATAGTCACTGGAATCTACTTCACCAGTGAAACCATGGAGACGCAAATTCTCTTGACCCTTGCTGGTACACTTGAGCTGGGGTAATGATGACAGCAGAACGAATGACCTCTGTGAGCACTGGTCAAGTAAGGTGCGCGTCATTGTAGGCTTATTATTACTCCCCACTACTGGCAGCATCATAGTAGGAAGCAATTGACATTCCCGAGAAGCAATGGACATGGCAGATACTTTATTACCCTCGCTTTTACTTTTCTCATGTGACTCTTTGGTGGTTCTCCAATTTTCTTTACCGTCGCGCCGATCAGACTGGGTGCAAAGGGAAAACCAATGTTTCCCCTTGCAATACTTACAAGGTTTGATGTAGGAATTGGTGCAAGTACTGTTGAAGTGGTCTCTTGCCAGACAGCTGGTACATAAATTAAGCAATTTAGCCTTGCCAATTTTCTGTGTAGCCTTAGGATACTTAGGACACTGGTACCACAGATGACCGTGGACACTGCACAACTTGAAACCTAATGATATTGGCCTTTTCTGTTTAGGAGAAGTCTGTACCGGGAAAGCTGCAGTGGATGGCTACATCTCCACGGGTCGGTAGTGTCCAGTACTCTCCATGTTAAACACTTCAGTCTGGTACACCTGCAACAACACTTCCAAGTTTAGTGGCGTCGCTTAGCTGTCGTCTTACGATTTCCTTTATGGGAGAGGGTATCTTGTTCAAGATATTTACACTAAATATTTCCTCCTTGGTGATGGCCATTGTCTCCATAGATCGGAGGAGGCTCTCAAAGGAGGCATAGTACTCCTTTAGGTCTGTCACATCATAGGATGGAGGATCTAGAGTGAAGAATTTAGTAATTAATGCGGTTTTGATGACTTCCTCTCTCCCGTAAGTTCTTTTCAGGTACTTCACTGTAGACTCGTAGCTTGTAGCTTCTAGCTTGTACCCATCGATCAACTTCAATGCCTCCCCTTTCAATGGGCCACGGAGATAGATGAACCTTTGGATGGATGTGAGTGTTTTATTCCGATGGACGGAACACTCAAAGATATCCCAAAATCCAGTCCAGGTAGTCGAATCCCCAGAAAAGGTAGGCAAAGTAAGCTTCGGCAGGTTAAAACCAGTCGCCTTTGGTGTACCGGTATCCTTAACAGGGTGTGTTTCTTGTGTGGAAGATAGTCTGGCTAAGGCTGTATTAACATCCTCAACGTACTCAAGATCTGCTGACATTTCTTCTTCCACATCGTCAATACTTGTCAATAAACCATATACCTGCTGAGCATAATTATCATAAGTGGCTAGCGATTTAGTTACAGTAGCAAATTTACCCTTAATTTGATCAGCCGTGGCACTTACTAAAATTCATCAAGATCTCTTAAACACCTATTTAAACTTCCCTTCATCCCTCCCTTCAGAATCTTAAGTTTCTTTAAATCTGTCATCGTTAAGGTCTGAATCTAGGCTATTAACTCTCTAAACTATAAAGCAAACTATTACACAAATTAATTTAAATTAAAAAATGTGGCAATAGCATTGCCACTCCCAATTTTGAAATGGTCATTAGGCTACTAGCTGCAGTAGGATGAATTAATTGAGCAAATTGACAAATAGCAGAAACAAACTAGGGCTAGAAAAAGACGGGTAAATGAAAAGAACTGACTATTAATAAGTATTAGGCCTAGTCCAGCTGCCCATCCCACAATCATGAGGTCTGTTGGCTATCAATCGCTTAGGAATCAACAGAGACCGAACCCCATGACCGTAATTAGGCAACTAGGCTATAAAATTTAATTAAATGAGTCACATGAGAATCCTCCCCGCCGGCAAAACTAATAAAGAGTCCCATAATGCCTAAACATATAGAACACTACAGGCCTACCACCAAAGCGAAATGAATAGCTACCACAGACACCTGCAGGCCTAGCCTAGCTCAACCGTGCGAAATGGAACCAACGAAAAAACCCTCACACCCAGCACTAGCCCAACAAACCCTCCAAGAACGGCAAGGAGCACAACGTCCAAAAAACCGGGAAACCAGCCCAAAAAAATACTGTGACGGCGCTACCCAGAAAAAAAATTCGAGGGAAAAAGCTAGGCTAAGAAACTAGGGAAAGGGCAGTCGGCTCAACAAAGTATGAGGCGGCAGCCATTTGCAATATCAAGTGAAGCGGTAGTAAACAAAACACTTTAATGGTAAAATAATAAGCACTAGGGCACGAAGGACCATTATTTATCGGGAATTTAGATAAAGAGGTTAAATTGCATATCACTGGTACATGAATATATCCCAACAAATAGTTATATAATAATTACCAACGAAGTATTCGATGGGTGTAATCCAGTCCCCCTTCACACGGCAAATTCAATTGCATGACATATAGGAATGTTCACATAATACAATATCGATACAATGAACTTAGCTTAGAGGACTGGTGATGTAGGACTGTTGATATAGATTAATAAGTGTAGCACATGGTGAACTATGGGTTGAGTCAGAGCCGGGGGGAGATGGTGGCTGTATGGTGGTTTTTGAGAGACTAAAGGGCCGGCGTCCGATCGCTTCGCGAAATTACATATGGCTGCCGGCTCATAATAATTATAACCCATAACTTGGTTTCATGATACATCTAGAGCTGATGTAGATATTTATACATTACAGTTAATATTTAACCTATACTTAAGAATAAACTACAATACACAAAGAACCAGCCGAAATCGTACATGCGATACGATACCGCCAAATTCAAATGCCCTATAGGACCTAAACTGTCGGGATCATTACCCTATTCCCGACAAGGTGGGCTCGACCTGGAAGTTATGGAGGAAGTGGAGGAGATGAGCAAGGTGTTTAAGGATGAGATCTGTGCAGCATGTGAGGAGGTGTGTGGAGTGAGGAGGAGAGGGAGGGGAGTGAAAGGTCCAGCATGGTGGACAGAAGAGGTAAGAATAGCTGTGGAAGAAAAGAAGAAAGCTTATAGAGAGTGGTTGGGTAGTAGAGGGAATGAAGATTTCGAGAGACAGAAATGAGTGAGGTACATGGAGAGTAAGAGGGTGGTGAAGAGAGTAGTGAAGGAAAGTAAGAGAAGAGTAGATGAGGAATTTGGAAGGAATCTGAGTGTAAAATGGAGGGAGAGTAAGAAACTGTTCTGGAAAGAAGTCAAGAAAGTTAGGGAAGGTAGCAAGGGAAACAGTAAGGATATGAAAGATAAGAATGGGAGAATGCTAGCCGAGAAGCAAGAGAGAGTCGATAGATGGAGGGAGTACTTCAATGAGTTGTTAATGTAAGGAATGAAGAGCCAGCAAACATAGTGGGATAAGGTATGGGAGGGAGAAGAAGAGAAGTACTGGAGGAGGAGGTGGGGATCAGGAGGTCAGAAGTGTGGGAAGCCATGAAAAGAGTGAAGTTGGGAAAGTACCAGGAACAGATGGAGTGTGTGGGGAAATGTTGAGGTATGGTGGTGAGATAGTGATCGAATGGGTATGGAAAATGTGCAAACTAGCATGGGAGAAGGGGAGTGCACCCGATGACTGGAAGACTGGCATAATAGTCCCCCTATACAAGGGCAAAGGGGAAAGAGGAGTGTGTGGTAACCACCGAGGAATATGTCTTCTAAGTGTAGTAGGGAAGGTATACAGTAGGGTAGTGATTGAGAGAGTGAGAGTGAGAACAGAGAAATGGATAGGCGACGAGCAGGGAGGTTTTAGGAAGGGAAGAGGATGTGTAGATCAGATTTATACCCTGAATTGTGTTGTGGAGAAATATCTGGAGAAGAAACAAAAGGTGTATGTTGCCTTTATGGACTTGGAGAAGGCCTATGACAGAGTGGATAGAGAAGGTTTGTGGAAAGTACTTAGAATATACGGAGTAGATGGTAAGTTGCTGAAAGCAGTGAAGAGTATGTATGAGGGTGCAAAGGCGGCAGTATGTGTGGAGAGTGAGCAGAGCGAGTTCTTTGACCTGAAGGTTGGTTTGAAACAGGGGTGTGTGATGTCCCCGTGGTTGTTTACTGTATATATGGATGGAGTCATGAAAGAAATAATATCAAGAGCAGTGGATGTTGGTGTATCGCTGAAAAGGGAGGGAAATGAGTGGAAGCTGCCTATACTGCTGTTTGCGGATGATCAGTTCTGATGAGTGATAATGAATGGGAGCTGCAGGGTTTGGTAAATGAGGTTGGAACAGTGTGCAAAAAACGGAATTTGAAGGTAAATGCGGGGAAGAGCAAGGTTATGGTATTCGAAAGGGGTGAAGTCACAGAGTGTGAGGTGAAGTTGAACGGTCAGGCTATGGAGATCGTCAGCTCTTTTAAGTATCTGGGCAGTGTGTTGAGTAAAGATGGGACTGTGAATGAGCAGGTGCGGGAGAGGGTGCAACAGGAGAAGAGGGTTGTAGGAACGTTGAAAGCAGTAACAAGAAATAGGGTGGTCAGTATGGAAGTGAAGAAGTCCTTGCATGACAGTGTGGTAATCCCGACACTAAGTTACGGAAGCGAAGCATGGACATTCGGGAAGAGACTTAGACCAAGAGTGAGAGCGGTGGAAATGAGTTACTTGAGCAGTGCGTGCGAAGTTACATGGAGGGATAGACAGACGAATGAGGAAGTAAGAAGGAGGTGTGGTGTGGAGGTAGATGTGCTGGAAAGTGTGAAAAGGAACAACTTGAGATGGTTCGGCCATATGGAACGTATGGAAAGCGAGAGCTTGACTAAGAGGGTGTACGAGAGCGAGGTGGAAGGACAGAGAGGGAGAGGTGCACCGAAGGAGAGGTGGAAGGATGGAGTGAGGAAGTATATGAATGAAGGCGGTGCTGGTTGGGAGGAGGGGCGTCGACTGACTGGGGACAGAAGTGCATGGGGCGGTTCGTTCGTGGCCACCCCTTCGGGGATTGCGGCGTCAGGCAATAGATATATATATATATATATATATATATATTTATATATATACAGTATCATTAAACGGTATTATGGTTTTGCAATTAAGGTAGGATCTGTGGGATTTATAAAGGTAAAGACTAACTCAATTAAGGCTCTGACGTCCATATACCCTTCCTAATCTGAGTGAAGAGGGATCTTTTGGATAGTTTTCCAAAGTTGATGGAAGTCTAGGGAAGCAACTAAATCAAAAATAATATAAAGTAATAATATATATATAAATTAAGTCGACCAATATATAAACCCTTCCCCCCGTAAGGAGAGAGCTACAGGATAGAATATAATTAAGGTGAGGTTCGGATAAGTTGATTAAAATATATTAGGCTATTTAAGGGCTAGTTTAAAGTTAGGTAAGGCTAGGTCAGGTTGGTTAAAATAGGTTAGGCTAGATCAAGGTCAGTGTAAGGTTAAGATAGGTTGGTTAAGATAGGTTAGGCTAGATATGGGCTAGTGCAAGGTTAGGTAAGGCTACGATAGGATGGTTAGAATAGGTTAGGCTATTTAATGGCTAGTTTATGGTTAGGTAAGGCTAGGTGAGGTTGGTAAACATTGGTTAGGCTAGAAATGTGTTAGTTTAAGGTTAGGATAGGTTGGTTAAGATTGGTTAGGGTAGATATGGGTTAGTTTAAGGTTAGATAAGGCTAGGTCAGGTTGGGTAATATAGATTGGACTAGATAAGAGCTATACCCTGTTCCAAATAAGTAGGCCAAAACTCTTGAACATTAACCTCTATAACTCACAAACCACTAGAGTAATTATTGAGCCAACACTTCTACCATTTGGGAAGAGTCAGTCCATTTGCTCTAGCCCTTTTTGAGTTACAGAGGATATTAGGGTTAATGATTTCTGGTCCACCTACTTGGATCAGGGTATAGACCGTATAGTTTAAGGGGGCCCACCTCGCTTTTTTCTCTTTCTCTCCCTCTCTCTTTGGCTTGTATCCATTCGGCCCCATTCAGCCTACTGTTTTCAGACGTTTACCCCCAGGTAAACGTCACCAGGGGAGGTGTGGTGGAGTGGTCTTGCCACTGGCCTGGTAATCCAAAGGTCCCGGGTTCAAATCCCGATGTATCAATGGGAAGATATTATTGGGATGGAATTTGTGCTGTACCTAGTATCAGTGCATTACCACAAGCCCACCGAAACGTCAATAAAATACCCTCATTGTTCCCTGATTAAATAGCACTGTATGAATATTCCCATATTCAAAATGTGCTATAGGGGTGCAATGCCTGATGAGTTATCTGCTCAACAGGTGGCGTTGTGTGTGTGTAAGTGTTAGAGTCCGAGTGTAGGGAGTGAGACAGTGAAGCACGGGAACGAGGTGGCTTCAGAGATGGGGTCGTTTCGGGCCATGAGTGAGCACCGTGCCTCATGTGAAGGCAAGATGGTAGGTGCTCGTTGTACTCTACGTGCTTCACATGTCTCACTCCCTAGACTGGAAAAAGACCTCCCGGGCTTCACTGTTCATTGTAAAGCGGTGAATGTTAAGGCTCTCAGCCTATGCCCGAGAGGAAGTAAGTTGGAATATAGAAAAAAAAAAAAAAAAAAAAAAAAAAATCCAGGTGTCAATATTTTCCTGGCGAGCGGTAGCGAGCCAGCATATAATTTGTTTTGTTTTGACAGCAAGCTAAATTTGTAAATTTTTCGATAGAGAAATGTCTCTGGTGAAGCCGGATTTCTCCATACAATGCTGGCTCGCTATCGCTCGCCAGGAAGATATCGACACCTGGATGGTGATATACGTTTTAAAACAGTTTGCTGAATGGGGCCGAATGGATACAAGCCAGGGAAAGAGAGAAAAGGAGAGAAAGATAAAAAAAAAACGCTTAAGGGAAGGTGTGGCTAGGTCAGGTTGGTTATAATACGGTTAACCTATATTAGGGCTAGTGTAAGGTTAGGAAAGGCTAGGTCAGGTTACATTATAAATTATAAGGAAAATTTAGATGTAATTACAGGATACATTAGGCTTTACAAATTATAAGCTTGAGTTAATTAGTTTGGGATAGTTAACCCCCTTGAGGATTATGACGCATTTTGACAGTTGATTTTCGCTCTCAGTAGACGATATTATACAGCTTAGGAAGGATGTCTGAGAATTAAAAGGATCAAGACTATCTCAGTTAACCCTCTGCCTTCCATATGCCCTTCCTAATCTGCCTAACCTCGTCTAACAATAGCTATAACATACAAAAGAAATCCGTAATTAAATCCTGAAAGAGTTAATGAAAATAACTCTGAACATAGGCGAACGGATCTATGGGCGAAACGACCCTAAACCTCCGCTCCCCTTTTCTCCTAGCCCTATAACTAGTTTTCCTAAGAGGGGATAGGCCGGATTTTCTGGCCACCTTCTCCCTTGTGTTTAACCCCATTGGTATTTATATTTTAAGACGTTCGGACCCTTAGTTTGGTGATTTGAAGATTTTACATCCCATTTATGTGTCAATATTAAGATTTTTCGTGCCATTTAAGTGTCGATTTTTTCCCGGCGACCGATAGCGAGCCTGAAATTTTAAGAGTAACTGGCCTTTGGCCGTGACATTTTTCGACCGAAAAATGTCAAAATTTGTCTTGAAGGGTGTGTATTATTCACTTGCTTGTTCGTCAAGGGGAATCCACGCAATGCAAGCTAAGCTCATTATTATCGCACCTCCTTAACTGGGAATGTATTGCGTGAAATGCATGTTAAGTGTTGTTGTTGTTTATGTATCGCTGGAATGGCTGTGGATGTGTGTGTAGTCTGTATTTTAGCCAATTGGCGACATCTGGAAACGAAGGCTTAGGGTTAATCTGTACGGTACCATTCTCACTACGGTACCAGTCTCACCCGAAGGCTTAGGTTGACCAGTAGCTTAGGTTGACCAGTACAAATACCCATCTCACCTTGTAACCGATCACCAACCCCAGATGGGACGTCACAACTTTGTCCACTTATTCCAGGTTCCTATTTATACTGCTAGGTGAACAGAGGCTACACCGTTAGGAGACTTGCCCAAATGTCTCTTCCCCGCACGGGTCTCGAACCCGGGACCTTCTGGTTGTGAGCCAGACGCGCTATCAGTTACGCCACGGGGAGGTGTGTGTGTGTGTGTGTGTGTGTGTGTGTGTGTGTGTGTGTGTTTTGTTTTCCAGCTTGATGGAGGTCTAGGGAATTAACTAAACAAATAAACAGATAAAACAATAAGCAAATAAATACGCCCATCCCCCCCCCCCCCTAACTTCCCCTCCATTCCTGTTATCCCCCTCCCCTCAGCCCCAAGGTAATAAACCCCTCCATAACTCCCCCACCCACCCCTCAGCCCCAAGGTAATAACCCCTCCATAACTCCCCCTCCCCTCAGCCCCAAGGTAATAAACCCCCCCATAACTCCCCCACCCCCTCAGCCCCAAGGTAATAAACCCCTCCATAACTCCCCCACGCCCCTCAGCCCCCAAGGTAATAAACCCCTCCATAACTCCCCCACCCCCTCAGCCCCAAGGTAATAATCCCCTCCATAACTCCCCCACCCCCTCAGCCCCAAGGAATATAGCCCTTCACCCCCCCCCCCCCCTTCCACCATCCCCCTACACCCCCCTCCTTCTACCTTATTATATCCCTCCATCACCCCTTCTCCCCCTTCCACCCCCCACCCCCCCCCACCTTATTACACTCCTCCATCACCCCCCCCCTTCCACCCCCCACCCCCCTTCCACCTTATTACACTCCTCCATCTCCCCCCCCTTCCACCTTATTACACTCCTCCATCACCCCCTCTCCCCCTTCCACCCCCACCCCCCTTCCACCTTATTACACTCCTCCATCACCCCTCTCCCCCTTCCACCCCCCACCCCCCTTCCACCTTATTACACTCCTCCATCACCCCCCCCCCCCCCTTCCACCTCTACACACCGCCCTCCTTCCAACTTATTTCACCCCTCCATCCTCCTCCTTCCACCCCTACACACCCCCTCTTCCACCTTATTACACCCCTCATCCCCCTTCAACCCACCCCACACCTTCCTTCCACCTTATTACACCCCTCCATCACCCCCACCTCCCCGATTCCACCCCCTCCCTTCCACCTTATTTCCCCCCTCCATCACCCCCACCTCCCCCCTCCACCCCCACACCCCCCTTCTTCCACCTTATTATACCCCTCCATCACCCCCACACCCCCCTTCCACCTTATTACACCCACCCCCCCCCCCACCTCCCCCCCACACCCCCTTCCACCCCACCCCCCCCTTCCACCTAATTACACCCGTCCCCCACCCCCACCTCCCCCTTCCACACCCTACACCCCTTCCACCTTATTATACCCCTCCATCACCCCCACCTCCACCCCTCCATCACCCACACCTCCCCCCTTCTGCCTTATTATACCCCTCCATCCACCCTCCCCCCCTTCCACCTCCCCCCCTCCAAACACCCTCCTTCCACCATATTAAAACTTTGGGAATTATTGCATATAAAACTCTTGTAACTCCACTCATTCTCAAATATGAAAAACTTCTATTACCGGTATGCTTTCCACTCTCATACCTCCTTCTCGCATTTATTGCCCCCGCCCCCCCCCCCCCCACCCCCATCGCTCTTTCTCTCTCGTTCTCGCGCTCTCTCTCTCTCTCTCTCTCTCTCTCTCTCTCTCTCTCTCTCTCTCTCTGTGGGTGGATTTGTTTTTCTTCTATGTGGATGAGGAAGACAAAAGGCAAAACTGCCTGTGACGAGTGCCTCCCCCAGAGTTAAAAGAGTGACAAGGCCAAAATCAATGAACGTTCGGGCCAAAATGTCTGGACACACGGAGTTCGAAACAATTCAAGTCATGGGATGAGGGAAAGATGGATTCAGGGAGAGAGTTCCAGAGTTCAGCCGTTGAATAGAAGAATGACTGGGAGTAACGTTTCGCTCTTGAGTTGGAGAGTTGTACAGAGTAGGGGTGGGATTGTGTTGCAAGACAGGTACTACGTACCCTACGTGGAGTAGGTGGTATGCACTGAGAGAGCTCTGAGGAACACTGATTATTGTAGTAGCTATAGAATAGCGAGAGAGGTGCAACATTGTGGCGAAGAGAGAGAGATTGCAGAAAGTCGGTGAGAGGACGGGAGTTAATGATACGAAAGGCTTTTCTTTCTACTTTGTCTAGAAGTGCTGTGTGAGAGGATCCTCCCCACACATGTGAACAATACTCAATACAAGGACGCACTGTGCCCCTGTACAGAGCAAGAAGCTGAGCAGGGGTAAAGAACCCCTTGAGGCGGTTGAGCACACCCAGCTTCTGGGAGGCCGCCTTAGCAAGACTGGTAATATGGTCCTTCCAAGAGAGAGCAGAAGAAAAGAGACACCAAGAATACTTAGAGAAGATGAAGGGTTGATTTTTGTGTTGTTGAAGAATAGGGGAAAGTCCGCTGGGAGTTCACGGTGGTTAGATAGATGGAGAAATTGGGTTTTGGAAGCATTAAAGGTAACAAGGTTTTCTCTGCCCCAATTGGAGATGTTAGTTAGATCAGAAGATATAAGTGTTCTATGTCTTCATTACGTTTGCTTTTGAGGGATTGCTGGCTGGGGCGTTCTGGAAAACTAATTGAATAGTGTAAGGTCTGCATATGAATGGATAGGACTGGAGGTACAGTTGAGAAGATCATTTATGAAAATTAGAAAGAGAATCGGAGATAGGACAGATCCCTGAGAAACACCGGAGTTGATAGAATGAGAAAGTGAGCGATGGTCGTCCACAACCTCAGCTATGGAACGACAGGAAAGGAAATTAGAGATGGAGGGATAGAAACCGAAGGAGGGTAGTTTAGAAATTAGAGATTTGCGGCTGACTCTATCGAAGGCCTTCGATATGTCTAGCGCAATAGAACAAAAGTGGATCTGTGTTCGGATAATTGCCGTCCATTTGTGTCCATGGTTTGGGCATAGATTAATTTTCATTTTTAAAGGGCTCCTATCTAAATATTGGGACATAGTAGGGTATTGGTTATTTGGAAGTTTTTTTCTTCTTGTTTCCTGTGTAGCCTATTACGCCCTGTACTTTTGATGATCTGGGTTCCAAATGCCATATATACTATATATATATATATATATAACCTTCAGAAACATGATATCCATAGGGTGTTACAAAAATAAATGAAGCTGTATACATTCTTCCACTTGTCTGACTCAATACGTTCTCCGTAACTAAGAAGTAAGGGAGAGAGAGAGAGAGAGAGAGATTGAGTGCGATAGTGTGAGAGTGAGAGCGATGGAGAGAGCAAAGGATGGAGGGATCGATCTCAAGGATAAAGTTTGATTAAGCAGAGTCTGTGGAGAGAGAGAGAGAGATAGTGTGTGAGAGTGAGGGAGAGTGAGAACGAGCAAAGGATGAAGGGATCTCAAGGATAAAGTTTGATTAAGCAGTCTGTGGAGAGAGAGAGAGATAATAAACTTTGATTAAGTAGAATCCGGAGAGACCTAAAGTTAAGGAGGGAGGAAAGGATGTTGCTCCCTATACCTCTATCAAGCTTTAAAAAAAAAAAAAAATATATATATATATATATATATATATATATATATATATATATATATATATATATATATATATATAATATTAGGACGAACGTCTTAAAATCTCAAGACTAGTGTGGTTAAACATTTTTTTTTTTTTTGTCTATGTGATTGAGGGAAGCAAAAGGCATAACTGCCTATAGCGAGTGCCTCCCCCATAGTTGAAAGAGTGACAGGGCCAAAATCAAGGGACGTTCGACCCAAAATGCCTGGACACACGGAGTTTGAAGCAATTTAAGTCATAGGAAGAGGGAAAGACTGATTCTGGGAGAGAGTTCCAGAGCTCAGCTGTTGAGTAGAAGAAAGTTTGAGAGTAACGTTTCACTCTTGGGTTGGAGAGTTGCACAGAGTAGGGGTGGGATTGAGTTGCAAGACGGGTACCACGTGCCCTACGTAAAGGAGGTGGTATGCACTGGGATAGCTCTGAGGAACACTGATTATTATAGTAGCGATAGAATAGCGAGAGAGATGCAACATTGCGGCGGAGAGAGAGAGATTGCAGAGAGTTGGTGAGTGGACGGGAGTTAATGATACGAAAGGCCTTCCTTTCAACTTTGTCTAGGAGAGCGGTGTGAGAGGAACCTCCCCACACATGTGAACAATACTCAATACAAGGGCGCACTATGCCCCTGTACAGAGCAAGAAGCTGTGCAGGGGAAAAGAACACCCTTAGGCGGTTGAGCACACCCAGCTTCTGGGAGGCTGCCTTAGCAAGACTGGTAATATGGTCCTTCCAAATGAGAGCAGAAGAAAAAGAGACACCAAGAATATTGAGAGAAGATGAAGGGTTGATTTTTGTATTGCTAAAGAATAAGGGATAGTCCGCTGGGAGATCCTGACGGGTAGATAGATGGAGAAATTGGGTTTTGGAAGCATTAAAGTTAACAAGGTTTTCTCTGCCCCAATTGGAAATAGTATTTAGATCAGAATTTAAGAGTTCTATGGCTTCATTACGTTTGTCGTTGAGGGATTGCTGGCTGGGGCGTTCTGAAAAACTAATGGAGTAGTGTAAGGTTGAGTCGTCTGCGTATGAATGGATGGGAATTAAGGTACAGTTAAGGAGATCATTTATAAAAATTAGAAAGAGAATAGGAGATAGGACAGAGCCCTGAGGAACACCGGAGTTTATAGGGTGAGGAAGTGAACAATGGCCGTCCACAACCGCGGCTATGGAACGGCCGGAAAGGAAATTAGAGACAAAGGCACAGATGGAGGGATAGAAACCGAAGGAGGGTAGTTTAGAAATTAAAGATTTATGCCAGACTCTATCGAAGGCTTTCGATATGTCTAGTGCAATAGAAAAAGTCTCACCGAAGTCCCGAAAGGAGGATGACCAAGAGTTAGTAAGATATGAAAGAAGATCACCAGTAGAGCGACTCTTAAGGAAGCCATACTGGCGATCTGAGAGCAGATTATGAGAAGAGAAATACTTAAGAAATTTGGAAGCAAGAATAGTTTCAAAAACTTTAGAAAGACAAGAGATAAGAGCAATTGGACGATAGTTGGAGGGTTGAGAGTGGTCACCCTTCTTTGGGACAGGTTGAATGTGAGCAAACTTCCAGCATGAAGGGAAGACGTTAGAGGATAGACAGAGACGAAAGAGTTTGCCTAGGCAGGGAGTCAGCACGGAAGCACAGTTTTTGAGAACAACAGGAGGAACACCGTCCGGACCGTACGCCTTATTAGTGTTAAGCCCAGAGAGGGTAGAAAGTACATCTTTAGAAGAGATTAGGATATTAGGCATAAGTAAGAGAGAGGAGGGCGGAGAGGGAGGAATAGTACCGGAATCATCCAAGGTGGAATTTCTAGCAAAAGTTTGAGCGAAGAGTTTAGCTTTGTCAGAGGAAGAAGTGATGGTTGTGCCATCAGAGTGGGAAAGGGGAGGGAAAGACGAGGAAGAGAAATTGTTGGAGAGGTTTTTGGCTAGATGCCAGAAAGCTTGGGAAGAGCTAGAGTTGGATAGTTCAGTGCATTTATTATTGATGAAAGAGTGTTTGGCAAGTCGAAGAACAGATTTGGCTTGATTCCGGACAGAAACATATGAAGAATGAGAGTCTTGAGTTTTTAAGGCGTCGGTACCGTTTGAATGCTTCCTCCTTATTGCGGACAGCAGTAGAACAGGCGTGAGTAAACCAAGATTTTTTAGCATTAGTCTGAGAGAAAGAGAATGGAATGTATGCTTCCATACCCGATAGGATTACCTCGGTAATGCGTTCAGCACTCTCCGAGGGTCCCCGGCCATGGAAGCAGAAATCATTCCATGGGAAATCAAAGAAGTACTGCCGAAGAGCCTCCCAGTCGGCAGCGCCAAAGTGCCACAAGCGCCGCCGGCTAGGAGGATCGGGTGGCTGTACTGGAGAGATAGGACAGGTGACAGAGATAAGTTTATGGTCGGAGGAGCCCAAAGGAGAGAGAAGATCGACAGTATAAGAAGAAGGGTTAGAAGTTAGAAACAGGTCAAGAATGTTGGGCCGATCTCCGATGCGATCCGGGATACGGGTGGGTTGCTGAACTAACTGCTCTAGGTCATTTAGGATAGAAAAGACGTAGGCTTGTTCACCAGGTGGATCAGTAGTGTGAGAGGAGAGCCAATGGCGGTGGTGAACGTTGAAATCTCCTAAGATGGAGATTTCTGAGAAAGGAGAAATGGATAGAATGTGTTCCACTGTAGAGTTTAGATAGTCAAAGAATTTGGGAAAGTTGGTAGAGTTAGGGGAGAGATAGACAGCACAGAAATATTTAGTAAGAGAATGACAGGAAAGTTTGAGCCATAAAGTTGAGAATTCAGAGGAGTCGAAATCGGGAACACGAGAGCAAGTGAGTTTGTTGTGCACATATGCACAATATCCGCCTTTGGCTTTGAAACTAGGATAGAGAAAGTAGGAGGATACAGAGAAGGGGTTGCTGGATGTTGCTACAGACACCTGAGTTTCGGTGAGGAAGAGAAGATCAGGTTTATAGGAGGAGAGATGGTGCTCAACAGAGTGAAAGTTAGAGGAGAGTCCGCGAATGTTGCAGAAATTAATAGAAAGAGTAACAGGCCGAGGTCCAGGTAATTGTGTGGGGTCGTCAGGGGATGGTCGGTCGGGTGAGGGGGCATTGATGGTCCCCCCCCCCCCCCTGGGAACTCCGAGGCTGGGTTACAATTAATCATTTTTGAGGGAGAAAGGGGGTTCAGAATAAACAAGAACCCCCTCTTAAGGATTGGGTTAGTTATACAGAAGGAGAACAGTGAGGTTGGTATATAAACAAAAAGAAGATATTTAAAGAGTTACAATGAATTGTCAGTTTCTCAAAGACCTTGCCGTGTAGTACATGTAGTACAAGCTTTATTCAGTTTCCAAAATATCTACTCTATTCTAAAAAAAAAAAAAAAAAAAATCTATATATATATATATATATTTATTTTTGGTTTCCTTGCTAGACCTCCATCTAGCTTTAACAAATACCCCCTAGAGCCCCATTAGAGATAAATTTGTACATTTTTAGCTAGAAATTTGTTCCGGCCAATGGCGGGTTCCTCCAAAAATTACAGGCTCGCTTTCGCTTGCCGGAAAAAAATAACACCTAAATGGCACCAAAGGTCATAATATTGTCAAAGATATAGGGTGAAAGGTCATATAATCGTCAAACTAATGGAACGAACGTCTTAAAACCTCACACATACTGGGGTTAATCATGCGGGAGAAGGGAGTCCAGAAAAAACAACTACCTCCCCCATAAATTGTTTCACTGGAGAACTATTTAAAACTACCGAAGGAAGTTTTGTTCCCGCAAGACAAGTTTGTGTATGTGAAAATGCTGCTACGTGTATTATATAGTGCTAAACCTGCTATACTCTAAATGTCAGCCATAGTTGTGTATTGTATTGATTATGTGCCTTAGAGTACAAAGGAAAGCAAGCAACAATAGTTCATGCGACCCCTCGAGGTTACTTGCCCTCCAAAACACTGCTGTTCCAAGTGTTGCAACAGTATTTCGGAGAGAATGTGGGAAAAATGTGAGAAGGAAGTGCTGCCCTGGGGCTTAGAGAGAGAGGGGGGGGTAGAGAGAGAGAGAGTGAGTAAGAGTGAGTGTGAGTGACTGAGTGAGAGAGAGAGAGTGAGTGTGTGTGAGAGTGAGAGAGAGAGTTCAAGTCATGTATCATGGATAATCGGGATGTCTTTCACGGCAGCCCTTAATCTTCTTTATATTCAGCCGTTGGTAACAACATAATTTTTCAAGCTGAAATTCTCGGCTTGAGGTTCCACAAAGTTGGGTCCAGAGTTACCAAATCAAGTCCGTTAGATACTAATTGTATGCTGATAATAGCTAGAATAATGCCACAATCTCTACAATATGGTTATAAAATGTCTCTAATCTCCAGAGTATCCTTAGAATTAATTTCGCTAGATGTCAAAATTTGCCTCTAGATCGAAGTAAATATCTCTTGATCTAAATTGTCAACAGTGGTTAGGTCTGATAACAAGTATATTAGAAGTATAGTACAGTGTAAATCACTAACTGTAGTACAAAATACATTAAGGGGGAGGTAGTCGTGTTTTCTGCATCCCCTTCTCTCTCATGTTTAGCATATTAGTGTTGAGATTTTTAGACGTTCATTCCATTATTTGGGCTATTTTGAAACCTTTCGCCCCATTTATTTGTCAATATTAATTAAGACCTTTCGTGCTACTTAGGTGTCTATTTTTTTCATGGCGAATGATAACAAGCCTATAATTTTAGAAGAAATCGGCCTTCGTCCGGGACATTTCTCTACCGAAAAATGTACAAATTTATCTTGAAATGGGGTCTGAGGGGGTGTTTCTTTGTAGCGAGCCTGCAGTGGACATTTGTTATACTGAAAAATGCACAACATTTCCTGGAAGGGAAGTCTTGGGGGTACAGTATTTGTTAAGTCTTGGGGGTACAGTATTTGTTAAGTTTGACGAAGGTCTAAGAAGGAAAATTAACAATAAAACATAAATACATAAATAACTAACAAATAAATAAAAATCTACCCTTTACACACAATAATAATCAATTGCGAAAGATTAAAACTGAACAAGAGAAAACCTCGGAGTATGCAGTACGTACAGTATATAATATATATCTGTCGATCTCTCGCCATGACTTAAAGGAAATTATTCGGTGCCCGGGTAACAAAAGCAGAAATGTTGGGCGTTCATAGATCTTCGAGCAGCTTATGTACGCTAGCCGAGCAGGAAATTGGGGAGGCACGAGGGGGAGTTACTCAGAGTTACACAGATACTCAGACCACACAGACCTTGCGGTCCCTACTAGGTGGTCCGGCCTTAATACTACTAGACGGACAGTTTATAGTAGAAGAATAGGACAGCAAAGTAGAACGCTCTCTCCCGACCCTCCGCTCCCTCCGGCTAAAAAACGGTACCGGAAAATAGGATGAAGCGTAACCTTATGACTCGGGATATGCCCACAAGGAGACTTTTTATAGAGTATAGAAAACAAAATAGTCTGAAAGGGAATTTAGACTTACCTACTGTTTCATTCATATTAATCCAATATCCATCAGATGATCGTCCAGTCTCTTCTTAAACGTATCAATTGATTTACTATCGACCACCTCCACTTCCCTTGGTAAACTGAGCGAGAGAGAGAGAGAGAGAAAATGAATGCGTATATGGGCGTAAATTTAAATGATTGAGAATGTGCGTGTGTGAAGAGACAGGGAGGGAGGAACTGCGTTGCATGAGAGAGAGTGAGTCAGTGAAGCATGCTATAGCTAAGGGTAAACACAGAGAGAAAGGGGGAGAGATAATGTGAGAAAGTCAATGAAGTATGCTGAAGCTAAGGGTCCGAGGCTTTAGAGAGAGAGGTGCGAAGGGTACGTTTTTATGAGAGAGAGAGAGAGAGAGTGTGTGAGTGTGTGTGTGTGTGTGTGTTTGAGAGTGAGAGAGAGATAATGTGAGAGAGATTCGGTGAAGCATGCTGTATCTAAGGGTTTGAGGCTTTAGAGAGAGAGAGGTGCGAAAAGTACGTTTGTATGAGAGAGAGTGTGTGTTTGTGTTTGAGAGAGATAATGTGAGAGAGATTCGGTGAAGCATGCTTTTTTTTTTTTTTTTTTTTTTCTATTCTAACTACTCCCTCTCGGGCATAGGCTGAGAGCCTGCACACTCAACCTCTGAACACGGTGAGACCCGTGAGGTCTTGTTCCAGTCTAGGGAGTGAGACATGCGAAGCACCCCGGCTCGAAGCAATCCCATCTCTGAAGCTGCTCCGCCTCTGCGCTTCACCGTCTCACCCCCAGACTCAGACCCTCACTCTCAGAACGCCACCTATTGAGCAATTAACCAACTAGGCATTGTCCCCCTGTAGCATATTTTGAATATGGAAATATTCATACAGTGCTATTTAATCAGGGAACAATGAGGGTATTTTTGTTTTGGGGGGGGGAGGGGGGGCATTTCGGTGTGTTGTGGTAATGCACTGAAACTAGGTACACAAATTCCATCCCAATAATATCTTCCCATTGACATATTGGGATTCGAACCCGGGTCCATTGGATTGCCAGTCCAGGGGCAAGACCACTCTGCCACACCTCCCCTTAAAGGTCTGAGGCTTTAGAGAGAAAGGTGCGAAGGGTAATAATAATAATAATAATAATAATAATAGTTCTTAAAGCTAGCGCATGCTAAGCTAGCTAAGGATAACCCAATAAGGCCGATTAGGCGTATTTCCTTTGGGGTCCTGTACTACTACCCCATCCCCTTGCTCATGAGGGACGGTAACGACTCAGTGCTTGTGAAAAACCTTTAATGCGCCGAGCGTGGGCGCGATCCTGGGACCTTCTGGGTGGAAGTCCAAGACGCTAGTCACTACACCAGCGAGCCGCTGGTACGTTTGTATGGAAGTGAGAGAGAGAGAGTGAGAGTGAGTGGGAAGCGGGAAAGAGACAGATATAATGTGAGAGAGTTGGTGAAACATGCTGTAGCTAAGGGTTCAAGGCTTTAGAGAGAGTTCAGGTGCGAAGGGTACGTTTGTGTGGAAGAGAGAGAGAGTGTGTGTGTGTGTGAGATACACACATACATACATATACTTTACACATACATATATACACATATAGAGATTTGCATGTTTGCATGTGTGTGTGAATCATAACATGTATGCAGTACTATAGAATATAAACAGGTTAATCAAAAAACCTATTATACTATATATGTTTGATAGTGTGGTGATGGCATAATAAGTATTTTACTGACTATCAAGAGAGAGAGAGTATGTGTGTGTGTGTGTGTGTGTGTGTGAATGAGAGACAATGTGAGTCAATGAAGTATGCTGTAGCTAAGGGTAAACAAAGAGAGAGAGAGAGATAATGTGGGAGAGTTGGTGAAGCATGTTGTAGCTAAGGGTCCGAGGCTTTACAGAGAGAGAGAGAGAGAGAGAGAGAGGTGAGAGGGGTACGTTTTTATCCAAGAGAGAAAGAGACTGTGTGTGTGAGTGAGTGAGTGTGTGAGTGAGTGCGTGTGTGACTGAGAGTGAGAGTGGGTTTTAAAATATTTCTCTATTTACATTAGCGTTTTTTTTTTTTTTTTTTTTTTTTTTTTTTTTTTTTTTTAAAGAGACAATGAACGGAGGAAGGAAAAACACAGATAAAACAAAAAGGTCCATGTGCCTAAAGACATCCTCCATTCATAAAATGTTTGTAACAACTGGATTTCAACTTTTGTAGATTGTAAGTTTGTGGAAAGCAGCTCGAGGGAAGTGAATTCCAAAGAGTAGTAGTTCTAGGGATAAATGAATTTTGATAAGCAGAAGTTCTGCATTGTGGAGGAGAAAGTGTAAATTCATGGGCGCTCTCAGCTGCCCTAGTTCTACGGGGAAAGATGTGGAGAGGCGGCACAATTGAAGCAAGTTCCTCGGAACAATTGCTGTGAAAATATCTGTAGAATAATACACGTTACGTCATAATGTTTAGCAGGAGTAATGAAAACAATATGTATAGTAGAAATAATTATGTATAGCAGGAGAAATGAAAACAATATGTATAGTAGAAATATGTATAGCAGGAGTAATGAAAAGAATATGTATAGTAGAAATATGTATAGCAGGAGTAATGAAAACAATATGTATAGTAGAAATATGTATAGCAGGAGTAATGAAAACAATATGTATAGTAGAAATATGTATAGCAGGAGTAATGAAAACAATATGTATAGTAGAAATATGTATAACAGGAGTAATGAAAAGAATTAGGTATAGTAGAAATAAGCGGAAGGGTGAGCAGGGTGGTACAAAGACAGGCAAGCAGTCTCTCTCTCTCTCTCTCTCTCTCTCTCTCTCTCTCTCTCTCTCTCTCTCTCTCTCTCTCTCTCTCTCTCTCTCTCTCTCTCTCAGTAGTATATAATATTACATTTTCTCAACTTCATTCTTTACTATGAATTTCCCAGTAGAAATGTTTCTCATTCTGCTGGTGGACTTGTTTCCCCAACTAGTGGTGGGTGGTGGGTGGGGAGAGTTCCTTCTGCTTTGCTATCCTTTTTTTCCTGGCGAACGATAGTGAGCCTGTAATTTTGGAAGAGCCGGCCGATATTCTACCTATAAATGTACAAATGAATCTAGAAGGGGGATCTAGTGGATGTTATTTTGTTTTAAGTTTGATGGAGGTCTAGGGAGGAAACGAAAACAAAATATAAACATATATATAAATGAGCCAATAAATACGACCCATTCCCCCTTAATATTTATAAATGAGCCAATAAATATGACCCATTCCCCCTTAATATTTATAAAGGAGCCAATAAATACGACCCATTCCCCCTTAATATTTATAAATGAGCCAATAAATACGACCCATTCCCCCTTAATATTTATAAATGAGCCAATAAATACGACCCATTCCCCCTTAATATTTATAAAGGAGCCAATAAATACGACCCATTCCCCCTTAATATTTATAAAGGAGCCAATAAATACGACCCATTCCCCTTAATATTTATAAATGAGCCAATAAATACGACCCATTCCCCTTAATATTTATAAATGAGCCAATAAATACGACCCATTCCCCCTTAATATTTATAAAGGAGCCAATAAATACGACCCATTCCCCCTTAATATTTATAAATGAGCCAATAAATACGACCCATTCCCCCTTAATATTTATAAAGGAGCCAATAAATACGACCCATCCCCCCTTAACCCTCTCCGACTTTTGACGCGATTTTGAGCCTATTAGGGATACTTTAAAGCCTTTGTTACCATCAGGGGTATTTAGAAACCTTTAGTTTAGTTACTTCAACCTCTGCAGTTGTCTTTGAGTTAGCTGTGGGCAGAAAACTAATTTTGGAGAGGTAATTATAAGAGTCAGAGAACTATATTTCTTATTGCTAATCTGCCAACCTCTGCGTCATAAAAGCGTGAAAGGGTTAATATTTGGTGTCAGAGTTCCGTTTTGTGTAGCACTTCATATTACTGAGAATGTAACCGCAGCCCCAAATGTTATCAAGGGTTCAGAATATTTTGTAGCTTTTTTCTGGTCGAACTGTGTATTGAAGCTTGGTTATTAAGGGGGGTCACCTGCTTTTGTTCTCTTTCACTCCTTTTTTCTTTTTCTCTGGCTTGTATCCATTCGACCCCATTCAGCCAACTTTTTAAAAACGTTTATCCCCATCCAGGTGTCGACTTCTTCCTGGCGAGCGATAGCGAGCCAGCATTGTATGGAGACATCCGGCTTCGCCGGAGAACTTTTTCTATCGAAAAATTTACAAATTTAGCTTTTTGTAAAAAACAAAAATATATATATATACTGTATATGCTGCCTCGCTACCCCTCGCCAGGAAAATATTGACACCTGGATGGGGTAAACGTCTTAAAACAGTAGGCTGAATGGGGCCGAATGGATACAAGCCAGAGGGAGAGAAAGAGAAAAAAAGCGAGGTGGGCCCCCTTAACCCATTCAGCACCAGTAACTTCCATTTAATTTTAGTCTGGCTACTATTAGACGGTTATATTCAGTATAATTTTAGTCTGGCTACTATTAGACAGTTATATTCAGTATAATTTTAGTCTGGCTACTATTAGACGGTTATATTCAGTTTAATTTTAGTCTGGCTACTATTAGACGGTTATATTCAGTATAATTTTAGTCTGGCTACTATTAGACAGTTATATTCAGTATAATTTTAGTCTGGCTACTATTAGACGGTTATATTCAGTATAATTTTAGTCTGGCTACTATTAGACAGTTATATTCAGTATAATTTTAGTCTGGCTACTATTAGACGGTTATATTCAGTATAATTTTAGTCTGGCTACTATTAGACGGTTATATTCAGTATAATTTTAGTCTGGCTACTATTAGACAGTTATATTCAGTATAATTTTAGTCTGGCTACTATTAGACGGTTATATTCAGTATAATTTTAGTCTGGCTACTATTAGACAGTTATATTATATTCAGTAATTTTAGTCTGGCTACTATTAGACGGTATTCAGTATAATTTTAGTCTGGCTACTATTAGACGGTTATATTCAGTATAATTTTAGTCTGGCTACTATTAGACAGTTATATTCAGTATAATTTTAGTCTGGCTACTATTAGACAGTTATATTCAGTATAATTTTAGTCTGGCTACTATTAGACAGTTATATTCAGTATAATTTTAGTCTGGCTACTATTAGACAGTTATATTCAGTTTCGGCAGTTCCTACAGCAGTTTACCAGCTACGAACTATCTCACTTCACTATTTTTACTACCACAGAGGTGTGGTGGAGTGGTCTTGCCACTGGACTGGTAATCCAATGGTCCCGGGTTCGAATCCCGATATATCAATGGAAAGATATTATTGGGATGGAATTTGTGCTGTACCTAGTATCAGTGCATTACCACAAAGCCCACCGAAACGCCAAAAAGATACCCTCATTGTTCCCTGATTAAATAGCACTGCATGCATATTCCCATATTCAAAATATGCTACAGGGGGGCAATGCCTAGTGAGTTAATTGCTCAATAGGTGGCGTTCTGAGAGGGAGGGTCTTAGTCTAGGAGGTGAAATAGTGAAGCACAAGGTGGAGCAGTTTCAGAGATGGGGATACTTCGAACCGTGAGTGGAACTCTAAGTGCTTCACACGTCTCGATCACTCCCTAGACTGGAACAAGACCTCACTGGCTTCACCATGTTGAGACGTTGGATGTACGGTCACGAACATAATTACTGCGACACCAACCAGATTATGTTCGCCCCTTCGTCTCCAAAGGTATTGCTAATTTTTGTATTCAAACTCACAATGATTTATATATTTCATTCTAGCTACCGTCAGACTATTTTATTCAGCTTAGTATAAACCTCTCGTGATGAAGGAGTTGATGATACCTGGTTAATGTCACAGCATATATGCTCGTGACTGTACAGGCTCTCAGCCTATGCCCGAGAGGGAGTAGTTGGAATTTTAAAACCAAAATAATAATACTAATAATTCTTAAGCAGCACAAAATAATCTAAATGTAGCTAGAACAAAATTAGAAAGACGTCGCCGGTGCACTAGGGGTTAATATTCAATAAACTAATATTAGAAAACTAAATTTGCTATTACGCAGGTACAGTCACGAGCATAAATGCTGCGACATCAACCAGATAATGTCAACTCCTTCATCAATAAGGTTTATACTAAGCTGAATAAAATCGTCTGACAGTAGCTAGAATGAAATAAAGAAATAATTGTGAGTTTGCATAAACAGTTTAGCAATACCTTTCAAAACGAAGGGTCGAACATTATCTGGTTGGTGTCACAGTATTTATGCTCGGGTCTGAACTGTATGTCAAGTAGAACAAAGCACAGGATTACGATTAGAGTGAAGCGTGAAATGGTTTGCGATCCGGGTGATCGATGACTGAATCGATGACTGCGCCCATGATAGCCACATTTAAATCACGGTACGATAGACACATGGGTATAGAAAACATTTTGGCTGACATGTCTTAAGAGGTGGGGACCACACAAGAAGTCAAATTCTTATTTCCCCACTACCAATGCATAGATAAGCAGAACATCGAAGCTACTAAATAAGTCCTGTGCAAATTATATGCAGCTTGTTCGAGACTGAGCACCGAACCGCTTCACTAGTAGTCAAACATATGAAGCAATTATAGCCAGTTACTCCCAGGTCCTCGGCGAGTGTGTGTGTGTGAGTGTGTGTTAAAAAATACAACCACTGCATAGTTATTATTAGAAGGATGATCTTGGTATAAAGGAAAGCGTGACTGTTTAATTAATCTGCAAGGGACTGGAGTTCTCGAAAAGGGTCTCCAGTCCTGACGATATTGTTGACTTTAAGTGTGCCGGTTTATTTATCCAATAGGGTTGAAAGCCTCTGGAGTCCTATTTTAACTAATCAGTAAATCTGATGTTTGAATTATTATACGGCATCGGTGGCAACATCGCGAAGGAATTAAGTATATATACAGTATTTATCATTACCCTATCATATCCCTTTACAGTAAGTAATCGAACACTTAATTTTGTACAAAGAATAAACAACTGTTTAATTATGTGATTTACTATTTGAACACACGACAAGGCCAGTTAGATTATATGGAATTGAATATCAGTATGTGAATTGAACACCTTTTGACGAGATTTACCCTGGGGTTTTACTGCAAGCTATAGACGTGCTATTAATTGACCCCTTGCAAATTCCGTTCAATAAGGAAGTTGGAGCTGTAGACGTTGATATTTAGCAGAATTATCAGGAAACATATGGTTGCAGTACATTTATAAACTCATAAAACAAATTCAACATACTTTTTATCCATCAGAAACCTACATTATTATTATTGCATGGCTGTTCTATATCGATGTTTACGGCTCCAACTTCCTAATAGCCTGAAACTCGCAAGTGCTAGCAATTGTACGAACTAACTGTGTAACCATCCAACTCTGGCAAACAAGTAAGTGAATTACTATGTTTTTTCATTTGCATGGGGTACATTAAAATTAAATGTATGATTCCGAGTATCCGTCGTGTTAGTTGTTGTTTAAGGTGAATAATTCGAACTTCTTATTAGGGTTTTATAATCTTAGGCTCTGCTAGTGTTATTTAAACTTATATCGCATGTTAGAAATTTATGGTATTTACTTGGTACTAAAAATGTAGGACAATATGTATTATAGGTCACAATACTTAAAATGTAGGACAATATGTATTATAGGTCACAATACTTAAAATGTAGGACAATATGTATTATAGGTCACAATACTTAAAATGTAGGACAATATGTATTATAGGTCACAATACTTAAAATGTAGGACCATGTATTATAGGTCACAATACTTAAAATGTAGGACAATATGTATTATAGGTCACAATACTTAAAATGTAGGACAATATGTATTATAGGTCACAATACTTAAAATGTAGGACAATATGTATTATAGGTCACAATACTTAAAATGTAGGACAATATGTATTATAGATCACAATACTTAAAATGTAGGACAATATGTATTATAGGTCACAATACTTTTCTATAGTATTGCCTTACAGTATTAGTCACCACAATATACTGTATGTCATTACCGACGCAAATTACATTAGTTTTCATTAGACTGAGTGGGTTAAATAAGGATGGAAGCAAGAAAGGCAAACCATCTTGAATCAATGGAGAACTAATTGTTCTCACTTTTCCGCCGTACTTTTAGTCTTTTGGGTCAATATTTACGAGCCGCACCACAGCTGGGATCTCATTTCTATTGGTAGTTTTGGGTTCCTATCATGTTATGCTTCATTGCTATACAATTTTTAACCAATTTTTATCCACCGGAAAACATTTTGGTCAATATTTACGAGTCGCACCACAGCTCGGATCTCATTTCTAATGGTAGTTTTGGGTTCCTATCATTCTATGCTTCATTTCTATATACTTTTTATCCACGGGAAAATATGTTTTTTTCTTGGCTTAATTTTGTTTTTAGCATTAACCTAACCAAAAAACCTAACCTAACCTAACCTAACCTAATAGCCCCCAAATGCATTTAGGTTAGGTTTTTTGGTTAGGTTAATGCAAACAAACAAAAATTAATAAAAAACACAAACAAAAAACAAGGGTTAATATACAGGAAACGCAACAACGTGTTTTTCAGGTATTTTTTTTTTTTTTTGTATTTTGATTTTGTGTTTGGTGTTTTAGTCGAATCTAGTGATGAAATTGAATGGGAATTAAACATTTACCCATTATCCATCAATCTAAAGACACGCCCCCCGATAGTGGGGAGGGCTATGAAGATCAGGGAAATTGAGGGGTAAAAAGCGTATAGAACACTATAATACACATTTGTAACCCAAATTTGGCTCGGGTTTTGTCAATTTCCAGACCCATAAAACCCGACTTTTTGAAAACCCGAGCCAAGTTTTGACGAAACTTGGCTTGGATTTAACTAATTTAAAAATGAAAATAACACAGTAACCTTATTTACATGTTGGCTCGGGTTTTGTAAATTTCCATACCCATATAACCCGACATTTCGAAAACACGAGCCAAGTTTTGACGAAACTTGGCTCGGATTTTACTAATGTTCATGTTAAAATTACACAGTAACCCTAATAAAATCTTTGTTTAAGTTTTCATAGGGTTAACATTAGCCTAACCTAACGAAGTAAGAATGGGGTTAACATTAGTCTAACCTAACAACCTTACCTAACCTAACCTAGTAAGAATGGGGATAACATTAGCCTAACCTAACAACCTTACCTAACCTAACCTAGTAAGAATGGGGTTAACATTAGCCTAACCGGTCAATATACAGGAGGCGCTACAATATTGGTAAAAAATTAAGCTCAATAGCATGTGATTAAGCGATTTTTCTCCAAATTGTTGATGTAGGTGTCATTCCCGGGAAACTAACATAATACATATTATATGGATATTTACGTTTTAAGGGTTTGTTTACACTTCTTCTTTTTCGTCTTCATCTGGGAGACTTCTTTTTCGTGACTGTCAGTCAACAACTGAGACATCTGGTGGCGAATGCAATGAACTATACTGGTGGCGTCATAGCCAAAGTAATCACCCTACCTAATTCATGCCAAGAGTACTCGAGTTCACTGACACGTGATGTCTATCGACCAATCAGGTGATGCCATGATTTGGAAAACAGGTGGCCCAGGATATAAGCTGTCAGTTTGACTCTGGCCAGCTTGTGTAGAGGGTGTGAGCCGATCAAAGCTTTTTCCACCGTCTTTAAAAACACTGAGGCTGCTTAAGACCTTTTCGCCTTCCAATAAGTGTAAACTGTCCAAAGTGCAATAACCAGTGTTCCAAATACAGCTGGCGAGGACAGCTGGTTTTGAAATGCACATACACTTGTTTTACATGGAAAAATTCGAAACAAAAATCCACCAGCTGTTGACCAAGATGAGTGGTGATCGAGCCTCCAGCGGCCAGCCAGGCAGCCCAGTACCTCCTCTGTTCATTAAGGTTAGTTGGTTGGTTGGGACAACATAAAGGAGCCGGACCACAGCTAGCTAGGGAATCTTAATGGGTCATCGCAAAGTAACAAAGTAAAAGATTTTTTCGCATAGGATTAAACTGGCATGCAAGGGCTAGTTGGTTACCATACTGATGTTTTGGACCGACAGTTAGCCCATCGATCTTTTTAGGCCTAATAGGTCCGGTAGAGCATAGGCTATACATCATTGCTATATATGTCATTAAGAGCTGAAATGTATTATAAGGGAGAACAAAAATAAAATAAAATACATAGGCCTACTGTAAAACAATAAGTTTTTCAGCCAGTACCCAACCAGCGGAGGTGTGGGGGCGGCAGCCCCCACCAATAATACTAGGTTAGGTTAGGTAAGGTTGTAAGGTTAGGCTAATGTTAACCCCATTCTTACTAGGTTAGGTTAGGTAAGGTTGTTAGGTTAGGCTAATGTTAACCCCATTCTTACTAGGTTAGGTAAGGTTGTTAGGTTAGGCTAATGTTAACCCCATTCTTACTAGGTTAGGTTAGGTAAGGTTGTTAGGTTAGGCTAATGTTAACCCCATTCTTACTAGGTTAGGTTAGGTAAGGTTGTTAGGTTAGGCTAATGTTAACCCCATTCTTACTAGGTTAGGTAAGGTTGTTAGGTTAGGCTAATGTTAACCCCATTCTTACTAGGTTAGGTAAGGTTGTTAGGTTAGGCTAATGTTAACCCCATTCTTACTAGGTTAGGTTAGGTAAGGTTGTTAGGTTAGGCTAATGTTAACCCCATTCTTACTAGGTTAGGTAAGGTTGTTAGGTTAGGCTAATGTTAACCCCATTCTTACTAGGTTAGGTTAGGTAAGGTTGTTAGGTTAGGCTAATGTTAACCCCATTCTTACTAGGTTAGGTTAGGTAAGGTTGTTAGGTTAGGCTAATGTTAACCCCATTCTTACTAGGTTAGGTAAGGTTGTTAGGTTAGGCTAATGTTAACCCCATTCTTACTAGGTTAGGTTAGGTAAGGTTGTTAGGTTAGGCTAATGTTAACCCCATTCTTACTAGGTTAGGTTAGGTAAGGTTGTTAGGTTAGGCTAATGTTAACCCCATTCTTACTAGGTTAGGTTAGGTAAGGTTGTTAGGTTAGGCTAATGTTAACCCCATTCTTACTAGGTTAGGTTAGGTAAGGTTGTTAGGTTAGGCTAATGTTAACCCCATTCTTACTAGGTTAGGTTAGGTAAGGTTGTTAGGTTAGGCTAATGTTAACCCCATTCTTACTAGGTTAGGTTAGGTAAGGTTGTTAGGTTAGGCTAATGTTAACTCCATTTTTTCTTCGTTAGGTTAGGCTAATGTTAACCTTATGAAAACCCAAACAAAGATTTTATTAGGGTTACTGTGTAATTTTAACATGAACATTAGTAAAATCCGAGCCAAGTTTCGTCAAAACTTGGCTCGGGTTTTCAAAAAGTCGGGTTTTATGGGTCTGGAAATTAACAAAACCCGAGCCAATAATTTACCAAGGTTACTGTATTTTTTTCATTTTTACATTTGTTAAATCCGAGCCAAGTTTCGTCAAAACTTGGCTCGGGTTTAAAAAAAATCGGGTTTTATGGGTCTGGAAATTGAACAAACCCGAGCCAAATTTGGGTTACAAATGTGTATTATCGTGTTCTATAGTGTTCTATACG
Source organism: Paralithodes platypus (assembly GCA_032716605.1). Classification (NCBI taxonomy): domain Eukaryota; kingdom Metazoa; phylum Arthropoda; class Malacostraca; order Decapoda; family Lithodidae; genus Paralithodes; species Paralithodes platypus. The sequence continues at coordinate 15,997,116 of CM064544.1, read as the reverse complement.
CTTTTTACCCCTCAATTTCCCTGATCTTCATAGCCCTCCCCACTATCGGGGGGCGTGTGTTTAGATTGATGGATAATGGGTAAATGCTTAATTCCCATTCAATGTCATCACTAGATACGACTAAAACACCAAAAACAAAATCAAAATACCAAAAAAAATACCTGAAAAACACATTGTTGCGTCTCCTGTATATTAACCGCCTAACCTAACAACCCAACCTAACCTAACCTAGTAAAAATGGGGTTAACATTAGCCTAACCTAACAACCTTACCTAACCTAACCTAGTAAGAATGGGGTTAACATTAGCCTAACCTAACAACCTTACCTAACCTAACCTCGTAAGAATGGGGTTAACATTAGCCTAACCTAACAACCTTACCTAACCTAACCTAGTAAGAATGGGGTTAACATTAGCCTAACCTAACAACCTTACCTAACCTAACCTCGTAAGAATGGGGTTAACATTAGCCTAACCTAACAGCCTTACCTAACCTAACCTAGTAAGAATGGGGTTAACATTAGCCTAACCTAACAACCTTACCTAACCTAACCTAGTAAGAATGGGGTTAACATTAGCCTAACCTAACAACCTTACCTAATCTAACCTAGTAAGAATGGGGTTAACATTAGCCTAACCTAACAACCTTACCTAACCTAACCTAGTAGTGGTGATGGGCTGGTCTATCAGAGTGAGAACTGAGCGATCTCTGCCATACCCATAGCTTACTCTGACTGTTCCTTTTACTTATATATTTTCTAGATCTCAAGTGACGGCGTCTCTTGCGGGGATTGACCTCCTAATCTACCAAGATTGGAAGCCAAAGCGTCACATCTTTCCTTTGCCCCTCAACTTTCTCTTCATAATTGCTGAGGGGCACAGGGCCCTGGGTGGGGCTTTTGTTTCCCGGGCGTTTCCGCGCCCTCCTCAGCTCCCCGCCATGGAGTGGCTTCGGTCACCCAGGCTTTATTGTGGTCGGCGGGGAGGGTTCTGTGGGGGCGCTCGGTTGTGGCCTTGGCCTTGCTCGGGGCCTTGGGGCTGTTCGGCCAGGCAGCTTGGGGAAAAGCAACAACAACAACAACAACAACCTAACCTAGTATTATTGGTGGGGGCTGCCGCCCCCACACCCCCGCTGGTTGGGTACTGGCTGAATAACTTATTGTTTTACAGTAGGCCTATGTATTTTATTTTATTTTTGTTCTCCCTTATAATACATTTTAGCTCTTAATGACATATATAGCAATGATGTATAGCCTATGCTCTACCGGACCTATTAGGCCTAAAAAGATCGATGGGCTAACTGTCGGTCCAAAACATCAGTATAACCAACTAGCCCTTGCATACCAGTTTAATCCTATGCGAAAAAATCTTTTACTTTACGTTACTTTGCGATGACCCATGGTCCGGCTCCTTTATGTTGTCCCAACCAACCAACTAACCTTAATGAACAGAGGAGGTACTGGGCTGCCTGGCTGGCCGCTGGAGGCTCGATCACCACTCATCTTGGTCAACAGCTGGTGGATTTTTGTTTCGAATTTTTCCATGTAAAACAAGTGTATGTGCATTTCAAAACCAGCTGTCCTCGTCAGCTGTATTTGGAACACTGGTTGTTGCACTTTGGACAGTTTACACTTATTGGAAGGCGAAAAGGTCTTAAGCAGCCTCAGTGTTTTTAAAGACGTGGAAAAAGCTTTGATCGGCTCACACCCTTTACACAAGCTGGCTAGAGTCAAACTGACAGCTTATATCCCGGGCCACCTGTTTTCCATATCATGGCATCACCTGATTGGTCGATAGACATCACGTGTCAGTGAACTCGAGTACTCTTGGCATGAATTAGGTAGGGTGATTACTTTGGCCACGACGCCACCAGTATAGTTCATTGCATTCGCCACCAGATATCTCCGTTGTTGACTGACAGTCACGCAAAAGAGGTCTCCCAGAAGAAGACGAAAAACAAGAACTATAAACAAACCCTTAAAACGTAAATATCCATATAATATGTATTATGTTAGTTTCCTGGGAATGACACCTACATCAAAAAATTTGAGAAAAATCGCTTAATCACATGCTATTGAGCTTAATTTGTTACCAATATTGTAGCGCCTCCTGTATATTGACCAAAACAAGAAAACAAATATTTTCCGGTGGATAAAAAGTATATAGCAATGAAGCATAGAATGATAGGAACCCAAAACTACCATTAGAAATGAGATCCCAGCTGTGGTGCGACTCCGTAAATATTGACCCATTTTTTTAGTTTTTTTGTCCCAGTATAAGTTCTGTTCTTTCAACTTTCAAGTGATCTTATAATATGGATGAGAAATTAGTTTGATTGATTTGAGAGTGCAGTTTGTTATAAATAACTTTATTAATCAGATCAATTAACGGTTAGATGACAAATTACGTTCTTAGTGCAATGACATATCCATCTTAGGGGATTTCGATGTTCACCACCGCCAATGGCTCTCCTCTCATTTTGTTGACCAGCCTGGTGAACAAGCTTATATTTTCTATCTTAACCCTCTCAACACGGATGGGCTCTTAAACGCCCATAAAAAAGCATATACCAGGAACCCGGAAGGACTCTTGAACACCCCTGTAGTTGAAAGCCTGTGAGCTTCGTGTGCGAGGCGTCGGTCCGACGCATGTAAACAACAGCCGGCTGGACCGACGCCCCGCATCTCCGGCCACAAGAAGGAGAGCGGCGCTTGTTCTTGTGTGCCTGTATGTTGTTGTTAAGTATCGAATAGTTGTTGTTGTTGTTGTTGTTCCCCAAGCTGCCTGGCCGAACAGCCCCAAGGCCCTGAGCAAGGCCAAGGCCATAACCGAGCGCCCCCACAGAACCCTCCCCGCCGACCACAATAAAGCCTGGGTGACCGAAGCCACTCCATGGCGGGGAGCTGAGGAGGGTGCGGAAATGCCCGGGAAACCAAAGCCCCACCCAGGGCCCTGTGTCCCTCAGCAAGTATGAAGAGAAAGTTGAGGGGCAAGGGAAAAATGTGACGCTTTGGCTTCCAATCTTGGTAGATTGGGAGGTCAATCCACGTTAGAGACGCAGTCACTAGAGATCTAGAAAATATAAGTAAAAGGAACAGTCAGAGTAAGCTATGGGTATGGCAGAGATTGCTCAGTTCTCACTCTAATAGACCAGCCCATCACCACATGACTAGAACCCAATCCTCGCAGCATCAGCTAGGAAATGCCCTAGAAAGCCGCCTTTGGCGGGGGGATAGCTCCCCTATTTCAACCCTTTTCGGGGTTGGGCACCCGCCCAGTATCGAATAGTAGTGTAAAGTGGCTGTTTTGACCATAAAGTTATCTCCAATGAAATCATCATCACAGCTCAACCAGTTGACTTAGAGAGCTCTACTTAATGCCATTCTACAGGTAAATCACACAGCTACGCTTGAGGATGCGCGGGAATGCGGGAAACAGTCTGATTAACGAATATACGGTAGCCTAGCCTAGACGTTTTTCGGCCAAAACACCCGGTTTTCGAGGAATATATATATAATACATAGCCGGGGCTGGAGGGTTAAGGGAGCCCAGACGGTATTGTGCAGCATAATTTACTGGTTCGGCTCAATGGTATAAGGAGGGGGTTTAGTTTGCTCTCTAAACCTCCATCAAACTTTAAAAAATACCCATAAGACCATCCTTTTATATAAATTTGTACATTTTTCGATAGAAAATGTCCCGGTCGAAGGCCAATTCCTCTTCAAATACAGGCTCGCTTTTGCTCGCCAGGAAAAATTCGACCCCTAAATGGCATGAAAGGTCTTAATATTGACAAATAAATGGGGCAAAAGGTATGAAAATCTCCAACCTAATGGGGTGAATGTCTTGAAATCTTATAACTAATAGGGCTAAACATGAGGGAGGAGGAGGACTCGAAAACCCAACTGCTTCCCCTTAAATGACCTGGGGCAGTTAGTTCAGCAACCTACTCTTATCCTTGACTGCCTTGGAGATTGACCCGTTATCCATGATATTATACTTTAAGGGGGGTCATCTGCTTTTTTCTCCCCTTGTCTCTATTTCTCTGGCTTGTATCCATTCGGCCCCAATCAGCCTACTGTTTTAAGACGTTTACCCCCATCCAGGTATCAATATTTTCCTGGCGAGCGGTAGCGAGCCAGCATATACTGTATATATTTTTTGTTTTGACAGCAAGCTAAATTTGTACATTTTTCGATAGAAAAATGTCTCCGGTGAAGCCGGATTTCCCCATACAATGCTGGCTCGCTATCGCTCGCCAGGAAGAAATCGACACCTGCATGGGGATAAAAGTCTTAAAACAGTTGGTGAATTTGGCCGAATGGATACAAGCCAGAGAAAGAAAAAAAAGCAGGTGACCCCCCTTAACCTCTAATCCTTTTTCATCCTCTGTAAATCTGTTCTCTCCGTTGGGCTCCTCCGATCATAAGCTTATCTCTATTACCTGTCCTATCTCTGCAGTGCGGCCATCTGATCCTCCCACTAGTCTTCCTCTAATCCTATCCACTCATATGTCGATAGCTCTACCTTACGCTGATCATCTCGCTTTACACAACGACCCACATAGAAATTACTTCAAACTCATGTGATGACGCCATAGCACACCTATCTTCTGAACTATCAACTATATCCAATTAGGGCAGAGATAACCGTGTTGTATTCAATGCTTTCCCACTTCTCCATCTCCCCGCCGTTAGGGATCCACCTTGTCGTGGTGGCGGGGCTTGAAGCGTGGCCGGTGGCCTCTGTTCCTCGGGGGGGCCACAACCCTTCTTAGGATTGGGGCCCCGCCGGCCTCGTGGGCTAAGACCTCCCTCCTCGTTGGTTTCCAGAAGCCTGCGAGGTACCTCTTTTCTGTCTTTTTTTCCCCCCTCTACCTTTTTCCTTTTCTTTACTTCACCTTCTTCTATCGTTGCCGGCTGGACTATTCTTTATGCTTTGGTGGAGGGTGGATGTGGACGGCGTTCCCTTCCACCCGTAGAACTGTAGTACCTGACGTGCCCGCACGAGGGGAATCTTTTATCGTCAAATCTCGCCCTCTGTGCTGGACCCGATACTGACGAGTTGACCGCCCATTAGGCACAGGAGGTCGGGGTGTATATCCGGGTTTGACTCCTGGGGCATGTACCTTGTCCTCTAATTTGTGGCTCCGTGGTGGTTGTGGAGCTTCTCCCGGATGAACCATGTTACCTTCGTCTTATGGAGCCTTCTTCTGGATCTTCGATCACCGGCGCTGGCGATGATATGGCTGATGTGTTTGTCTCTCCTTCCTTGCCCGTCCTCTCCTCGGTTGGTGGTAGATCTTTGCCTACCACTATACCGGGTCCTTTACCGACCCATGCACTGTCTGTGACCGTCCATTCGACCTCTGCTCCTCATACAGTTCCGAACCTCGTCGTGTTGAGTTCTCTTGGCACGTCTACCTCCTCTACGTTCGCTTCCTCCCTAGCCGCTCACTCAGTTCTTGCCCCTTTGTCCTCTTCCGTGTCCCACTCCGTTCTACCTGATCAGCCATCTTCCATTCGTCCGTTCGCTCTCTCCTCTGCTTCCTCTTCCACTCTTCTTCCCTCGTCCTCCTCCACTTCCTCGGTTTCTTCCCCTTCCTCTCGTATAATCACTTTCGAACCGTATCTCCCACCCGTTCCACATTCTTCTTCTTTTCCTTCTCCTCCCGTTACTTCCGCTCCTCGCCCTCGTTCTTCTGTTCTCCCTTTATCCTCACTCTTTGCCCCTGCTGACTTTATTAAGTTCTTCTCAGTCCCCGCCTCAGCTCCTCTCGCTGAAGATGACCTCCTGTTCCACCTGCGTCTCCTTCAGCAGGTGGGCAGGGATGTCACCTTCCACTCCCGCCATGACGACTCCCGTCTCGTTACGGTCCAGAACGAACGTCAGGTTGCTGCTATGTCGACCATTGTCGACTTCTCCAGAACTTCCATCCCAGCTCTTAAAGACCAAAGACTGAACTCTTGTACGGGTACCGTCCTGATCCCTCCTTCCATCCGTCTCGGTGGTCGGCAGTTCGCAGACTGTGCCGACCTTATTAAGTCTATTGTTGTTGCTCAAGACCTTGTTGTGGTTAGTCTTGTCTGCTACACCATCCCGTCTCGCACCAATCGCCGCAATCCCGCCAATATTGCCAAAATCACGTTCGATGGTCGGTCTCTCCCTTCTCAAGTTATTGTCGGCGGTACTCGCCTGCCCATCACTGAGTCCCTGCCTCGTCCTCAGTAGTGTCGCGGTTGCTGGCGCTTTGGGCATCCTGTTAAGTACTGCCGCTCTTCCGCTCCCGACTGCCCTAGGTGCCCACGCTGTGCACAATCTGGCCATCTCGTCGGTGACTGCCGGTCTCCGATACGATGCTGCCTAAACTGTCAGGGCTCCCATTCTGCTGATTCTCGAGATTGTCCGTTTTCAAATTAGAGTCTGAAGTTACGATCCTTAAGACATTGCACGGCCTTACTCATTCTACGGCTCGTCAGGCAGCTCGCCGCCTGGGCTTTTCCCCTCATCCGTTTTCAACTGTTCTATCTCACCCTCCCGTCTCCTCCACTTCTTCCGTCCCCCCCCCCTGTTGCGCGTCCATCATCCTCGTCCTCCTCTCCCTCTACTTCTCCGGTTCCGTCGTCTGTCCCTTCTTCTCATCCTTCTTCCTCTCCTCCTTCAGTTTCTTCTGTCTCCCCCGTCCCCTTGGCTGTCTCATCGTGTTCTGTCCCTTTATCTAACTCTGTTTCTGTTCTTAACTCTTCTACTCCTACTTCCGCCCCCCCTCCTTCCACTACTCTTCCTCGCTCCACTTCTTCCGGTTTGTCTCAACGCCCCATCCGCCAGCGTTCTCGTCCGCCGCCTCCTCCTCGTTCTCTTCCTCCGTGCTCGTCTCGTAGTTCCAAGATTCCCTCCTGGCTTCCTGCCTCCTCTGCCAAACTAGTTTTGAAACATTTGCCCCGTTCCTCCCTTTCTTCCTCTCCCGCCTCCTCTTCTAAACGCAGGGACCGCTTCCACAGTGTGCGGAGCCCGAGTCCCAGTGGGAAGAAGAAAAAGCTCCCTCCTTCCTCGCCCCCTTCTCCTCTTTCTTCATCCAGTGTCCAGCCCCCCGATTCCTTAGACTTATCCTTTGAATCTTTGCCCAAGATTGAGGAGTATATTCTTTCTTCTCATCCGCCGCCTATTTCCGTTTCTGCCGACTTTCATCCCATCCCTTCTACGCTCCCCCGTACCCCTCTCCCGCCTTCCCCTACCACTCTCCCTCCCTCCTCTGGCCTTCCCCCTCCCGGGCCTCTCCTTTTCGTTCCTCATCCTCCCGACCCTCATCCTCCCGTCCCTCATCCCTCATCCCTCCTCCCTCTCCCTCCTTCCCTCCTCTCCCCTTCCTCCCTCTCCCTCTAGCCCTCCTATCTCTTCTTCTCCTTCCCTATTAAGCCTCCCTATGCCACCTGGTTATCAATCTTCTTTCCCTCCTTGTTCTTCCTCGTCCCCCATTCCTTCCATTATTACTCACCGTTAACCTCATCAGTCTTTTCTTCATTGTACATAAGTCTGTGTGTTCTTATTTTTCTTGTTCTTTGTCCCTCTTTCTTTCCTCTTGTATGTATGCGTCTTTCCCGCTGTTTGCTGTATTTTGTGTGTCTGTGTTGTCTATTTTGTATCTGTTTTCTTCCCACTTGTGTGTTACTTTTGTTGATGTTTTCTCTTATTTGTCCTTTCTTTGTTTTCTTCGATTTTTCCGTTCCTTTCTTCTCTTTTTGTTTTTTCTTTTTCCTCCCTTGTTCCTCTTTAGTTCGGCGTGTTGTTCCGCCTCTTTGATATGTGTTTGTATATATCGTTTTTATTCTCTTTTTTACAGCTTATTTTCTCGTACTTTCTTTTTAGTGTTTTTAGTATGTCCATTTTGCAATGGAACCTTCGCAGTTTTTCTTTTCAGAGAGACGATTTGCGTTTTTTACTCTCTTCCCATTCCCCTAAGGTTGTCTGTCTCCAGGAAACTCGTCTTCTTTCTCCTCCGATTCCTGTTCCCGGCTACCGTTTTTTCCGTTCTCCTCATTCTCTTTCCGACACTTGTATTCTCCTTCACCACTCTGTTCCTTATGAAGAGTTTTCCTGCCCTACTTCCCTCCCTTGCACCTTTGTTAGGGTTTTTCTTGGTCGATGGATTACGGTTGTTTCTCTTTATTTCTCTCCTTCTGTTCCCGTCGATTTTGGCTCTTTTACCATGTTTTTAGCTCGGCTGCCTCCTCCGTTTTTATTGCTTGGTGATTATAATTGTAGGCACACCCTGTGGGGTGATTCTGTCATTACCTCACGTGGTCGTGCATTAGAGTCTTTCATTACTAATAATAACCTCTTTCTCCTTAATTCTGGTTCCCTGACTCATTTTGATGCTAGAACACGTTCTTTTTCTTGTCTTGATCTTTCTTTGTGTTCCCCTTCCCTATCTCTTCTTTTTCATTGGTCTTGTTTTGGAGGATTCTCTCTATAGCGACCATTTCCCTGTTCTGCTCTCTCCTACCTCCTATTCTCCTGTCCCTGGTCCTCCTCGTTGGTGCTTCCAGCGTGCGGACTGGTCTACTTTTGCTTCACTTTCTATCCCTTCCTTACCTCTGTCTGATTTTTCATCTGTCCATGATTTACTAGCCTTTTTTCTAGTCACAGTTTTGAGTGCTGCCTTAGTCTCTATTCCTCGGACTTCCCGTCCTTTTACGTCTAAATGTGTCCCTTGGTGGTCCCCGAACTGCTCCAAGGCTCTCCGCGTCAAACGGGCTTCTTGGAAGAGCTTTCGTCGTAAGCGTTTTACTCCCGCTCATGATCATTCTTTTATACTTTTTCGTCAGGCGTCTGCCTTCCTCCGTCGCACAGTCAGGTCTGCTAAACGTCAGAGTTGGGTGTCCTATGTTTCCTCCATTACGTCCTATACTCCTGTTCAGTCCGTCTGGAAGCGCATTCGCAAGATTTCGGGCAAGCGTTTACCTCCTCATTCTCCTGTGCTTCATGTTGGTGGAGAGTCTGTTGCTGACTCGGAGGCAGTCGCCGATCGTTTGGGTCTTTACTTTATCTCGGTCAGTAGTGGCTCTCATCTCCCCCCCGGAATTTCATTCACTTAAAGCCGTCGCAGAGACTTCTCCAGTTGTTTTCACTCTGTCTTCGGCAGAGTCGTACAACGCCCCGTTTTCTTCCCGTGAGTTGCTCTCCGCTCTTCGTGCCTGTAAGGCTACTTCTGAGGGTCTTGATGGCGTCCATAATTTAATGCTTAAGCATCTTTCCACTGAGGCTTTGGTATTTTTATTGGCTATTTTTAATAAGGTTTGGTCGTCTGGTGTTTTCCCTCCTGCATGGAGTTCTGCTCTTACTATTCCTTTTCTTAAGCCTGGAAAGTTGGGTTTCTCGCCCAGGACTATCGCCCTATTGTCTTGACGAGTTGTTTATGCAAGCTGTTTGAACAGATGGTTAATGTCCGCCTGATGTGGCTTCTCGAGTCACGTCAGCTTTTGTCTTCGACCCAGTTTGGTTTTCGGCGTGCTCGGTCCGCTATCGACCCTTTACTTAGTTTGGAAACCTACGTCCGGTCTGCTTTTGCTCGCCATGAGTCGGTTCTTGCTGTTTTCTTCGATCTCGAGAAGGCATACGACTCCGCGTGGAAACATCATATTTTATGCCAGCTCCGTTCTTTTCATGTCCGTGGTAATATGGGCGTCTTTATCCGTAATTTCCTTTCTTCTCGTTCTTTTCGTGTCCGGGTGAATTCCTCGTTTTCTCGGTTATTCCCTCAGATAGAAGGTGTACCTCAGGGTTCCGTTTTAAGTACTATCCTCTTTCTCATAGCCATTAATGGCATTATCTCTTCTCTTCCGGCTACGGTCAGGTCCTCCTTATATGTCGACGACTTTGTGATCTATGCGGCTGATTCGGATATTGTTGCGTTACGCTCCCTTATCCAATCAGCGATTGTGGCTGCCTCGTCATGGGCCACTGCTAACGGGTTTAGTTTTTCTACGACTAAATCTTGTGCTATGTCTTTCACTCGTCGCCACGTTATCCCGCGTCCTTCTCTTGAACTGTATGGTTCCGTTTTACCTTATCGCTCTTCGACTACCTTCTTGGGTCTTGTCTTTGATTCCCGTCTTAACTGGGCAGCTCATATTTCCTCTGTTAAAGTTGCTGCTTTGCACCGTCTTCGTCTCCTCCAGACCCTGTCCCACCTCACTTGGGGTGCGGACCGTGTTCTCCTTCTTCGCCTTCACGTTGCCCTTGTTCTTTCTAAACTCGATTATGGTTGTCAGGTTTACTCATCAGCCTCCGACACTGTCCTCTATAAACTTGACTCTGTTCACCATTTCGGTTTACGTCTTGCCTTGGGTGCTTTTCGCTCTTCCCCTGTTGAAAGCCTCTATGCTGAATCCGGCGTCCCTTCTTTGTACCGACATCGGGCCCTTCTCTCTCTCCGGTACTATGCCCGGTCGCTTCAGTTTCCTTCCTTGCAGACCTCTCTTCTTCCTACTGTTCCTGTTCCGTCTCATTCTCGCCTTCGGCCCCCTTTCCTTTCTCGTATGGATTCCTTACTTTCTCATTCTTCGTTTTCCCCCTTCCATGTTCTTCCGCTCCGGCTCAGTAAGTGTCCTCCTTGGCTCCTTCCTCGTATTTCCTTGTGTCCCTCTATTTTTCCTTGTTCTAAGTCCTCTACCCCGCCCTCAGTTCTTTGTTCTCGCTTCCTTGTACACCTTACACAGCATTCTTCTTCTTGTGTTAAGTGATGATCCTGTGGCTGTGAATTTTGGAAATGAGTCTTTGGAGCTGGTGAACAAGTTTTGTTACCTAGGAGATACCATCTCTGCCGGTGGTCCCGAGGCTGCCACTGTTGCTAGAATTAGGTGTGGCTGGGGGAAGTTCAGAGAATTGATGCCAATCCTGACCATGAAAAGAATGCCTCTCCCCCTGAAGGGGAAGGTGTATGCCTCATGTGTTAGAAGTGCAATGACGTATGCCTCAGAAACATGGGCCGTTAAAGTGAGGATGTCAACAGAATGGAGCGTTTAGATGAGAATGGTGAGATGGATGTGTGGGCCAGGCTACAGGATAGAATAACAATTGTTGAGCTGAGGAGACGTTTTAGGTATTAAAGAGTATTAGCGAGGTGATGCATACAAGTAGACTGGGGATGGTATGGACATGTGGAGAGAATGGATGAACAAAATTGGTGTGGTGAAAAATGCAGGTCTGTGATTGTGGAGGGAGCTGCACCAAGGGGTGGACCGAGGAAGACCTGGGATCGGACTATACGCGCCGATCTCAAATCCAAGAACTTGACAAGTGAAGCAGCCCTTTGCCTGAACGCCGCCATTAGGACAAGAGACTGAAACTGCACTTATGTGTGGAACACTCAGTCTTAAAATTTTATGTATGTATGTATGTACCCCAGTTTACACTGATGGCTCCCGTTCGTCTTCTGGCGTCGGGTTTGCCATCCTTTTTCCTTCTCGTTCTTATCAGTATTCTCTCCCTTCTCCAGCTGGTGTTCTGACTGCCGAACTTTACGCTATCTTCTTTGCCGTCCGTCTCATGTGCTTCTTTCCTTCTTCCTCCTTTACTCTTTTTTCTGACTCTTACAGTGCCCTTCTTCTCTTGCAGTCTTTCCCTGCTGTCCATCCGTTGGTTCTTGCCATCCACGATTGGCTTGTCAGTCTCTCTGCTTGGAAAAAGGTTGTCCAATTTTGTTGGGTGCCTAGCCATGTTGGTGTCCATGGAAATGAGCAGGTTGATGTTCTCGCTCGCGACGCTGTGGCGGTCCGAACAACTTCTCTCTCTATTCCCGCCTCTGACTATTATCCAGCTATCTCTGCCTTCCTCCTGTCTCGCTGGCAAACAATGTGGTCTTCTCTTTCCTCTAATAAGCTCAGCACTGTTAAGGCCTCCGTTTCTGCCTGGGCTAACCCCTCTCACCGTGTTCGCCGTTGGGAGACTGCGTTGGCCCGGCTTCGGCTAGGCCATACCAGACTTACCCACTCCTTCCTCATGTCCCGCTCGCCTCCACCTCTTTGCTCCCGGTGTGGTGTTCAGATTTCTATTTCTTACATTTTCCTTGACTGTCCTCTCTTTTCTTCGGCCCGTCGCCGTTCTTTTCCCTTTCTATTTTCCCTTGGTCGTCGTCCTTGTCTTGCCGATCTCCTCTCAGAGTCCCCTTTCTTTTCCGTTGACCACGTAATGGCTTTCCATTCCTCTCTCAGACTCCTTAACGATATTTAACTTCCTTTCCTTCTAACTCTATCCGTTTCCTGCTTTAGTGCCATATGGCCTTTGTTGCCTGGTGCTAGAAATTTATTAATGTTATGTTATGTTCTCCATCTATCTACCTGTCGCAATTTCCCACACAACTATCCCCTTTCAGACGCATTGACTTTTCAACGTCCGCTGTACATAGCATGGCGTCGTGAATTCCAGAGAGTGCGCCGCTGTGCACAATATTACTGTCATTAAATACACGGTATGACCGCGAGCCGTCCCTGCCCGTCAGTACATTCGATGTAATTAAGTGTGGTACCATGTCGGATTGAAATGGGCGCTATGGTGACCACGGCAGCTCTATAAGGTATTTTGCTGTAGTTGACGTGTGGTAAAGCTTGCATAAACACCCATGGTTTTTTACAGGCATGGCACCAGGCTATACATGGTGGACAGCAAATATTCAATAACACACAAATCAGCCCTTAATTTGTCTTCTCAATATTCTTCGATTCTTGGTGTCTCTTATTATTCTGCCTTTCTCTTGGAAAGAGAGAGAGAGAGAGAGAGAGACCTTGAGTTTGAGTGAGAATTAGAGAGAGAGAAAAAGAAAAAGAATACCAAAGGAAGGAGAGCTACAAGAGAGGATAAGGTAGAGTGGTCGAGTGTGTGGCTGAGGATGAAGTCTTTAGTTTTAAGACTATAAACTGTAGGTTGATGGTGCCCGAGAGAGCTGTCCTTCCTTACCTCCTCTCTCACCCTCTCTCACTGTTTTTCTTTCCTTCCTTCCCCCCCCCCCTTTCTCTCCCTCCTTCTTCCCTCTCTATAGCTACTTTCTTTCCTACCTTCTCTCTTTCCCTCCTTCCTTCTTGCCTTCCATCTCTCCCTCCTTCGTTCCCATCCTCCTCTTTCACTGTCCTTCCTTCCCTCCTCTCTCACTGTCCTTCCTTCCCTCCTCGCTCACTTTCCTTCCTTCCTTCTCTCTTCCTTCCACTGTTTGGACACTTGATCCTCAGTGTTTTGGAGGACAAGCAGCCTAGAAGGATTACTAGACCTGTTGTTGCTTGATTTCCTTTGTACTTCTTTGTATTCCTTCTTACTTTGCTTCCCTCCCTCTTCTCTCACTCTCCTTCCTTCTCTTCCTCCTCCGTTCATTCATTCATCCATTCTCCTTCCTTCCTTCTATCCTTTGGTGCTTCCCTCCCTCCTTTCCTTTTTTATCCTTGTTTTCCTTTCCTCTCTCCCTCTTGTCTTCCCTAAATAGTCCGTTCCTCTTGTATGCTTTTATTTCTTCCATCCATCCATCCTTCCTTCCCTCCTTTTCCTTGCAGTCTGGAACTATGCCTGATCAGTGGAAGCTAGCCAACATAACACCGATATTCAAAAAAGGCAGCAAATCCCTACCCAGTAACTATCGTCCAATTAGCTTAACCTCAGTTGTATGTAGAATGCTAGAAACGGTCATACGAGACAGACTCGTAAATCACTTAGAGGAAAATAACATACTTAAAGATACTCAACACGGCTTTCGTAAAAAACGTTCCTGTTTAACAAACCTCTTAGACTTCTTCCACGATATCCTCAACCTCTACGATGAGAGTAAAGCTGTAGATATTATATACCTTGATTTTCAAAATAAAAGGCCTTTGACAAAGTTCCCCACAAACGTTTACTGCTAAAACTAAAAGCGCATGGACTACAAGACGGTGTGTTGAAATGGATAGAAAATTGGCTCAGCAACAGAAAGCAAAGAGTAGTCATAAACGGTAAGGCATCTAAATGGACCAATGTAAGTAGCGGGGTACCCCAGGGATCGGTAGTAGGACCAATTTTCTTTCTAATTTACATCAACGACATAGATGAGGGCCTCACCTGTACAATCTCAAAATTTGCTGACGATACAAAAATTGCAAATAGCGTACTCTCAAAAGAACAAGTTGACGATATGCAACACAATCTAGATAAATTGTCATGTTGGGCCCAAATTTGGCAAATGAGTTTCAATGCGGATAAATGTAAAGTACTACATATCGGATACCTAAATGAGAAAGCAAACTATTCGATGAATGGCACTCAGCTTAAGAATGTAAACAGAGAAACCGATCTGGGAGTAACAATATCGAGTAACCTAAAACCGAGTCAACAATGTTCAGAAGTTGTTAAGAAGGCAAACAAAATAATTGGCTTTATAGGCAGGTCATTTGAGCATAAATCCAAAGAAGTTATCCTAACCCTTTACAATTCCTTAGTCCGCCCTCTTCTGGAATACTGCGTTCAATCTTGGTGCCCTTATTACCAAAAAGATATAAACAAGCTAGAACGAGTTCAACGTAGAGTTACCAAAATGATACCTAGCCTAAAGAACAAACCATACGAAGAGCGTCTTAGAGAATTAAATCTATTTCCTTTAACCCAGCGCAGATTAAGAGGTGACTTAATTCAAGTTTTCAAAATCATCAAAGGCATCGACAATATGAACAGTAGTAAGTACTTCACTATCGACCAATCTAATTACACACGGGGAAACGGTTGCAAAATTATTGGTAAATCTTTTAACTCGCACGAATCTAAGAATTTCTTCTTCAATCGAGTTGTCAACTTGTGGAATGGGCTTCCCCGAAACGTTATAGACTGCATCACCGTTGATTCATTTAAACTCCGCCTAGACAAATATCTCGCATCAAACCCGCGACTGACTGCGTTTGTAAATTAATTACTTTATTTTATCCCCCCCTCAGTTACTAACCCATCTGGCCTCTACTAACTTCCTAATCCTGCCACGGACATTAGTTCCAGGGCAGTAATTCCCTTTCCAATGTTCCCTTACCCACTCTAAACCACTGTTTGGACACTTGATCCTCAGTGTTTTAGAGGACAAGCAGCCTAGAAGGGTCACTAGATCTGTTGTTGCTTGATTTCCTTTGTACTCCTTTGTACTCCTTCCATCCTTCCATCCCTCCCTCCTTCCTTCCATCCCTCCCTCCTGCCTTCCCTCCCTCCTTCCTTCCTTCCTCCCTTCCTTCCTTCCTTCCTTCTCTCCTCTCTTCCTTCTCTCCTCTCTTCCTGCTCTCCATCACCCACTCCTCATTTCTTACTCTCCTGTCCTTCGTTTTAGCTACTTCTCTTCCTTAATCTTACTTCTTATCTTTTACTTCTCACGTTATCTTCTATCACTCTTACTTATCTTCCTTTATCTATCCCTTTACCTTCCTTTTCTCCTTTTATCTCCCATCTCCCATATTTATCATCACTGCCTCTTACGTATACCTTAACTCCTTGAGGATCATGAAGCGCTTTGACTTTGTATTCCGGCTAGTATGGGACAATTTTACGCAGTTAAGGAAGGAGCTGTGCGAATTAACCCTTTCACGCTCATATGACGCAGAGGTTGCCAGATTAGCAATAAGAAATAGTTATATCTCACTCTTATAATTACCTCTCCAAAATTAGTTTTCTGCCCACAGCTAACTCAAAGACAACTGCAGAGGTTGAAGTAAGTAAACTAAAGGTTTCTAAATACCCCTAATGGTAACAAAGGCTTTAACCCGTACAGCCCCAGCGACGCGTCGGCGATGTATGTAACGCACAGCCCCAGAGACGCGCCTGACGCGTCACCCTAATTGCGCCGACCGTAACCTCAGGTGTAGCCACTCAAGAGGTCTCAGATTTGCATGGAAACTGTGTACATATCCCACGCATCCGTGCCGATGGTTGAAAACTCTCAAAGTCCACGTGCGTGCGCGCGAGCGTGCAATAACCTGGTTTTTTGGGATAATTGCCTTCAATTTTTTACTCTTGTAAAATCCGTTTTCGGGGGCTCTGTAGGACCATTTTTTAAGCTTTTTGAGCAGTTTTTCGTGGTTTTTCCTTCATTCCTAACCCATTCGCTATTGTTTCTGGAATAAAACCATTTTTTGAAAACCGGCCGGGTTCTGGTGCGCAAACATTACAAAACTAGCCGGGGCTCCACGGGTTAAGTCCCTAATAGGCTCAAAATCGCATCATATGTCAGAGAGGGTTAATAGGGTAAGGACTGTCTCCGTTAACCCTCACTTCCATATATACCCTTTCTAACCTTGATTAAATTTGTCCAATGGTAGCCAGAAGAGGCTGCCAAAACGCCTCATAATCTTCAAGGGGTTAACTTCTATAATGTGTTATCTAATTATTTATGTTCCAACCTTCCCTCCATTTACCCTCTCCCCTTATCCAACCCGCATTGCATTTCTTCATCTTTTTCTTCTTCTTTTTCTTGTTCTTCTTCGTCTTCTTCATTTTCTTTGCCTTGTCTTTGTAATGTCTTCTCATTCTCTATCTTATACATATATAATTCCTTCATTCTCTCCTCCTTTCCCAAACCCACCTCTCATTTCATTTTCGTCTGTGTATATACAGTATATTTATGTGTTCTTCTCCATCCTCGCCTTCTTCTTCTTCTCCTTAAATATATCTCCTTCATCTCCTCTTATCCCTCCTTCGTCTTTTACTCCTCCTTCTTCTTCTTCTCCTTTAATATATCTCCTTCATCTCCTCTTATCCTTCCTTCGCCTTTTACTCCTCCGTCTCCGTATGCTCTTAGCTTCTCTCGGATTATCTTCTTTATACCTCAGAGCTCACTTGCCAGCTTTTATCTTAGTGACTGTTTTCGCTTTCCATCATCTTGTTGTTGTTCTTCTTCTTCTTCGTCTTCGTCTTCGTTTTCTTTGTTGTCTATCTGTTCTTCTTCTTCTTTATATTCTTCATTTATATCTATCCCTCCTTCTTTCAATCCTCCGTTCTTCATCCTTTCCCTCGCCCACCTCTCATTTATCTTTAGTTGTGTTTTTTTATTTCTTCTCCAAACTCTTCTTCTTCTTCTTCTCCTTAAATATATCTCCTTCATCTCCTCTTTTCCCTCCTTCGTCTTTTACTCCTTCTACTGTACTGTCCTATTCTTCCACTATAAACTGTCCCTGTCTAGTAGTATTAAGGCCGGACCACCTAGTTGGGACTGCAAGATCTGTATAGTCTGGGTATCTGTGTAACTGTGTGTAATTCCTCCGTCTCCGTATACTCTTGGCTTCCTTGGATAATCTTCGTTTATACCTCAGAGCTCACTTGCCAGCTTTTATCTTAGTGACTTATTTTCTCTTTCCATCATCATCTTCTTCCGTTTCGTCTTCGTATCCATATTCTTCTTCGTTTCCTGTTCATCTGTTTTTTTCTTCTTCTTTTGTCTATGTTTTATTTTTATTTCTTCTTCGTTTCCTGTTCACCTTTTGTTTCTGTTTTATTTTTACTTTCTTCTTCTCCTTCTTCTTCTATATGCACATTTCTTTCTTCTTTTCACTCCTCTTGTTTTTCTTTCGTCTTCTTTGGTCTTCTTCCATTTGTTTCCTTCCTTCCATCCCTCCTCTGTATTATCCGTCTCTTTATTACTTTAGCTTCCTGCCTTCCTTTCTTCTTTCCTTCCTTCCTTCCATCCCTCCTCTGTATTATCCGTCTCTTTATTACTTTAGCTTCCTGCCTTCCTTTCTTCTTTCCTTCCTTCCTTCCATCCCTCCTCTGTATAATCCGTCTCTGTATTACTTTAGCTTCCTGCCTTCCTTTCTTCTTTCCTTCCTTCCTTCCATCCCTCCTCTGTATTATCCGTCT
Organism: Paralithodes platypus; assembly: GCA_032716605.1. Classification (NCBI taxonomy): domain Eukaryota; kingdom Metazoa; phylum Arthropoda; class Malacostraca; order Decapoda; family Lithodidae; genus Paralithodes; species Paralithodes platypus. The sequence goes on along the minus strand of CM064544.1, from coordinate 15,979,276 downwards.
CTTTATTACTTTAGCTTCCTGCCTTCCTTTCTTCTTTCCTTCCTTCCTTCCATCCCTCCTCTGTATAATCCGTCTCTGTATTACTTTAGCTTCCTGCCTTCCTTTCTTCTTTCCTTCCTTCCTTCCATCCCTCCTCTGTATTATCCGTCTCTTTATTACTTTATATTTCCTGCCTTCCTTTCTTCTTTCCTTCCTTCCTTCCATCCCTCCTCTGTATAATCCGTCTCTGTATTACTTTAGCTTCCTGCCTTCCTTTCTTCTTTCCTTCCTTCCTTCCTTCCATCCCTCCTCTGTATTATCCGTCTCTTTATTACTTTAGCTTCCTGCCTTCCTTTCTTCTTTCCTTCCTTCCTTCCATCCCTCCTCTGTATAATCCGTCTCTGTATTACTTTAGCTTCCTGCCTTCCTTTCTTCTTTCCTTCCTTCCTTCCATCCCTCCTCTGTATTATCCGTCTCTTTATTACTTTAGCTTCCTGCCTTCCTTTCTTCTTTCTTTCCTTCCTTCCATCCCTCCTCTGTATTATCCGTCTCTTTATTACTTTAGCTTCCTGCCTTCCTTTCTTCTTTCCTTCCTTCCTTCCATCCCTCCTCTGTATAATCCGTCTCTTTATTTCTTTAGCTTCCTGCCTTCCTCTCTTCTTTCCTTCCTTCCTTCCATCCCTCCTCTGTATAATCCGTCTCTTTATTACTTTAGCTTCCTGCCTTCCTCTCTTCTTTCCTTCCTTCCTTCCTTCCTTCCATCCCTCCTCTGTATTATCCATCTCTTTATTACTTTAGCTTCCTGCCTTCCTCTCTTCTTCCTTCCTTCCTTCCTTCCTTCCATCCCTCCTCTGTATTATCCGTCTCTTTATTACTTTAGCTTCCTGCCTTCCTCTCTTCTTTCCTTCCTTCCTTCCTTCCTTCCATCCCTCCTCTGTATTATCCGTCTCTTTATTACTTTAGCTTCCTCGGATCATCTTCTTTATACCTCGGCTTACTTGTCGGCTTTTATCTTAGTTACTTCATTTCACTTCCCGTGTTCCTTCTTCTTTTTAAAAGGGAGTAGCGGGTTAGTTTGCTCCCTAGACCTGTATTAAGGAGGGTGACCTGCTTTTTCTTATTTGTCTCCTTTTCTCTCTTTCTCTGGCTTGTATCCATTCGGCCCCATTCAGCCAACTATTTTAAGACCTTTATCCCCATCTAGGTGTTGATTTCTTCCTGGCGAGCGATAGCCAGCCAGCATTATATGAAGAAATCCGGCTTCGCCGGAGAAATTTTTCTATCGAAAAATGTACAAATTTAGCCTGCTGTCAAACAAAAATACAAAATATGCTGGCTCGCTACCGCTCACCAGTAAACAATTGACACCTGGATGGGGATAAACGTCTTAAAACAGTAGGCTGAATGGGGCCAAATAGGTACAAGGCAGAGAAAGATAGAAATGGACAGAACAAAAACAGGTCACCCCCCTTAAGCATACAAAAAGAACCACACCCAAGATTCTCCTTAAAGATAAATTTGTATATGTTTCGGTAGAAAAATTGCCCGGCCGATTTCCGGTTCCTTCTAAATTACAGACATGCTATCGCTACCCAGGAAAAAAAGACGCCTAAATGGTACGAAATGTCTTAATATTGGCATAGGCATAGATATGGGGCGAGAGGTCTTAAAATTGACAAACTAATGGGGCGAACACCTTAAATGTCAAAACTAATGGGGATAAGGAAAGGTCCCTGAAAATAATAAACCTCCCGGCCCTTAACCCTCTGAGGTTCGATGTCGCACTTCTGTTTTTGTTTTCTGGCTATTATTAGACGATTTTATTCAGATTAGGAAGTGTATGTGAAAGTCAGAGGGTTGAATGAGGTAGTATTTACCCTTTTAATGCCTCCAGATCCTTCCTAAGCTGCATAAAATCGTCTAATGATAGCCCAAATAAAACCGCTAAAACGCGTCAGAGCTTCAAGGGGTTAATCTGTCCTTCCCTTCTCTTCCCATTATGCGTTCCTCTTCCTTCTCTTCACTTTTTCCTTTGTATTCTTATATTATTGTACGTTGGTTTTCTTTCATGTTTATCTTCTCTCCCTTCCATCCATCCCTCCTTTTACTTGCCCGTCACCGTATGCTCTTGGCTTCCTCGGATTATCTTCTTTATACCTCGGCTTACTTGACACCTTTTATCTTCGTTATTTCTTCTCTGTCCTTCCCTCCTCCTCCTTCTCCTTCACTTACCTTTTGTTATTTTCTTTCTTCTACTGCATCTTCTTCTTCTATTTATTCTTCACACACACACACACACACACACACACACACACACACACACACACACACACACACACACACACACACACACACACACTATCTCTCTGTCTACTTATATAATTATGTAGCTATCTATCTATCTATCCACTCATTTATTAGTTATTGTAATAAGTATGATACTTGTCATAATGAATATATAACATTGTACAGTATCTCTATTTTAAGAACAGCTTATATTTGTTTGTCATATTAAAAACAATTTGTTTACATGAATCCCTAATCTTTCCAAGTTATGGTTTTGGAAATTGTTCTTTGTATTGCATATGTTGTTTGATGTACATGACTAAAAGTAGATGTGTCGGATGGTTGAAAGCCACAGTTGCTCGGGGGTTGCAGTACCAGCGACGTACTATTAATGTTGGTCAAGCTATATGAAGAGGATGGTGTTATTTTGTTTGTTTTGTTTGTTTGTTTGTTTTGATGTTTGTTATTTATTTGTTATTTTGCTATTTAGGAAGGATCTGTGGTAGTAAATAGGGTTAAGGGAGTTAGCTCGACGCCTGTAAATGTTTGGAGGCCCTTTTGAACCTGAATTAAAATCGTCTAATAGTAGCCAGGAAAAAGTTAAAAGGACAGAACTGGTATTGAGCAAGTTAAGAAAAGCATGCATCCATCATAATTAACTTACCTTTTCTTTACTTACCTAACCTGACGATTTGCCTAAGGTATAACACTGTCAATTCTCTTATATCTCCCCTGTGATATAAAGTGTCCAAATCTGCGAATTGCTGTCGATTTGCTGTAACTCCAGTTGCCAACCTTGTTGTTCTCTGTTGAAGCTTGCCAAATATTGACATCTGTGTTAGTTATGTCTGCCCGAAATAGTACCGGTATGCCATAATATTATTCATACAGGATCTTATTTGAGACTTTTACTGTTGGCCATACAAATATATATAGGCCTATACATTACATGAATTTATGTATGGAAGGAAAAGAAGTATGGTTGATTTAAAAGTGTAATTTCCTATGCAATACCATACCGGTACTTCAATAGTATGACCATATAAGGGTTTTATAGCAAACTATGTTTTGTAAGTCAATAACACTGTTATACTCGCCATTGCTCGCCAGGAAAAAATCGACACCTAAATGACACGAATATTCTTTGATGTTGTTAAAGAAATGGGATGAAAGTTCTTAAAATCGACAAACTAATGGGGCGAACATCATACAATCTCAAAACTAACGGGGTTTAGCATGAGGGAGGAGGGGCTCCAGAAAAAGCATCTACCTCCCCCTTAAGATGGCAAGTGGCGTGGATACAAACTTATGTGACCAACTGTACAACATTAGGAGAGTGTTAGCAGTAAGTAGATTAAGGAATCTTTAGTGATGCCAGATAGTTCCATACTTGCCAATATTGCTGCGTTCTAAATATATTTTACAAATGAGATGGACCTGTCATGTGATACTCCTAGTATTGACAGACGGTTACATTATATTAATAAATCGCCGCTCATCTCTCTCTCTCTCTCTCTCTCTCTCTCTCTCTCTCTCTCTCTCTCTCTCTCTCTTTTCCACTATTCTAGCTTTACTATCTTACCACTTTCCTATCCTTGTCTCAAATTCTAGCGTATACTTCTTCTTTTTTAGATTTATGGCCAAACTGCCTAGTAGGAACCGCAAAGTCTGTGTATCTGTGTAACTCTCTCTCTCTTCATCATTAACTTCCTTCATTAGTCGCCAAATTCACCCTCTCATATCCGCCATAATTAAGTAAATCTCGATGTATCTTGGTGCTCCCTCATTTGCATATTCAGTCTTAATTTGCTCGCTATCATTAGACGATTTTGTACAACTTAATTTAAGGGTAGTGACCTGCTTTTTTTCTCTCTCTCCTTTTCTCCCTTTCTCTGGCTTGTATCCATTCGGCCCCATTCAGCCAACTGTTTTAAGACGTTTATCCCCATCCTAGTGTCGATTTCTTCCTGGCGAGCGATAGCGAGCCAGCATTGTATGGAGAAATCCGGCTTCGTCGGAGAAATGTTTCTATCGAACAATGTACAAATTTAGCTTGCTGTCAAAACAAAAATATATATATGCTGGCTCGCTACCGCTCGCCAGGAAAATATTGACACCTGGATGGGGGTAAACGTCTTAATGGGGCCGAATAGATACAAACCAAAGAGAGAGGGAGAGAAAGACAAAAAAAAAAAACGAGGTGTGGCACGAGCACGTTTTCAGGCAATTTTCGATGAACAAGAGTATTTTCCTCGTACTATTTTGAGGGTCTTTCACATAAATAAATGTTCGTGAGTTCTTGCGATAATCTGTATGCAAATATATATCCATTTGCATATATCATCTATCTTAATCTTTTATCTTCTTCTTCAACTATCTTTATTTCCTCCTCCCTCACTCATCCACCATCATCCTCTCTCACTTTTATTTTCCTATCTTTATTACACCTTTCTATCTTAATCTTCCCCTTCCTTCTCCACTATCTTTATCTTCTCCTCCTCCTCGTTCACTATCTTAATTATGCCTTTTTATCTCTATTTTCCCATCATTCTCCACTATCTTTAACTCCTTTTCCTTCCACTATCTTTATCTCCTTTGCCTTTTCTCTCTCACTTTCCTTTTACTGTCTTTATAACTGTCTATCTTTATCTCCTTCTCCTTCCACTATCTTTATCTTCCCCTCCCCATCCTGCTTCTGGCTCACTTTCCTTTCATTATCTTTATTATAACTTTCTATATTTATCCCCTTCTCCTTCCACTATCTTTATCTTCCCCTCCCCATCCTGCTTCCTGGCTCACTTTCCTTTCATTATCTTTATTATAACTTTCTATATTTATCTCCTTCTCCTTACACTATCTTTATCCCTTCCCTTTTTCATTCTTTATTTTGTCTTTCAATCTTTATCTGCTCCTACTTGCCCTATCTTCATCTTCTCCTCCTCCTCCTCCATGTAAACCCAATCCAAAATAATATCACGGCCTGCTACGTTAATGCACGCAGCTTACGCAATAAATTTGAAGACCTGGAAGCACTTGCATGTATGGAGGAATGTGATTTAATCGGTGTTTCAGAATCTTGGATCAACACGGAAAAGCGTGATTTTTTGGCGGAATACGCATTTCCAGGTTATACTCCCTTCAGCTGCGAAAGATCCCATAGAATGGGAGGTGGGGTTCTGCTATATGTTAAAAGTAATCTTCACCCAATCGAGGTAACCAAACCTGCCATAAATAATATTGATACTAGTTACGTTCAAATAAATAATCAAGCAAGCAAGATAATAATTGCCCTCATTTATCGACCTCCTGCACAATCACCCATACTGACGCATACATACATACTCTATGATCAAATAGCAGAAATAAGTTGTCAGGAAGAAGCAGTAATATTTGGCGATTTCAATCTGCCAGTCACAACATGGGGCGAACCACTAAATGCTCACGCGGGACATGATCTATATGCTAATCTTCAGGAAAGTGCCCTTTATCAACACGTAGAACACCCAACGAGGGGAAATAACATTCTGGATATTATTCTAACGACAAATGAAAGACTGGTAAATAGCTTAAAATCGGACCGGAATTTAGCTCTAGTGACCATAGGATAGTGTCCTTTAACATTAAAGTAAATAAAGACAAAGAAAACGAGAGCACGGAAAAAGTACCAGATTATCGAAGGGCCGACTTTAACAAACTTAGAAGGCATCTTGCCAATACTGACTGGAGTGAAATGACCGAAACTCATGATGTAAATCGATTATAGAACATATTATCTAATAACCTAAACAAAGCAATAAATACAAGCATCCCTCTACGAAACCGGCGCCCAGCAGGCAAATATAAGCCAAAATGGTGGAATAATGAAATAAAAAACATCCTCTTAGTAAAAAACCAGGCATACCAAAAATATAAGGCAACTCAGAATAATAGCGATAAATTAGAACACGATAGACTGCGCCGAACAACCAAAAATCTCATCAAACGAAGTAAGAAGAATCTGGAACTTCATATTGCCAGCTCCAGCAAGTCCAATCCGAAAGAATTTTACAGCTATATAAGAAACAGAAAAACGGTAACTTCAACAATAGGCCCACTTGTTACAGAAAATGGAGATCATATAGATAACAAAGTACAAATGGCGAATATCCTAAATAACTATTTTGCATCAGTCTTCACGTCGGAAGATACTACTGTTACGATCGGGTCTCGTATAAATCAGTGGCTCTTATACATTGGACTAGACTGGCATAAATGCAACAACGGAAACGCTAGATCCAACCCCTGATATATAATCCCGTCGAACAAAGAACACATATACCCTCCAGAGTTATATCTGCAATAGCGGGGTATCTTAACTCTCAGTATCTATGTGCTTCTACTATAGGCTGATGTTCTCTGAAACAGCCTATTACCTATAACATATGGTTGCTTAGTTATGGTACACAAGGAAAAGATAGTTAACTTAATTAAATCACAAGAGTGATCTAATGCAAACAAGAAGAAGGTTTACTTAACGTTACTTTAATCAATAATATCTGTCACTCCTTTATGAAAGAAAGTGTTGTAAAGTCCTCAAGCACCGAACACGGAATCTTCTGAATAATGTCGGATGCTACTTAACCCTTTCACGCACATATGACGCAGAGGTTGCCAGATTAGCAATAAGAAATAGAGTTCTCTCACTCTTATAATTACCTCTCCAAAATTCGTTTTCTGTCCACAGCTAACTCAAAGACAACTGCAGAGGTAACTAAACTACCGGTAAAGGTTTATAAATACCCCTGATGGTAACAAAGGCTTTAAAGTATCCCCGATAGGCTCAAAATCGCGTCATATGTCGGAGAGGGTTAAGAAGAACGTATCGGAAATGGAACCACAAAATAGCAGGAGGCAGCACAATGCACGTTGTAGGCTAAATACACAAAAAGGCTGGACCTATAATGTTATTGGACACAAGAATATTATAAGCGGTGCAACAATAATAATGCTCGCCACGAAAAAGTAGTACTCCTATTAACAAAACCGGTCTATGCTGGTTGTGTCTCTCTACAGCAACCTAGACCTCAAAATGCTTGTGTAGAAATAATGGGTATGCATAAAAGAGTATATGATCTAATCCAGCTAATGTCTACCCGGGTTAATAAAGTCTAGCTGGGATGCGCAAAGGTACAGAATTCTGGTGAAGCAAGGCAGCTCCTAGCCTAGTGTGGGCCTTGGGTCTGTGCGGCCTGATTACGTTAATATGAAGGGGTGCTCTCTTGAGGATTCTCGATCACAAGTATCGAGTATCCTCCTGGCGACCCTCAAAAGTAAAAGCAAATAGAGTTAGAACAGTGTTGGGTGGATTAGGCAAGCAGCCCTCACGCACTACACAGTCTAAACTCCAAGGTACACAGACAAAAGATCCACCCAGGTAACCCACAGAATCCGTAGTGTCGTGCAGCTCAAAAGTAGCCTACACACAGTGAAAACACCAACAGCAAGGTACCTGATCCCTAGTCTAGCATTATTTAACCCTGTAGAAACATTAGTGATTGATGGAGACAGTCCGAGCAATACAATCTCCCAAAAAGACAATGACTATCTTCAACCTTAACCTAGTACATAAGAAATGTGAGATCCAGCATATAATACAGTCTGGCCACCAATTCAAGGTGTGGGTGCAGAGAACCAGAGGGGGGATTGATATTAATAAAAGGTGAGGAAGTAGTGGAAATTATAGAGGCAGTAGTAGAGAAAGATTCTAAGACAAGAGTGTGGAACAGTTCATGGGAGATGCTTAGAGTATGCTGTCTGGAAAGGATCTGACAAGGATATTCCCAGGGACCGCCTCGCTGGAGTCCCAGTTCGCAGGAATGGCACGAGGGCGCGCGACAGTCGCCCAGTAAGCAACCGCCTAGTAGGCAGTGTTAGGCAGGAGGCAACGAATCCCGCGAGGCCTATGTAAGGGGGCCAGCCACGCGCCACACTCACCACCAAGTCACACCACCTGGTCTCTCTCTCTCTCTCTCTCCCGCTCACCTTCCCATCATTCAACTACTTAACACAATACTTTCAATTGACTAAATAAAATAGAAAGGATTGTGACAGACGAAAATAAAGAACAGTTCTGAACTGTCTGCAACACAAGCTTTCTCGAGAAGGAAAGTACACAATGATAGGTAGACTGTAGCTACATTCTCTGCCCTGGCGAGTCCTAGCGAGTAAGCCATGCGGTTCTGGGGGAAGCGGTGAGCGTCACACTACCGGTAGCCGACCTACCCCTACGAATCAATCAAATGGCACTGAGCTCGAAAACTTTACGATTTATGAAGACGATATCCTGTTCGCAATCAACAATTTGAAAGTTAATAAAACCCCAGGCCCTGATAAAATATCCCCAAGGATCCTAAAAGAAGCAAAACACGAATTATTAAACCCACTCGCAAATCTGTTCAACAAATCATTGAATGTTGGGATAGTTCCAAACGAATGTAAACTAGCTAACGTGACGCCCATATACAAAAAAGGAAATAAGTCCTCTCCCGGCAATTATCGACCAATTAGCTTAACATCGGTAACGGGCAAATTAATGGAAACCATTATAAGGGACAAAATAGTAAAACATTTGGAAGAAAATAATTTAATAAAAGATTCTCAGCACGGTTTTAGAAATAAACGTTCATGCTTAACAAACTTACTCGATTTCTTCAATGATGTTTACAAATCATATGATAAGGATAGAGCAGTTGATATAATATATCTCGATTTTCGGAAAGCTTTCGATACCGTACCCCAAAAAATAAAAGCTCATGGCATAACAGGAAAAACTCTGAAATGGCTCGAAAATTGTCTCTCAGACCGTAAACAACGAGTTGTAATAAATAGTGAAGAATCTGATTGGTGCAAAGTAAATAGTGGCGTTCCCCAGGGTTCGGTATTAGGTCCTATTCTTTTTATAATTTACATAAACGACTTAGACGAAGGAATAGAACGCAAAATTTCGAAATTTGCTGACGATACAAAAATTACTAATAAAGTAACCTCAACAGTACATTGGCAAAAACTACAAGGTGACCTAGATACTTTAGTAAACTGGGCAGAAAAATGGCAAATGAAATTCAACATAGAAAAATGCAAAGTATTACACATCGGTAGTCTATCTATCTATTGCCTGACGCCGTGATCCCCGAAGGGGTGGCCACGAACGAACCGCCCCCATGCACCTCTGTCCCCAGTCAGTCGACGCCCCTCCCCCCAACCAGCACCGCCTTCGTTCATGTAGTTCCTCACTCCATCGGTAGTAACAATGCTAAAAAAGATTACTCAATGAACAACATTCAACTATCAAATACAAATAATGAAAAGGATCTGGGAGTTATAATATCAAGTGACCTGAAGCCGAGTAGACAGTGTACAGAGGTAATAAAAACTGCTAATAAATTGGTGGGTTTCATCGGCAGAACATTCAAATTCAAATCAGAAAAAATCATACTTACTCTATTCAACTCATTGGTGCGTCCCCATCTCGAATACTGCGTGCAATTCTGGTCACCGTACTACCGAAAGGACATAAATAAACTTGAAAAGGTGCAACGCAGAGTCACTAAAATTATACCTAGATTGCGTAATAAACCGTACGAAGAGCGCTCAAAAGAACTAAATTTGTTTAGTTTAACAAAGCGCAGAATGAGAGGTGACCTAATAGAGGTGTTCAAAATCTTCAAGGGATTCAGCAACCTAAATGTAAGCAAATTATTTACGATCAATCAAGCAAACACGAGAAACAATGGTTATAAGATTATAGGCAAGCGTTTTCATTCTCACGAGGCGAAGCATTTCTTCTTCAACCGCGTTGTGAATAATTGGAACAGACTACCCTCGAACATTGTAAACTGTAATACTGTCGAAACATTTAAGAACCATCTGGATAAACACATGGCAAATAACCCCCGATTAACACAGTTTCTTTCAGAATAACGCGCAACGAAATGTCAACGCATACCGCAATGTATATTGATTTTCATACATCTGTTCTCTTTCAGAATTGTAGTAAATAGAGTTAGCTTAGATTACAAATCAACTTCTTTTTTTCTCCCTGTCCTGTCCGAATTTCCGTGTCAGTTTTTCAATACTACATGGTATTTTTCCTATCTGTATCCATGCCAGCATTAGCTGGAGGGAGTGGTGGGTGGGGAGGAGCCTTCTTCTTTGCTATCCTTTTCTCTACCTCGTAGTCAGTAGATTAGTAGTTTTAGATATCCAAACTGCCCCGTAAGGACCAATAGGTCTGTTGCAGTTTGTTCTCCTTTGTATTCCACTAGAATTATTCCCCTCCTCCATCACACGTTCTATCTCACTTATCTCTCACCATCTGTATTATATCTTTCTATCTTTATCCCTTTCTACTTCCACTATCTTTATCTTCCCTGCCTCCCCAAATATCTTTACCCTCCCCCTCATTCCCATTCCTTTCTAATTTTATTTTGCTATATTATATCTGTCTAGCTTAATCTCCTCCTCCTTCTACTATCTTTATCTTTCCCGCCTCCTCTACTATCTGTACACCCCCCCCCTCATTTCCCTCTCCCGGCTTCTATCGCTTTTCTTTCACTATCTATATTTCATCTTTCTATCTTTATCCCCTTCTACGTCCACTATCTTTATTGTATCCTCCCCTCCTCCACTATCACTATCTTTATCCCCTCCCCCAGCTCATTGGCTGTCCTCTCTTACATTTTTGTCACTATCTTTATAATTTCTGTCTATCTTTACCTACTCCCACCCCCCACCCCCCACCCACCAAGCTTACCTCCCATCCTCTCTCACTTTTCGTTTTCTATGCCTCATAACCCAGGCTCTTGCTTTATTTTTATCTCATCTCTCTCTCTCTTTACGACCCTCCGCTCTTATCCCCCTTGCTCTCTCTCTCTCTCTCTCTCTCTCTCTCTCTCTCTCTCTCTCTCTCTCTCTCTCTCTCTCTCTCTCTCTCTCTCTCTCTTTGTGACCCTCGGCTCTTATCCCCCCCCCCTGTGTTCTGTCTATCTACCTAGCTATCTAAAGGTGGTGATGTGTGTGTAATAAGTGCCTCCTTAACCCTTTCACTACCGGGTCTGTTGGATATATTCAAGTTATATTTAGACGATTTTGTGCAGTTTTAGGAGGATCTGTGCTAGTGATAATGGTTAAGTGAGATGGTTCGAAGCCTGTTAATTGCTGGAGGCCCTTTTTAAACTGAATACAATCGTCTAATAGTCAGACTATAGTTAAAAGGACGGCGCGGTACATAAGGGGTAAATTACAGGCTCGCTATCGCTCGTCAGCCAACAATTGAACCCTAAATGACACGAAAAGTCTTAGTATCGACAAAGACATAGGGCGAAAGGTCTTAATATCACTGACAAATGGTGGTCAAACGTCTTAAAATATGAAAACTAATTATATAGACAAATAGTTATTATTATTATTATTATTATTATTATTATTATTATTATTATTATTTCAGATTGAACAGGACCCATGGAGGATATTGAGGTCATACACACCATTATCAAGGTAAATGGCTTTCTTCGACAAGTTATAAATATTGCAATAATTTTATGTATTAATCTATCTCTCTTTATCTATCTATATCTATGAATATTTGTCAATGTCTTAGCTTATATTTTCTTTATGGTAATTGTTTCCATTTTGTGATCAACTTCTATACTGTATCAGTCTATCTATAGATGTATATATCTGCCCATAATTATATAACATACTGTTTTAACAAGGATATATGCAATTATTGTCTACAGTCATTCGAAGTCTTTTTTTAGATAGTTTTTTTTTTTTTTTTTTTTATGTGCATGGAAGAATTGTGTGCACAATTGTCTGTGGGCAAAACAAATAACACACGCACAACTATACAAACACAAACAAATACACACACTGGCATATGAATAATAAACAAAAGCAAACAAGTGACAAACACACTAAACACACTAAACTCACCAAACACACCAAACACACAGCCACACTAAACACACCAAACACACCAAACACACTAAACACACTAAACACACCAAACACACTAAACACACTAAACACACCAAACACACTAAACACACTGAACACACTAAACACACCAAACTCACTAAACACACAAAACACACAGCCACACTAAACACACTAAACACACCAAACACACAAACACACCAACACACCAAACACACTAAACACACTAAACACACCAAACACACTAAACACTAAACACACACCACACCAAACACACCAAACACACTACACACACCAAACACACTACACACACCAAACACACTAAACACACTAAACACACTAAACACACCAAACACACTAAACACACCAAACACACTAAACACACCAAACACACCAAACACACTAAACACACCAAACACACTAAACACACTAAACACACTAAACACACCAAACACACTAAACACACAGCCACACTAAACACACCAAACACACAGCCACACTAAACACACTAAACACACCAAACACACTAAACACACAGCCACACTAAACACACCAAACACACAGCCACACCAAACACACTAAACACACTAAACACACTAAACACACCAAACACACCAAACACACAGCCACACTAAACACACCAAACACACTAAACACTAAACACACACCACACCAAACACACCAAACACACTACACACACCAAACACACTAAACACACCAAACACACTAAACACACCAAACACACTAAACACACCAAACACACCAAACACACCAAACACAATAAACACACCAAACACACCAAACACACTAAACACACCAAACACAGCCACACTAAACACACTAAACACACCAAACACACAGCCACACTAAACACACTAAACACACCAAACACACAGCCACACTAAACACACCAAACACACTAAACACTAAACACACACCACACCAAACACACACCAAACACACGACACACACCAAACACACGACACACACCAAACACACGACACACACCAAACACACGACACACACCAAACACACGACACACACCAAACACACTAAACACACCAAACACACTAAACACACCAAACACACTAAACACACCAAACACACTAAACACACCAAACACACTAAACACACCAAACACACTAAACACACCAAACACACCAAACACACTAAACACACCAAACACACTAAACACACCAAACACACTAAACACACTAAACACACTAAACACACCAAACACACAGCCACACTAAACACACCAAACACACTAAACACACACCAAACACCAAACACACTAAACACACCAAACACACCAAACACACTAAACACACCAAACACACTACACACACCAAACACACTAAACACACCAAACACACCAAACACACTAAACACACCAAACACACCAAACACACCAAACACACTAAACACACTAAACACACCCAACACACTAAACACACCAAACACACTAAACACACACCACACCAAACACACTAAACACACTAAACACACCAAACACACTAAACACACCAAACACACTAAACACACTAAACACACCAAACACACTAAACACACAGCCACAAATAAACATAAATACAAATACTAACGTGTTATACGCACGCGCACTGTTATTATATTAGTATATTATTAATATATTAGTATAGTTACTCACCTTTGGACAAATTATAATAAGAATCGAAATTGTTGTGAATATATTACATACCGGTACAGCTCCGTTACAGTTATTTGCAAAACATTGAGTAAGTTTGTATTGACTCATTAAGGGGACAGTACTTATTTTTGGGGCTATATATTTATATATTTAATTACTTTCTTAGTTTCCTCGCTATACCTCCATCAAGCTTAGAAAAATACCCCCTTGCAAGATAATTTTTTTTAATTTTTCGGTAAAAAAAATTCCTGGCTGAAGGCCGATTCCTTCTAAAATTAGAGACTCGCTGGTGTTCGCCAGAATAAAATCGACACCAAAAGGGCACGAAAGGTCTTACTATTGAATAAAAAATGAGGCCAAATGTCTCAAAATCGCCAAACTAACGGAATGAACGTCTTAAAACCTCAAAACTAATATGGTAAACATGAGGGAGAAGGGGGTCCATCAAAAGCGAGCACTACCCCTTAAAGTTACAATATTTGTTTCGTTTTTTTTTTTTAAGATCACAGGATGGACAGAGATTACAATTATATATGTATCGTTTCATTAATTTACCAGGTGTTTCTTCACAATATATTTGTTTCTTTCAAGGACATTCTTTTGCAAAATGCACCTAAATGACACGAAACGGTTTAATATTGACAAAGAAAAGGAGCGAAAGGTCTCAAAATCGCCAAACTAATGGGCTGAACTAGAGATCCTATTAGTTAGTATAGGATCTGTATGCTGAACGTCTTAAAATCTCAAGACTAATGGGGCTAAACCTGAGGGAAAAGGGGAACCAGAAAAACAACCCATCTCCCCTTAAATCTTCTGCATACTTTACAATAAACTTTATATAATTGAATTATTATTGTATGTATTTTGGACCCCCCTCCCCCCCCCCCATCCCCAACCCCCTTCCCCCCACGTGTAAGGCACCTTCCTCAATATTCTTTAAATTTGCTGCAGACTTCACAATAAACTCGATATATTAAATCATCTATACATTTTGGAATAATTATCTAATGTACTTGGGAACTTATAATGCACCTTCATCAATGTTCTTTAAAATTGCTGCATACTTCACAATAAACTCGATATATTTTATCTATATATTATTTGAATAATTACTTAACATACTTGGGAACTTATAATGCACCTTCCTCAATATTCTTTTAATTACGTTCGTCCTTGTCTTTTTCATTAAACAGGGCAGAACTTTCCTTTAAAAACTGTCAACTTAAGTTCTCATTATTAAAGATTCCTGGAAAGCTGGACGCTATATTTACTGAAGAAAACATGTGTGGCCTAAAATAATGTATTATATATTTATTTATGTATTGTTATTATATTATTATTATTATTATTATTATTATTATTATTATTATTATTATTGGGTGGATGGGACTCGTTAGCCTTGGTCGGCAACCCATCTAGGGGAGACAACCTTATACAAATCCGGGTGGATGGGACTCGTCAGCCTTGGTCGGCAACCTGTCTAGGGGAGTAAACCTTATACAAATTCGTACTGCTCACCTAAGGTGAAGCAGGTTAGTGGATGGATTAGCCGAACACCACTGTAGAAAAATAGTGCTAAAAAATATACATAGAATGCCTCGGAGTCAGAGTAAGCTGAGTGGTCAATCCTGTAAGTCCTTCAATAAACTGGCACGGATTGTCCTTCTCACAGGGGTTAGGTCTGCTTAGGGGCGTTCTGTGTATGGCCACCCTCGTAAAGAGGAGTAAGGCGTCTGGCAATAGATAGATAGATAGTATACATGAGTTTATTTTCTGACCAACACAAATTTTATTCAGCTTAGGGTGGCTCTATAGTAGAAAGAAGGGCTACAACTAGTTCAATTAACTCATTGGCTCTCACAGATTGATTTTTAGTAAAATTAATAAGATCATTCAATAATCTCTGTCTCGTTTTTTTTTTTTTTTTTTTTGGTATAGGCTATATATGTGGGTGCGACCAATCCTCATGAATACATAGTGGGTCTCGGTCTTAACCCCTACAGTATGGTGATTCCAGGTTCATTAGACACTGGGGTTTTGGGCTCTGAAGGAAAAGGAGAGAAGAAAGCTGGGTGTGATCAAGGTGAGCTGCTTTTTGGAGTATGTGTGGAGTCACTCGTAGAGACAGATTGAGGAATGAAGAGATACGTAGGAGAGTGGGGCAGCAGGAACATTTGTCGGCCAGAGTGGACAGAAGGATGCTGAGCTGGTATGGTCATGTTGAACGAATGGAAGATGAAAGGCTTACAAAGAGAATATGTGAGTCAGAGACAAGGGGAGATAGAAGGGCAGGAAGACCCCCATTGAGATGGAGAGACTGTGTAAGACAAGCTTTGGATAATAGAGGAATGACTATAGATCAGGTAAGGGAAGTGGTAATAAACAAGAATGAATGGAGAATGTTTGTGAATAGATGAGTAAACACGTGGTAATTTGGGGGAAGGAATCGGGCGCAAGTTGGACTAGATAATAGTCCATCAGGCGCCTGGCCCGGGGAGACGGTTTATATGAAGGGTGCGCCTGGAAGTGTGGTGGGCGGGCTTGTGGTGGTAGGGCTTCGCTGCATGTCTGCCTGCCGAGATCGGAACCTCTCCGGGTGGTCGGGGGCCGGGGAAATGCTGGAGGGACCTTGGTGACCCTGGTCTCTGGGTCTTCTCCTGGATGACCTAGATTTGTGTGAATTTGTATTTTGTTTTTGTGTGTTCATTGTTTTCTGTTTTCTGTTGGGCCTGAGTTTACAGTATAGAATATAATATAATTCAATAATAGCCAGAACATTTGGAAAAAACACATATACAATGAAGGGTGAACTCCTTTTCCTTGCCTTTGTCATTTTCGAGCTTTGTATTTTAAATTGTCCTCGCAACTAGAAAAACATTGTACATATTTAGCTTGAAAGGGGTCTAGGTGGACATATTTTAGTGTTAAATAAGTAGGAAGGAGTTTTTTTGTTAGCCTAGGGGAAAAACTGAAATATATTGCTCCAAAAAGTTAAAAGCAAGCCAAATACTCAATATTAATTAAACCAAATACAATAACCCACAAGAGGTTGGATCATATAGTGCTAATATAAGCTTTTGTGGCACTAATTCTTGTTGCTACAATCCTATACATATATTAATAATAATAATAATAATAATAAACGGTTTATTAAAGAATGGCAGCCTCATGAGCTGAAAATACAAATTTTACAATTTAGTGGATGAACATGAGATGTACAGATATGAGGATGGTAAGCTCAGTTTACAAACAAAATAAATAAATACAATAATGATGCATGTGCAGAATACAAATTATCATAAAATAACCATGAGAGTAAGTGATATACAGTACATATACACATTTATTTACTTACTCATATACAGAACATACGTATATACACGTACGTGCGCACATACATATACATACATATATAGGAATATAAGAACATGCAGTAAGTGTGCACATGTCCGTATACACAAACGCTCACGTATACACACAAACATACATGCATACAGAAACTGTTTTGGTATGGTCAGGGTAAAGAGTTGAAGGGTAAAGAGGGTGCAGCAATTCAAGTCCGTATATGGTCCGTATGGTCAGGTACAGCCTACTACAATGGGAGGTTAATCCTCGGTAGTGTGTGTGTGTGTGTGTGTGTGTGTGTGTGTGTGTGTGTGTGTGTGTGTGTGTGTGTGTGTGTGTGTGTGTGTGTGTGTGTGTGTGTGTGTGTGTGTGTGTGTGTGTGTGTGTGTGTGTGTGTGTGTGTGTGTGTGTGTGTGTGTGTGTGTGTGTGTGTGTGTGTGTGTGTGTGTGAGACAGAAGGTGAAATATAGAAGAGCTGGGCGTTCTATTGTTAAGGGTGGAAATACATGGATGAAGATACGCGAACACTTAATAATAGATAATGCTTATGCATAGATTTATAATCAGAAGTTGCGCTAGTGAGCAATATGTTCTCGCTCATATGTACGTATATTTACATACATATGTGCATATGACCATATAAATACACGTACAGTACATATATATATTATATACCTTATATTCTCAACCGGGCTCGAACCATTGACAGCACATACACACAGACATACATATACATAAATATATGCACATTACATGCATATATGCTCTTCTCTTATCCTACCTGATACTCTCAGCCGGGCTCGAACCACAAACAGTATACACTATAGACACATATATATATACATAAATAACGCATACATACATACATACACATATACGCACACATACACACACATATACTGCACATACATAGATACACATATACATAATTATATACACATATACATAAACAAACTCAAGCAAATACATACATAATTATATTCTAATACACACACGCACACACACTTATGCATATATTATAAAAGGTGGGCGCGTATATATGGTGTGACAGGACGTTATTACACATTATTAATAATATTAACAATGGTTGGGATAGGACTATTTTTATATCTGTCAGTTCTTGCTCTTATTGGTTGGAGTGTGTTGAAATGACGAGCTGCACGTGTTGGTCTAGGGGCGTCTGGTGGAAGTAAGTTTCTGTGTCGTGGGTGAACAAGCAGCTTAGATTTTTTTTTTTTTTTTTTTTTTTTTCTATGTGATTGAGGGAGGCAAGAGGCATAACTGCCTATAGCGAGTGCCTCCCCCATAGTTGAAAGAGTGACAGGGTCAAAATCAAGAGACGTTCGAGCCAAAATGCCGGGACACACGGAGTTTGAAGCAATTTAAGTCATAGGAAGAGGGAAAGACTGATTCTGGGAGAGAGTTCCAGAGCTCAGCTGTTGAGTAGAAGAAAGTTTGAGAGTAACGTTTCACTCTTGGGTTGGAGAGTTGCACAGAGTAGGGGTGGGATTGAGTTGCAAGACGGGTACCACGTGCCCTACGTAAAGGAGGTGGTATGCACTGGGATAGCTCTGAGGAACACTGATTATTATAGTAGCGATAGAATAGCGAGAGAGATGCAACATTGCGGCGGAGAGAGAGAGAGAGATTGCAGAGAGTTGGTGAGTGGACGGGAGTTAACCCCTAAATGTCGGCGAGCAACATAAGTCGAGTTAAATAAAGCTGGACTATGTGGCGGCGCTCGACATAGGTCGAGTGGCAATTTCAGCACGTAATGTTGCTGAGAGAGAGAGACAAGTGGTGGCAGGAGAGTAGCGAGCGTATGACTGCTCCAGACCACCGCGGCGAACCTACTGACACGAATCCCACCTCCCTCCTCCCTCTCTCACTCGCTATATACGGAATTGTATCGGGAAAGTGGCTAATTACATGCTTTTTGCACTCGCGTTGCACGGTTATTGCAAGAAAACTAGCCATCATAAAAGGATCGTTATGGTGTCATTCGAAAGCTCTGTTTATGCCCTTTCAGGGATAGATACTTGTTTTACGTTCTGGGTCTTATTTAGGCATGAAAATGATCACGTAAACAGCCCTATTTTGGCTAAAAACACCCCGCTGGGCGGTACATATAAATAACCCGCATAGGCCGCTCTTAAGGTGTTAATGATACGAAAGGCCTTCCTTTCAACTTTGTCTAGGAGAGCGGTGTGAGAGGAACCTCCCCACACATGTGAACAATACTCAATACAAGGGCGCACTATGCCCCTGTACAGATGCAAACTGTTTGAGTGTGTTGTAGTGGTGGGTTGAAAGTGCAGGTATGCTAAGGGTGGTGAGAGCTTCCTCGTACCCTGGATATGTGCCTCCCAGGATGATCCTGCATGCCCTCCTCTGAACTCTCTCCAGTTGACGTTGTTGTGTTAGGGTTAGAGAGGAGAGAGGTTAGAGAGGAGATTGTGTGTGTGTGTGTGTTTGCTGTGTATGTGTGATATGTGTATGTGTGTGATACGTGTATATATGTGATCTGTGAGTGTGTGATCTGTGTATGTGTGTGTGTGTATGTCTGAGAGAAAAAGTGAGTGTGGGTTTATGATGTATGTATTAGTGTGTGATTTGATGAGTGTTTATATGTGCGTCTGTGAGTGTGCGTATGTGCATGTATATACAGTATGTCTATGACAACCAATCCTCATGAATGCATAGTGTGTCTCGGTCTTAACCTCTACAGTACGGTGACTCCAGGTTCATTAGTCACTGGGTTATATTACACCAAGGTAATTATCTTAGTAGAGGCCATATCACAATCAGAGTTCTACATGGGCTTAAGGGGGCCCACCTCATTTTCTTTTCTCTCTCTCTCTCTCTCTCTCTCTCTCTCTCTCTCTCTCTCTCTCTCTCTCTCTCTCTCTCTCTCTCTCTCTCTCTCTCTCTCTCTCTCTCTCTCTCTCTCTCTCTCTCTCTCTCTCTCTCTCTCTCTCTCTCTGGGTTGTATCCATTCGGCCCCATTCAACCTACTGTTCTCAGACGTTTATCCCCATCCCGATGTCTATTTTTTCCTGGTGAGCGGTAGCGAGCCTGCATATTTATTTAAATATTATTGACAGCAGGCTGAATTTGTACATTTTTCGATAACAAAAAATCTCCGGCGAACCCTGACTTCTCCATACAATGCTGGCTCACTATCGATCGCCAGGAAGAAATCGACACCTGGATGGGGATAAACGTCTTAAAACAGTAGGCTGAATGGAGCCGAATGGATACAAGCCAGAGAAAGAGAGAAAAGGAGAGAAAAATAGCAGGTCACCCCCCTTAAGGAGGGTAGGGTTATTGATAGTGTATTTGAGTGAGAGTTTATCTATGTATGTGTGTGTGACGTGATGAGTGTGTGTATACAGTATATGTGTGTGTGTGAGTGAGGGTTTATCTATGTATGAGTGTGTGACGTGATGAGTGTGTGTATATATGTGTGTGTGTGTTTGTGTGAGTGAGGGTTTATCTATTATGTGTGTGTGACGTAATGAGTGTGTGTATATGTTTGTGTGTGTGTGTGTGAGTGAGGGTTTATCTATGTATGAGTGTGTGACGTGATGAGTGTGTGTATATGTTTGTGTGTGTGTGTGAGTGAGGGTTTATCTATGTATGTGTGTGTGACGTGATGAGTGTGTGTATATATGTGTGTGTGTGTGTGAGTGAGGGTTTATCTATGTATGCGTGTGCGACATAATGAGTGTGTGTATATGTGTGTGTGTGTGTGTGAGTGAGGGTTTACCTATGTATGTGTGTGTGACGTAATGAGTGTGTGTGTGTGTGAGTGAGGGTTTATCTATGTATGCGTGTGTGACGTAATGAGTGTGTGTATATGTGTGTGTGTGTGTGTGTGAGTGAGGGTTTATCTATGTATGTGTGTGTGACGTAATGAGTGTGTGTATATGTGTGTGTTTGTGTGAGTGAGGGTTTATCTATGTATGAGTGTGTGACGTGATGAGTGTGTGTATATGTGTGTGTGTGTGTGTGTGTGTGTGTGTGTGAGTGAGGGTTTATCTATGTATGTGTGTGTGACGTGATGAGTGTGTGTATATGTGTGTGTGTGTGTGTGTGTGATTGAGGGTTTATCTATGTATGTGTGTGTGACGTGATGAGTGTGTGTATATATATGTGTGTGTGTGTGAGTGAGGGTTTATCTATGTATGCGTGTGTGACGTAATGAGTGTGTGTATATATGTGTGTGTGTGTGTGTGTGAGTGAGGGTTTATCTATGTATGTGTGTGTGACGTGATGAGTGTGTGTATATATGTGTGTGTGTGTGTGTGTGTATATATGTGTGTGTGTGTGTGTGTCTGTGTGAGGGTTTATCTATGTATGCGTGTGTAACGTAATGAGTGTGTGTATATGTGTGTGTGTGTGTGTGTGTGAGAGTGAGGGTTTATCTATGTATGTGTGTGTGACGTAATGAGTGTGTGTATATGTGTGTGTGTGTGTGTGTGTGAGTGAGGGTTTATCTATGTATGCGTGTGTGACATAATGAGTGTGTGTATATGTGTGTGTGTGAGTGAGGGTTTATATATGTGTGTGTGTGTGTGACGTGATGAGTGTGTGTATATGTGAGTGTATGTGGAGTGAGGGTTTATCTATGTGTGTGTGTGTGACGTGATGAGTGTGTGTATATGTGTGTGTGTGTGAGTGAGGGTTTATCTATGTATGCGTGTGTGACGTAATGAGTGTGTGTATATGTGTGTGTGTGTGTGTGAGTGAGGGTTTATCTATGTATGTGTGTGTGACGTGATGAGTGTGTGTATAAAATATGTGTGTGTGTGTGTGTGTGAGAGGGTTTATCTATGTATGCGTGTGTGACGTAATGAGTGTGTGCATATGTGTGTGTGATGTAATGAGTGTGTGTATATGTGTGTGTGTGTGTGTGTGTGAGTGAGGGTTTATCTATGCATGCGTGTACAAAGGAGTACAAAGGAGTACAAAGGAAATCAAGCAACAACAGATCTAGTGACCCTTCTAGGTTGCTTGTCCTCCAAAACACTGAGGATCAAGTGTCCAAACAGTGGTTTAGAGTGGGTAAGGGAACATTGGAAAGAGAATTACTGCCCTGGAACTAATGTCCGTGGCAGGATTAGGAAGTTAGTAGAGGACAGATGGGTTAGTAACTGAGGGGGGGATAAAATAAAGTTATTAATTTACAAACGCAGTCAGTCGCGGGTTTGATGCACGATATTTGTCTATGCGGAGTTTAAATGAATCAACGGTGATGCAGTCTATAACGTTTCGGGGAAGCCCATTCTACAAGTTGACAACTCGATTGAAGAAGAAATTCTTAGATTCGTGAGAGTTAAAAGATTTACCAATAATTTTGCAACCGTTTCCCCGCGTGTAATTAGATTGGTCAATAGTGAAGTACTTACTACTGTTCATGTTGTCGATGCCTTTGATGATTTTGAACACTTGAATTAAGTCACCTCTTAATCTGCGCTGGGTTAAAGGAAATAGATTTAATTCTCTAAGACGCTCTTCGTATGGCTTGTTCTTTAGGCTAGGTATCATTTTGGTAACTCTACGTTGAACTCGTTCTAGCTTGTTTATATCTTTTTGGTAATAAGGGAACCAGGATTGAACACAGTATTTCAGAAGAGGGCGGACTAAGGAATTGTAAAGGGTTAGGATAACTTCTTTGGATTTATGCTCAAATGACCTGCCTATAAAGCCAATTATTTTGTTTGCCTTCTTAACAACTTCCGAACATTGTTGACTCGGTTTTAGGTTACTCGATATTGTTACTCCCAGATCGGTTTCTCTGTTTACATTCTTAAGCTGAGTGCCATTCATCGAATAGTTTGCTTTCTCATTTAGGTATCCGATATGTAGTACTTTACATTTATCCGCATTGAAACTCATTTGCCAAATTTGGGCCCAACATGACAATTTATCTAGATTGTGCTGCATATCGTCAACTTGTTCTTTTGAGAGTACGCTATTTGCAATTTTTGTATCGTCAGCAAATTTTGAGATTGTACAGATGAGACCCTTATCTATGTCGTTGATGTAAATTAGAAAGAGAATTGGTCCTAGTACCGATCCCTGGGGTACCCCGCTACTTACATTGGTCCATTTAGATGCCTTACCGTTTATGACTACTCTTTGCTTTCTGTTGCTGAGCCAATTTTCTATCCATTTCAACACACCGTCTTGTATTCCATGCGCTTTTAGTTTTAGCAGTAAATGTTTGTGGGGAACTTTGTCAAAGGCCTTTTGAAAATCAAGGTATATAATATCAACAGCTTTACTCTCATCGTAGAGGTTGAGGATATCGTGGAAGAAGTCTAAGAGGTTTGTTAAACAGGAACGTTTTTTACGAAAGCCGTGTTGAGTATCTTTAAGTATGTTATTTTACTCTAAGTGATTTACGAGTCTGTCTCGTATGACCGTTTCTAGCATTTTACATACAACTGAGGTTAAGCTAATTGGACGATAGTTACTGGGTAGGGATTTGCTGCCTTTTTTGAATATCGGTGTTACGTTGGCTAGCTTCCACTGATCAGGCATAGTTCCAGACTGCAAGGATTTATTGAATAGTAATGTCAGTGGTTTGGAGAGCTCATCCTTAGCTTCCTTTAGAACTCTAGGCGAGATTGTATCAGGTCCAGGCGTTTTATTTACCTTGAGTTTATCTAAACAATTCAATACTTCTCTCTCTGTACCGGTGATATTGCTTAGAACATCTGAATTATCAATCTGAATCGGCGATGGTGTAGGGATATCACTGAGGTCTTCTGTTGTAAAAACTGATGCAAAGAAGGTATTGAGGGCATTACTCATTTGTACTTCGTCTTTGGTGTATTCTCCATTTTCATCGACTAACGGTCCAACAGTTGAAGTAACTACTTTTTTCTTTCTGATATAACTATAGAATTCTTTCGGGTTTGTTTTACTTTGATTCACAATATGTAACTCTAAGGTCTTTTTACTTTGCTTAATTAACTTTTTGGCTTTGCGTCGTAGGTCTACAAATTTCACCCGTTCTTCGACATTTTGTGAGGATTTTAATCTATCGTTAGCAAATTTTTTAGCAAGCAGGCAGTTTGAAATATCTTTATTCCACCATTTGGGCTTATTATTATGGCCTGGACGCCGTATTTTCGATGGTATGCAGTCTTGCACTGCTTTTAGGTAAGTGGTTTCGAATAACTTCCAAGATGTATTTATGTCGTTATTGTTAATAAAAAAGCTCCAGTCAGTTTCTTTAAACATAGCTCTAAGTTTATGGAAGTTTGCTTTCTTGAAATTAGGGACTTTTTCGATGCTACTATTTGGTTAGTTTCTAGTAAACTTTAAAGTGAAAGTTATCGTACGATGGTCGCTGTTACTGAATTCATCACCAACATTCAAATTCTCTATTAATTCTTCTTTTGTTGCAAGTACAATGTCAAGAACGTTATTGCCACGGGTCGGCGTTCGAACAAATTGATAAAGCGAACTCTCTTGAAAGTTCGTACACAAGTCATGTCCAGAGTGTGAAGTAAGAGTATCGCCCGACTTGGTCACAGGTAAATTAAAGTCGCCAAAAATTACGGTATCTTGTGAGTTACTTACATCTGCAATTTGTTCGTAAATTTCTCGGTCAGTTTGCACTGATTGAGCTGGAGGTCTGTATATTAACGCAAGTATTATTTTTGTACCCTTATTATTCTTTCTTAGCACAAAAGATGTGTCGACGTTCGCAATTTGAGGTTTTGACAAGAGGGTAGGGTTAAGACATTCTTTGATATAAAGTAAAACGCCACCTCCATTTCGATTTATTCGGCTTTTCTCAAACATTACATAACCGGGAAGTGAATACTCTGCTAAAAAGTCTCTATCTTCTGTATTGAGCCAAGATTCTGTTATGCCAATCACATCATAATTTTCTGTAAACACTAGCTCCTCTAAATCTGAAAATTTATTGCGTATGCTACGAGCGTTTGCATAGAAAACCTTTAAATTTGTTATTTTAGAACTCACGGAACGCTCTTTAGTAATATTTTTGGATCTTGTCGAATCTACATTTATGTTCATGGCTGTCCTCGGTCCTCGCTGTCTTCTGGTCCTTATCGCTGGTGGTCCTCGGTTGCCTCAGTTTTTTGCTTGGCGTTGGATGATTTATGTCACTGCTGCTTCTTCTTGGATGGCGTTTTTTGATCCATGACTGCGGACTGCTTTGTGTAGGAGACGACCCATGCATGCTGAACCCACAGGGTTTAGATGAGTGCCATCCTTGCGGAACAGAATAGGCTGGTTGTAGAAGTTGTCCCAGAGGTTGATGAATTCAACTTCTTCCCTCAGACACAAATATTTTAGTCGGCTATTTGTGCTGAAGGCCTTGTCGTAGAATTTGTCAGGTGCGTCGATCTTGGGGAGAATGCCTGAGATGATTATATTCCTTGACTTGTTTTTGTAGTGCTGGATCATCTTGCAATATTTCTTCATCAACTCTTCGGATCTGGTGCGCATGACGTCATTTGAACCAGCATGGATGACAAAAAGGGTATTTTCATTTGCATCCTTTGTGGTATCTTCGAAGGCTTCCACAATGTCATCCAGTCCAGCTCCTGGGATGCAAAATCATTTTCGTCAATTTGGGACTCTGTCACAGAACTCTTCGACCTAGTGTGTGACATAATGAGTGTGTGTATATGTGTGTGTGTGTTTGTGTGTGAGTGAGGGTTTATATATGTATGCGTGTGTGACGTAATGAGTGTGTGTATATGTGTGTGTGTGTGTGTGTGTGAGTAAGGGTTTATCTATGTATGTGTGTGTGACGTGATGAGTGTGTGTATATAATAATAATAATAATAATAATAATAAACGGTTTATTAAAGAATGGCAGCCTCATGAGCTGAAAATACACATTTTACAATTTAGTGGATGAACATGAGATGTACAGATATGAGGATGGTAAGCTTAGTTTACAAACAAAATAAATAAATACAATAATGATGCATGTGCAGAATACAAATTATCATAAAATAACCATGAGAGTAAGTGATATACAGTACATTTACACATTTATTAACTTACTCATATACAGAACATACGTATATACACGTACGTGCGCACATACATATACATACATATATAGGAACATAAGAACATGCAGTAAGTGTGCACATGTCCGTATACACAAACGCTCACGTATGCACACAGACATACATACATACAGAAACTGTTTTGGTAAGTGAGGTAAAGAGGGTGCGGGTACTACAATGGGAGGTTAATCCTCGGTAGTGCAGGTGTGTGTGTGTGAGTGTGTGTGTGTGTGTGTGTGTGTGTGTGTGTGTGTGTGTGTGTGTGTGTGTGTGTGTGTGTGTGTGTGTGTGTGTGTGTGTGTGTGTGTGTGTGTGTGTGTGTGTGTGTGTGTGTGTGTGTGTGTGTGTGTGTGTGTGTGTGTGTGTGTGTGTGTGTGTGTGTGTGTGTGTGTGTGTGAGACAGAAGGCGAAATATGGAAGAGCTGGGCGTTCTATTGTTAAGGGTGGAAATACATGGATGAAGATACGCGAACACTTAATAATAGATAATGCTTATGCATAGATTTATAATCAGAAGTTGCGCTAGTGAGCAATATGTTCTCGCTCATATGTACGTATATTTACATACATATGTGCATATGACCATATAAATATAAATACACGTACAGTACATATATATTATATACCTTATATTCTCAACCGGGCTCGAACCATTGACAGCACGTACACACAGACATACATATACATAAATATATGCACATTACATGCATATATGCTCTTCTCTTATCCTACCTGATACTCTCAGCCGGGCTCGAACCACAAACAGTATACACTATACACATATATATATACATAAATAACGCATACATACATACACATATACGCACACATACATACACATATACTGCACATACATAGATACATATATACACATATACATAAACAAACTCAAGCAAATACATACATAATTATATTCTAATACACACACGCACACACACTTATGCATATATTATTAAAGGTGGGCGCGTATATATGGTGTGACAGACCGTTATTACACATTATTAATAATATTAACAATGGTTGGGATAGGACTATTTTTATATCTGTCAGTTCTTGCTCTTATTGGTTGGAGTGTGTTGAAATGACGAGCTTCACGTGTAGGTCTAGGGGCGTCTGGTGGAAGTAAGTTTCTGTGTCGTGGGTGAACAAGCAGCTTAGATGCAAACTGTTTGAGTGTGTTGTAGTGGTGGGTTGAAAGTGCAGGTATGCTAAGGGTGGTGAGAGCTTCCTCGTACCCTGGATATGTGCCACCCAGGATGATCCTGCATGCCCTCCTCTGAACTCTCTCCAGTTGACGTTGTTGTGTTAGGGTTAGAGAGGAGGACCAGGCGGGAGAGGCGTAGGTGAGCTTAGGGAGTATAAAGGTGTTATATATACTCTTCAGCTCATTCTCCGGCGCCCCCAGGGATCTCAACCGCCTTAGCATAAATAACTTGTAAGTGGCGGTCCTGACTGTGGTAGTTACATGTTTCTTCCAGTTCAGTTTGTTGTCCACAGTGATTCCGAGGAGTTTGGTGGACTCAACAAGCTGAAGGGGATGAGGACCAATTGTGACAGTGGGTGGAGGAAGGTCGGTAACGGAAGTGTTGATGTGCATGACCACTGTCTTGTCATGATTGATAGTCACATGATTGTCTGTGGTCCAGGCTTGAAGACGGTCGAGGATGTCTTGTAGGGGGTCATAGTTAGGGGAGGTGTTATCGACAGTAATGCCGACTGTCGAGTCGTCCACGTACTTCCAGTGGAATGGGGTGTCCTTTAGGGCATCATTAATCAAGATGAGGAACAATAGAGGCCCCATCTTTGTGCCCTGTGGGACTCCACATGTGATGTCTAGGAAGGTGGAGATGAAGCCTTGGTATCGCACTGCTTGTCGTCTGTCACTAAGGAAGTCGGTCAACCACGCAACCAGGGTAGGATGTAGCCCCAACTTTATGGCTTTGTTGATGATGATGGTGTGGTCAACAAGGTCAAATGCTTTCCTGAAGTCAATAAAGGCAAGGGCGAGGGAAGTCTTTCTCTTCTCAAGATTTGTGTAAATATAATCTAGGAAGCTAATAAGACAGTGAGTGGTGGAGGAGGTTTTTACGTTGCCAAACTGTTGGGGATCTATCAAGTGACGGATTTGTGAGTAAGCCCAGGTGAATACAAAGTCCTCACAGATTAGACTAGGGATGGGCGTAATGGCAATTGGTCTGAGTTCATTAAGAGAATGTGGGGAGGGGGTTTTGGGGATTGGAGTGACGTATGAAGTTTTCCAGTCTGCAGGGCATTTACTTTGCCTTAACCCGGGAGCTGCGGGGAGACTCTTAAGAGTTCCCCCGGCGCACTGCGGGAAGACTCTTAAGAGTCAGAGAAAATAAAAATCAACTTTTGACATCGAAAAAAAAAATATTTTTTTATATTTTTTTTTTTTTTATTTTTTTATTTTTTTTTGGCCCCTGGGCCATGCAAAATCTCAGTCCTCTACCTCCCCTCCTTCCCCACTTTCCTCCTCTCCTTCAGTTATCACCTATTTTCCCTGTTATTCCCTTATTCTGAGGTATATTTTCGTGCTAACATTAGAAATCCGATTGGAGGGTGTGGTCATCACTGATAGCAAGCGAGTGCAAGAGAGAGAGAGAGAGAGTATCGATCGACTGTGTCTCAGTGGCCTTGGGGGAAATTGGCGGGAAAGCAGATTGCCTCACCCATACATTATACAACTCGCGGGCTATATCTCCGATTTTGACCATCCAAACGCTGTTTTCACTCGTTTTATTGTTGTTTCAGGTTAATACCTTTATAATCAACCCATAATAGGCGCATATGGATAAATATTAATGCTATTAATGGCACAATGAATATTTTAGTGACGGAAACACCTCAAATACGTCAGCACAGGGGGACGTTTCCAATTACCCCCATGCGCACTTCAGAGGTTAAGGAGGCATTAATTATCGAGCAAAGGGGGGTGGCAAATTCCACTGAAAATTATTTGTATATTTTCATGGGTAGGTCTACTGGGGTTGTTGATCTTTTTTATTTGAAACTGGAAAGCTTTTTGGCCACTTCAAATTCTTGAACAGTTACTGGGGGGGAAGGGGATGGGAGGAAGGCAGGGAGGTTGGTGCGGTCTAGTTTGGGGAGGGTTTGGCAGATGGTAGAGAAGTGATTATTTATCAGTTCAGGTGCATCTACACGAGGGACATGGGAAACACAGGGGATCGAAGGAGTCCCACTACTTAAGCCACAAAGATTCTTAATTTTAGAGTACCACTGACTGATATTGGTTTGTTTTAAATGATGAATCTTTGTAGGGTAGTAGGACTTCTTCGCCCAACGGATTTCCCTTATTACAATGTTGCGTAGGTCCTTGTAGCGATTGTTGTCCGTGTAGAAGGCCTTATTCCGATTCTGCATCAGTCTCTTGATCCGAGGAGTAATCCATGGGACGTCAGAGGGGTGCATTTTGGTCCTCTTGGTGGGGAAGAAGTGGTGGTAGGCTTCGGTGGTGGTAGATACAAAGTTGTCCCATTTGGCATTAACATCTTCTTCAGTGAGAACCTCCGTCCACGGGTAATGAACCAACCACTGCCCGAACCCCCGCATTGCAGAGTCTGGCGTTGGTCGGTAGGTCCGGATGACGGGGGTCTGTTGATGGGAGGTGGTAGGGGCAGGTGACCAGAACACAGAGAGATGAGTGCTGCGTCCCACAGGAGGTAAAGGTTCAGGTGGGAGGTACTGCTCATCCATGTCTGTCAAAATAAGGTCAAGAGTGTGTGTGTATGTGTGTGAGTGAGGGTTTATCTATGTATGAGTGTTTGATGTGATGAGTGTGTGTATATAATGTGTGTGTGTGTGTGTGTGAGTGAGGGCTTATCTATGTATGTGTGTGTGACGTGATGAGTGTGTGTATATGTGTGTGTGTGTGTGTGTGTGTGTGAGTGAGGGTTTATCTATGTATGTGTGTGTGATGTGATGAGTGTGTGTATATATGTGTGTGTGTGTGTGAGTGAGGGTTTATCTTTGTATGTGTGTGTGACGTGATAAGTGTGTGTATATGTGTGTGTGTATGTGAGTGAGGGTTTATCTATGTATGTGTGTGTGACGTGATGACTGTGTGTATATGTGTGTGTGTGTGAGTGAGGGTTTATCTATGTATGTGTGTGTGACATGATGAGTGTGTGTATATGTTTGTGTGTGTGTGCGAGGGCTTTTCTATGTATGTGTGTGTGACGTGATGAGTGTGTGTATATGTTTGTGTGTATGTGCGAGGGCTTATCTATGTATGTGTGTGTGAGACGTGATGAGTGTGTGTGTGTGTGAGGGTTTATCTTTGTATGTGTGTGTGACATGATGAGTGTGTGTGTATATGTGTGTGTGTGTGTGAGTGAGGGTTTATCTGTGTATGTGTGTGTGTATGTGATATGCTGAGTGTGTGTTAGTGTGTGTGCGATCTGTGTGAATGTGATGAGTGTGTGTATGCGTGATCTGTATATGTGTGTGTACATGTAACCAATCCTCATGACTAAATAGTGTGTCTTGGTCTTAAAGTGAGGCTGATGGACTGTTGAGGTTAAGGGGAGATGGGTCGTTGTTCTGGTCCCCTTTCTCCCTCGTGTTAAGCCCTATGTGTTTTGAGATTATAAGACGTTCGGCCCATTAGTTTGGCGATTTTACCACCTTTTGCCCCATTTCGTTGTCAACTTTAAGACCTTTCGTGCCATTTAGGTGTAGATTATTTCCTGGCGAGCGATGGCGAGCCTGATATATGAAGAGGAACCAGCCTTCGGCCGGGACATTTTTCTACCGAGAAATGTACACATTTATCTTGAAGGGGGGATCTAGGGGGTGTTTTTCTAAGCTTGATGGAGGTCTAGCGAGAACACTGTGAAATAAAGGAATAAATGTATTAATATAAAAAAACAGAAAAAAACGGTCAGTCTCCCCTTAACTCTTACAGTACGGTGATTATACCCTGTACATTAGGGGTAGGCCAAACATCTTGATCTCTATCCTATGTAACTCGAAAGGGCTGGAGCAAATTATCTATAAATGTTCACACCTATTCCCTGGCTGACTTTGCCCAAATGGTAGAAATATTAGCTCAATTACTGTGGTAGTTTTTTTTTTTAGTTAATTCTTAACTGTTTATCCCGAATAAGTTTTTTTGTGCTATGTGTATGAGGGAGACAAAAGGCAGGTTGCCTATAACGAGTGTCTCCCCCAGAGTCAAAAGAGTGACAGAGAGCCAAATTCAAGGGACGTTGTGGTCAAAACGCCTGGTCACGAAATGTAAAGCAGTTTAAGTCATACGATGAAGGAAAGATTGATTAAGGGTGAGAGTTCCAGAGCTCACTAGGTTAGTAGAAGAAAGACTGAGAAAATTTGCCAATTCTTGGATTGGATAGTTGGACAGAATAGGAGTGGGACTGTGTTGAAAGCGGGTGCATTGCACTCGCCGCAAGGGCGGCACTGAGAGAGCTTAATTATGCACTGAGAGAGCTCTGAGGAACACTGGTTGTTGTATTGTTGTAATAATGGTAGAAGTGAAAGAGATGCAATATTGCGACAATAATACTCATGACTGTAAACAATATAAGGGTATATGCGTATATTATATTTATTACGCGTCTATATTGATATATTTGAGTTGTCTAGCATACAAAATATATTCCGGGATAGATGGATTTCTGCAAATAATTCTTCTAGAAATTGAAAATCATTCAACCCTTTCAGTACCAGAGACGTCCTTTTCATCATAGTTTGGCAACTATTAGACGATTTTATTCATCTTAGGAATTACCTCTAGCAATTAATAAGGCTTCAATCTATTTCAGCCAACCCTTTTAACTGCCACAGATCCTGCCAAAGCTTCATATTATCTTGTAAATATAGGAGTTGGATATAACCCCTGTCGCTGGTACTCAAGGGGTTAAGTTCTCGTAGAATTAAATTGGACGTTATAAATTGAATTCGTTTATTTCGAGGACTTACTAGCTCAAAAATACATTATATGTATTTTTGCAAGTATATAATTATTAAATAATAATGTTATGATGAAAATATGGTCTGTGGTTAATGTATTAAAGTTTGAGTCGTCCATCAATGAATGTTAGCATGTTATTACAGTATAAATACATAATATAAATATTTGTCCTATAGTTTTAGCGCTACAAAATCATGATCACGTAATGTTATTATTGTTAAATTAATAACTTAGTCGTGATTCTTTTGCAACAAATAATTGAGTATGATTTTAATGCACTAATTATTAAATGAAACGTGTACTCTATAAAGTGTGATTGTACATGTACTGTATGTGTATGTATAATGCATTTGGTTATATTGTATATAATGCATTTGGTTATATTGTATATAATGCATTTGGTTATATTGTATATAATGCATTTGGTTATGTGTATGTATAATGCATTTGGTTATATTGTGTATGTATAATGCATTTGGTTATATTGTGTATGTATAATGCATTTGGTTATATTGTGTATGTATAATGCATTTGGTTATATTGTGTATGTATAATGCATTTGGTTATATTGTATATAATGCATTTGGTTATATTGTGTATAATGCATTTGGTTATATTGTATATAATGCATTTGGTTATATTGTATATAATGCATTTGGTTATATTGTGTATGTATAATGCATTTGGTTATATTGTATATAATGCATTTGGTTATATTGTGTATGTATAATGCATTTGGTTATATTGTATATAATGCATTTGGTTATATTGTGTATGTATAATGCATTTGGTTATATTGTATATAATGCATTTGGTTATATTGTGTATGTATAATGCATTTGGTTATATTGTGTATGTATAATGCATTTGGTTATATTGTATATAATGCATTTGGTTATATTGTATATAATGCATTTGGTTATATTGTATATAATGCATTTGGTTATATTGTATATAATGCATTTGGTTATATTGTATATAATGCATTTGGTTATATTGTGTATGTATAATGCATTTGGTTATATTGTATATAATGCATTTGGTTATATTGTGTATGTATAATGCATTTGGTTATATTGTGTATGTATAATGCATTTGGTTATATTGTATTGCAAATGTGTTGCATCTGAAAACGGTAATGCGCTATAAAAATTACCACTTAATTTTAACAGCAATTGTACATATATAAAGTGTTGTAATTTGTGTTTGTCTATTTGGATGAGGGAGACAAACGGCACAACTGCCTGTGACGAGTGCCTCCCCCAGAGTTGAAAGAGTAGCAGGGCCAATATCAAGGAATGTTCGAGCCAAAATGCCTGGACAAACGGAGGTTGAAGCAATTTAAGTCATAGGATGAGGTAAAGATGAATTCAGGGAGAGAGTTCCAGAGCTCAGCTGTTGAATTGTAGAAAGATTGGGAGCATCGTTTCACTCTTGAGTTGGAGAGTTGTACAGAGTAGGGGTGGGATTGTGCTGCAAGACGGGTATGACGTACCTTATGTAGAGGAGGTGGTATACACAGAGAGCTTTGAAGCACACTAATTATTTCAATAGCGAGAGAGAGAGATTGCAGAGTCGGTGAGTGGACGGGAGTTAATAATACAAAAGTTTTTCCTTTCTACTTTGTCTAGAAGTGCTGTGTGAGAGGATCCTCCCCACACATGTGAACAATACTCAATACAAGGACGCACTGTGCCCCTGTTCAGAGCAAGAAGCTGTGCAGGGGTAAAGAACCCCTTGAGTCAGTTGAGCATCAGCAAGAGTGGTGATTTGGTCCTTCAAATAGAGAGAAGGAGAAAAAAAGACACTGAGAATACTGAGAAAATATGAAGGGTTGATTTTTGTGTTGTTGAAGTATAAAGGATAGTCCGCTGGGAGTTCACGATGGGTAGATAGATAGAGAAATTGGGTTTTGGAAGCATTAAAGGCAACAAGGTTTACTCTGCCCCAATTTGAAATGGTTGGTAGATCAAAAGATAAGTGTTTTACGGCTTCATTACATTTGTTTTTGGGGGATTGCTTGCTGGGGCGTTCTGGAAAACTAGTTGAATAGGTAGAGTCGTCTGCATATGAATGGATAGGTCTGGAGGTATAGTTGAGAAGATAAATTATGAAAATTTGAAAGAGAATGGAGATAGGACAGAACCCTGAGCAACACCGGAGTTGATAGGATGAGGAAGTGAACGATGGCCATCCACAACCGCAAGTATGGAACGGCCGGAAAGGAAATTAGAGACAAAGGCACAGATGGTGGGATAGAAACCGAAGGAGGTAGTTTAGAAATTAAAGATCTGTGCCTAACTCAATCGAAGGCCTTCGATATGCCTAGCGCAATAGAAAAGGTCTCACCGAAGTCCCAAAAGGAGAATGACCAAGTAAAATATGAAAGAAGATCACCTGTAGAGCGACCCTTAAGGGAGCCATACTGGCGATCTGAGAGTAGATTATGGGAAGAGGTATGCTTAAGAAATTTGAAATAGTTTCAAAAAAATTATAGATACAATAGATGAGAGCAATTGGACGATAGTTGAAGGGTTGAGAGTGGTCACCCTTCTTTGAGACAGATTGAATAAGAGCAAAGTTCCTGCAAGAAGGGAAGACGTTAGAGGAGAGACAGAGGCGGAAGAGTTGCCTAGGCAGGGAGTCAGAACTGAAGCAAAGTTTTTGAGTACAACAGGAGGAACACCATCCAGACCGTATGCCTTCTTAGTATTAAGCCCAGAGAGAGTAGACAGTACATCTTTAGAAGAGATTAGAATATTAGGCATACGTAGGAGAGAGGGGGGTGAAGAGGGCGGCATAGCACCAGAATCATCCAAGGTGGAGTTTCTAGCGAACATTTGAGCGAAGAGTTCAGCTTTGTCAGAGGAAAATGTGATGGAGAGTGGAAAAGGGGAGGGAAAGACTAGGAAGAAAAATTGTTGGAGAAGTTTTTGGCTATATGCCAGAAAGCTTGGGAAGATCTAGAGTTGTTGTTGTTGTTGTTGTTCCCTAAGCTGCCTGGCCGAACAGCCCCGAGTCCCTAAGGAAGGCCATGGCCACGGTCGGGCTTTCCCACAGCGCTCTCAAAGAGTGTAAATTGTGTTGTTGGCGTAAGTGGTTGTGTGAAATGCAGTCTTCTACGATGTGTTTAATGGTATGGGGTGCTGTGTTACAACCCGGGCAGGTGTCGACGACGGAGTCATCCAGTCTCTTCTGATAGCTCAGAAGAGCCGGATGGTGTCCGCATCTCAGCCTGGCCAGGTGGACTCTGTCCTCGCGAGGAAGGGAGGATTCAGAAGGATGGATTTCGGGAGGTCGTGCTTGCAGCTGCGTGTTGTCTATGAGTGAGTGAATGGAACAGCGATTGATATGAGTATGGATGTGCTTCCGGAAGTTGGTTTGGGGTGGGCAGGGAGGGAGAGAAGACAGTATTTGTGTGTGATAGCGTGTGCTGGGTGTTGTTTTGATATTTCTTGGTGTCTGTGGGTGTATAGCCATGTAGTGTAGTGGGTGGTGTTGATTCGTGGAGGCTGCTGCCAGGAATTGTGTGCCTCTCATGTCTAGATGATCTTTGACTTTGAGGACTTTGGTTTCTTGATGTAGGTGATCTGTGGGTGTCGTAGCTGTGCATCCTGTGGTGATTTTCAGGGCTTTATTTTGAATGGTCTGTAAGGTCTTATGATGTGTTTCAGCTAGGTTGGAAGCCCAGGCCAGGCATGTGTATTCCATAACTGATCTTATGTATTGTTTGTAGACGGTGGTGGTGGCTTCTTTGTTGTGTCCAAATTTTGTGTGGGCAAGTGATCTGAGGGCGTTAAGTCTGGGTGTCAGTTTCTTTTTCGTGTTTGTGGTGTGCTGTTTGTATGTCATTTGGGTGTTGTATGTTACTCCTAGGATTTTGGGTGTGTGTGTGTGTGTGTGTGTGTCAGGGGTGTGTTGTTTATGTTGAGTCCCGGGACGTAATCGTGCTCTCCTGTCCAGCTTGTGAGGAGGGTTGCAGTGGATTTAGCTGGGGCTAAATTGAGGCTAAATTTGTAGTGCACCATTCATGTAATGTGTCGAGATAGTCTTGAAGGAGTCTTGTTGCTGTGTCTGGGTTTTGGTGCGTGCTTGTGAGTGTTATGTCGTCTGCGTAGGAGGCTATGGTTATTTGGGGTGAATTTGGTGTATTTATATCATGCATGTACAGATTGAAGAGTGCGGGCGACAGGACGGATCCTTGTGGGACTCCGTTTGGGAAATTTCTAATGCTAGATGACTGACCGGCAAAAGATACGTGTGCACATCTGCCTGCTAAGAAGTTGGCCAGCCATCTTTTTGTGTTGTTGTGCATGTATGTGTTGTAGATTTTGTTTGTTAGGTTGTGGCGGGGGATGGCATCGAAGGCTTTACTAATGTCGAGTGTGGCAAGTACTGATCTGTGTGGTGGTGTAGCTGAGTTGATGCCGTCAAAAGCTCTTTGTGTAAGGTCTGTAAGAAAAGTGTTTGTGGAGTGCAATGGCCTGAAGCCGTGTAGTGTTGGAGAAAGGGGTAAGTCAGGTGTCATCAGTTGTAGTACAAGGCGCTCTATGACTTTGGAGGGGGTACAAAGGAGTGTGATAGGGCGGTGTGAGGAGGGTAGCGTGGGGTCTTTGTTAGGTTTGGGGAATGTGATGATGATACCATGCTTCCAGATGTCTGGTATTGTGTTGTGTGAGTAGCTGTAGTTTGATATGTTAGTGAGTGCTTGTATGCCTTGTGGTCCCAGGTGTCTGAGGTGAATGTTGCTTATGTTGTCTAGGCCACAGGCGGGTGAGAGCTTGAGATTGTTGATGATATGCTTTGTCTGGTTGTTGGTGAAGGGTGTATAGTCAGGGTCTGTGGGGAATTGTCTTTTTCGTCGGATGACACGTCGGTCGTCTTTGTGGGGTTTTAGGTGACTGACATGAGAGAAGTGATTGATGAGAGTGTTTGCTTGTTTTTTACGTGAAGGAGTAGAGTCAGTTGTTGTGATTGCAGCATGTGATTGTGTTGTGTTGCTGTTGGAAAGTGTGATGCTGTTTAGTGTTTTGTAGAGTTTTGGGTTTTTTTTTTTGTGATCGAGTGTTTTTAGGAAGTTATTCCAATTTAGTGTTTGTTGTTCTTGTATTTTGTTGTTAATCTGCATGTTGAGTGCTTGAATTTGTTGATTGATGTCTTGTGTGTGGGGTGCTGGGGAGTGTTTCAGTGTGTCGCGTTGTATGATGAGGTTTTGAATTTCTGGTGAGAAGTTGGGGTTGTGTTTTTTATGTTACCTCTTGGAATGTGTTTCTTGTCGGCATTTTGGATAGTCGTGTTGAATGTGTGTACAGCATTGTTGATGTTAGTGATGAGTGTACTGTTTAAGGTTTCAAAGTGTTGTTCTGTCTCATTTGTGAAAGCTTCCCAGTTAGCTCTTTTATAGTTAGTGTAAGTGTGTCTGTGGCTAGCTGGGGTGAGTCTTGTTTTGGTGGTGATAATGATCGGGAGGTGGTCTGAGGCCAAGGTTCTGATCACCCTCCAGGATGTTGTGGGGGCGAGTTCAGGGGAGCAAAAGGTGATATCAGGAGATGATGGGGTGTAGAGGGCTTGGTGGGGAGTATGGGTATGCTGATGAATGTTATTAAGGATATATAGGTTATCTGTTTGGTGTTGTAAGACCAGCCCTCTGTATGTGTTGGCGTTGTCGACAAACCAGGCCGACGTCTTTGCATTGAAATCACCACCCAGGATGATGTGTGGGGTGTTTGTGATGTGTTGTATTTGTGGTCTGTTATCGTTTGGAACTGTAGGGGATGTTTGGGGAGGGATGTATGTGTTTATAATGGTAATGTTGGAGCTATTGCCAGTGCGTATTTTAATTGATTGAATTTTTTTTGTGTTATAGTTTGGGGGGAGGAGGGATTTTGTATGTGCACTGGTGTCTATATATGTTATATCTTTGTGTACCAGGGTGATGAGTCCACCGCCAATGCCGACGGCCCGGTCTTGTCGTATGGTGGTGAAATTGTGAAATGTAGGTGTTTTTTGTGTTGTACGGAGTTTTGTTTCTTGTAAGATGGCAAGGTGTATGTTGTGTTGTTTGATGAAGTGTGTGAGTTCGTGTTTCTTTGTGTTGATGCCATCTATGTTTAGTTGAAGGATGTTAATGTTGTGTGTGCGGTGTATGTTGGGTGCTGCTGCACGAGGATGGGGTGGGGGTGGGGGAGGGGGTGATGGTGGGGGTGGGGGTGGGGATTGGGGTGCAGGAGATGAGGGTAGGAAAGGATTAGGTTGGGGTGTGGATGGGCTGGGTGGGTTGGGGAGGAGAGGTGGACGGGTGTTAGGAGTGGGAGTGGATGTTATGGGCAGGTTATGTGGATTGGGGAGGAGAGGTGGACGGGTTTTAGGAGTGGGAGTGGATGGTATGGTAAGGTTTTGTGGGTTGGGGAGGAGAGGTGGACGGGCTTTAGGGGAGGGATTTGACTGAGAGAGGGAGGGGCATGAGGAACATGTCCAGGTGTTTGTGTAGTGTTTCATGGAGGCAAGTGTTGTGCAGGTGAAATGGGTCCAGTTCCCGCATGGTTTGCAGAGAACTGAACCCTTAGTTTGGCGGCTCGAAGTAATGGGTTTTGAGCAAGTTGGACATGTGTATTTGTAGGTGGCTCCTGGGTTGCTCTCAATGTCTCCGGCTAGAAGGAGTCTTCGAGAAATGACAGCCGGAGAGTCATTTCTCGGCGTAGGAAAAACTGTGTATTGTGTGTGTGTGTGTGTGGTGTGAGAGGTGTGAGAATTGCCCGGCGCGACCGCAGCCGCTCCAAGGATGCGTGCCCCCAGGGAGGGAGCAGGGGATAGTTGTGGCGGTTTGGCTCCCGGAAACTGCTCCCCACGGTCGGCAGCCTGCTGTCCTCCACTGTCGGTGATCTTGTCCCCGGACGGGAGGGTCGGCAGCCATCCATGGTCGGCAGTTCCGGGAGGTGGTCCCACGGTGTAGACGCCGCCACTCCAGGACCAAGATCTAGAATTGGATAGTTCATTGCATTTATTATTGATGAAAGAGTGTTTGGTGAGTCTAATAACAGATTTGGTTTGATTCAGGGCAGAAACAAAGGAAGAATGAGCTTCTTGAATTTGAAGGTGTTGTTACCATTTGAATGCTTACTTATTATTGCGGACAGCAGTAGAACAAGCATGAGTAAACCAAATTTTGTTTGCATTATTCTGACAGAAAGAAAATGGAATGAATGCCTTCATGCCCTAGATTATTACCTTGGTAATACGTTCAGCACTCTCCAAGGGTTCCCGGCCATGGTAACAAAAATCATTCCATGGGAAATCAAAGAAGTACTGCCGGAGAGCCTCCCAGTTGGCAGGGCCAAAGTGCCATAAGCGCCGCCGGTTGGGAGGATCGGGTGGCCGTCCCGGAGAAATAGGACAGGTGACAGAGATAAGTTTATGGTTGGTGGCACCCAAAGAAGAGAAAAGATCGACAGTATAAGAAGAAGAGTTAGAAGTTAGAAACAAGTCAAGAATGTTGGGCCAATCTCCGAAGCGATCCAGGATACAGGTGGGTTGCTGAACCAACTTCTCTAGGTCATTTAGGATAGAAAAGACATAGACTTGTTCACCAGATTGGTCAGTAGTATGAGAGGAGAGCCACTGGCGGTGGTAAACGTTGAAATCTCCTAAGATGGAGATTTCTGAGAAAGGAGAAATTGATAGTATGTGTACCACTTTAGAGCTTAGATAGTCAAAGAAATCGGGAACACAAGCAAATGAGTTTGTTGTGCATGTATGCACAACTTCCGCCTTTGGCTTTGAAATTAGGATGGAGAAAGTAGGAGGATACAGACATAAAATAAGACAATTGTATTGAGGAAGAAGAAAGTGTGTTGGGCATGTTTAGTGTAGTGAAGTGGATAGGAGGAGGAAGTGTTTGTGAGATCTAGCTTTGTTGTTCTTATTTGAACAGGCAAACCAAATAAGTACTGTTTATATAATTATTGACCATTTGTTTTACAATTCCTTGTTATTAACCGAAGATCTCTATTTATCTAAGCAACTTGTGTTACAATTACGTGTTATACTGTATACCGAAGAACTCTTATTCATATGGATCATCTGTGTTACAATTACGTTTAAGGGAGCCCACCTCGCTTTTTTTCTCTTCATCTCCCTCTCTCTTTGGCTTGTATCCATTCGGTCCCATTCAGCCTACTGTTTTAAGACGTTTACCCCCATCCAGGTGTCAATATTTTTCTGGTGAGCGGTAGCGAGCCAGCATATATATATTTTTGTTTTGACAGCAAGCTAAATTTGTACAATTTTCGATAGATAAATGTCTCCGGAGAATCCGGATTTCTCCATACAATGCTGGCTCGCTATCGCTCGCCAGGAAGAAATCGACGCCTGGATGGGGATAAACGTCTTAAAACAGTAGGCTGAATGGGGCCGAATGGATACAAGCCAGGGAAAGTGAGATAAGGAGAGAAAGAGAAAAAAAACAACGGTGACCCCCCTTAATAGACCGAAGAACACTGCTAATGTGTATCAGTCTTGTTACAATGACGAATTACGTGTTATAAGCCAAAGAACACTGTTTATGGGTAACATTTATTGAGGAGGATAACTTTATTGACAGTTTCCCAGACGAAGATATGTGTCAAGCGAGCTGTGCCCTCCTCCTCAAATAATTATATTATTCATGTAGCAGATCAAGAGCCAGTCCATGTGTTTGATCCGGCCCCCACATAAGCATTATGGCCATTACTACGGACCCGTTATATAATTATCCTGGCATTATGGAAAGAGACTTGTTTTTCTGGTTGGTGCTCCAGTGATGTCCTGTTATTGCCTGTGTTATGATTGATGTTTGGGGTTTGTGATGTATGAACTGCGTGTGTGGGAGTGTGTAAGAGAGAGAGAGAGTGAGAGTGAGAGAGAGAGAGAGAGAGAGAGAGATAGATTGATAGATATGGGTGGGAGCTGTTTGTGAGGTGTTGAGTGCGTGTGGGCGATTGTGATTGCGTAAGAGATGGAGTATGGAATGGATAGATAGAGAGAGAGAGAGAGAGAGAGAGAGAGAGAGAGAGAGAGAGAACCTGAAAGTGAGAGATTGAGTGTTTCTGTGTGAGAGTGGGTGTGTTATAATGGGTTACGTGCACTTTACTAATCGTGTGTATAATATAGAAAACAGGGACTATAACAACTGTGTGTTTGTAATGAGCTGTAGTGTGGGTCGGTGGAACTGTTTGTGTGGTGATGAGTGCGTGTAGGAGTTTGTGAGTGTGTTGTGGGAATGCGTATGTGAGTATGTACGTTGGTTTATGGTTGTTTGAGTGCGTGAGTAAGGGTATGTGTGTGTATGTTTGTTTTTGAGTGTATGAGAAAGGTTATGTATGTGTATGT
The DNA here is from genome assembly GCA_032716605.1 of Paralithodes platypus. Classification (NCBI taxonomy): domain Eukaryota; kingdom Metazoa; phylum Arthropoda; class Malacostraca; order Decapoda; family Lithodidae; genus Paralithodes; species Paralithodes platypus. The sequence continues at coordinate 15,937,617 of CM064544.1, read as the reverse complement.
GTGTGTGTGTGTGTGTGTGTGAGAAAGGGTATGTGTGTGTGTGTGCATGTATGTTTGTGAGCGTATGAGAAAGGGTATATGTGTACCTCCAGTCCCATCCATCATACGCAGACGACTCTACCTTACACTACTCAATTAGTTTTCCAGAACGCCCCAGCCAGCAATCCCTCAAAGACAAACGTAGTGCAGCCATGCATTGAACACTTATCCACTGATATAATTGCTATTTCAAATTGGGGCAGAGGAAAACCTTGTTGCCTTTAATGTTTGCAAAACCCAATTTCTCCATTTTACGACCCGTCCGGAACTCCCAGAGGATACTTCAACAATACAAAAATCAATCCTTCATCTTCTCTTAATTATCTTGGTGTCTATTTTGCTTTTGCTCTCACTTGGAAGGACCATATTACCAGTCTTGCTAAGGCAGCCTCCCAGAAGCTGGGTGTGCTCAATCGCCTCAAGGGGTTCTTTACCCCTGCACAGCTTCTTGCTCTGTACAGGGGCACTGTGTGTCCTTGTATTGAATATTGTTCACATGCGTGGGGAGGATCCTCTCACACCGCACTACTAGACAAAGTAGAAAGGAAGGCCTTTCGTATCATTAACTCCCGCCCTCTCACCAACTCTCTGAAATCTCTCTCTCTCTTCGCCGCAGTATTGCATCTCTCACTATTCTATCGCTACTTTAATAATCAGTGTTCCTCAGAGCTCTCCCAGTGTATACCACCGCCTCTATGTAGGGCCTGTGGTACCCGTCTTGCAACACAATCGCACCCCTACTCTCTTTAACTCTCCAACCCATGAGTGAAACGTTACTCTCAGACTTTCTTTTGTTCAACAGCTCCGTGTGTCCAGGCATTTTGGCTCGAACGCCCCTTGATTTTGGCCCTGTCACTCTTTCGACTCTGGGGGAAGCACTTGCTACAGGCAGTTCTGCCTTTTGCCTCCCTCACTCACATAGAAAAAAAATGTTTGTGAGTGTATGAGAAAGGTTGTGTGTGGGTGTGTGTGTAAATGGAGTAGCGCTGTGTTTGCTAGTGTGTGTGTTATATACAGTATATATATATATAATTGGGTTTTTTTCCTCCTTACACGTATTGCATGTAACAGGATTTTTGTTTTTGTGGTTCGACCTAAATACCCTGCTTACCGAAACATTGCTATAGACATCATAGACCTTATCTTTATATCTTACGTTCGTACTGGACGCTTATATAGGTCTCTTTTTTTTATTCTGTTTCAAGGCCATATTTAAGGGGAGATGGTTGATTTTTCTGGCGCCCCCCCCCCCCCTCTCCCTCATGTTTAGACCCATTAGTTTGCAGATTGTGTGATGTTTGGCTCATTAATTTGGCGATTTCATTACTTTTCGCCTCCTTTCTTTGTCAATAATATGCCTTTCGTGCCATCTAGGTGTCAATTTCTTTCCTGGCGAGCGATAGCAAGCTTGTAATTTTGGAGGAACCGGCCTTCATCCGAAACCGTTTTCTACCGAAAAATATACAAATTCATCTAGAAGGGGGAACTCGGGGATGTTTTTTAAAGCATGAAGGAGGTCTAGAGAGGAAACTAAACAACAACAAAAACATAATAATAATAAATACATAAATAGACCAATAAATAAAACCTCCCCCTTAAGTCAGTTGTATAAGGGTCCCAAAATATACAGCTTAGTCCTCCCTACTGTATAATCTGTCTCTGCCCATGACTGTAAATCAGTCTAATACTGTGTGGTGTCCGGATATTTGGACTTACATGGGTTTTTTCAATGGGGGGGGGGATTATATCTTTCTGTCTTTCTTCTTCTTCTTCTTCCTCTTCTTCTTATACTCCTCTTCTTCTTCTTCTTCCTCTTCTTCTTTTTCTATTTCTTCTTCTTCGTCGTCGTCTTCTTCTTCTTCTTCTTCGTCTTCTTCTTCTTCTTCTTTTTCTTCTTTTTTCTTTTTCTTTTTCTTTTTCTTGTTCTCCTTGTTCTTCTTTTTCTTCTCTTTCTTCTGCTCTCTCTCTCTCTCTCTCTCTCTCTCTCTCTCTCTCTCTCTCTCTCTCTCTCTCTCTCTCTCAATGAACAGGCAAATACTACATGTAACTTTGACGCTTGACCAATTCCTTTGTATGATAATGAACTATGCATTTATTTATATAAATAAAATAGAAAATGATCTACTTCAAGGTAGTTTATTTATTAGTTTTGTTTTCTAATTGGCTAAATATACTGTACATCTGGGAGGCTAACCCTTTCAGTCCTATGACTTCTGTGTTATCAGTTTATTATTACCACCATTAAATAATTGTATTCAATTTAGGAAGGACATATGAGAGTAACAGGGATAAGTTAGATATGTGTTATACCTTTACTCAGTTTTCTAAAGTAAACGCGATTAAAATGGCAAATGACGTTATACTGACACCATTAACCCCTTCAGTACCATGACGCCTTATTACCTTTGATTCTGGGTAAAATTAGATGATTGTATGCAGCTTAAGAAGGACCTATGTTATTAAGAGGGTTGATTGAGTTGGTATTTACCCATTTGAGTCGAGAGGTAGATTATAAACTAAAACAAATTGTCTAATGGTAGGCAGAATATTACGTAATGGTGGTAAAGGGGTTAAAGAATTATTTGTACTGACGTTATTAACCCTTGCACGCATATGACGCTATGTTGAGCCTATTGGGGATACTTTAAAGCCTGTGTTACCATCAGGGGTATTTAGAAACCTTTAGTTTAGTTACTTCAACCTCTGCAGTTGTCTTTGAGTTAGCTGTGGGCAGAAAACTAATTTTGGAGAGGTAATTATAAGAGTGAGAGAACTCTAATTCTTATTGCTAATCTGGCAACCTCTGCGTCATAAATGCGTGAAAGGGTTAATCTGAAAATATATAATGTCTAGTATAAAGACTGTCACACATTTCGCCAATCGTTATCAGGGTTTGTCATCATAATATCACAATTATTAAAGTTTACCTGCCAATTATATTATGATGAACCCTAATATTGACTGTTTACGGGGGTTACCTTCTTTTGTTATTGTTTGTGTTTTGTTATTGTTATCATATATCTGGTTTTAGTTTGCTCCCTAGACCTGTATCCAGCTTAAAAGAAACACCCTCATGACCTCCCTTTGAAATATATTTATACATTTTTCGGTAGAAAAATTTCCTGGCCGAGGGCTGGTTCCTACCAAAATAAAGGCTCGCTATCGCTCGCCAAGAAAAAGTCGACACCTACTGTAAATGGCACGAAAGGTGTTAATATTCTTAAATAAATGGGGCTAAAGGTCTTAAAATCGCCCAACTAATGGGGCGAACGTCTCAATATCTCCTAACTATTCGGGTTAAACATGAGGGAGAAGGGGGTCCAGCAAAACCAAGAACTTCCCCTTAACACTAATATTGACTGTTTAATTGATATGAGCGCCATTAATATTAGTGCCTTCTTAACTGGTGTGTTATTAAATATGTATTAAATATGTATTATGTGTTTTATGTTCTGATTTGTATTAATATTTATGTTATGTGTATTTATTCAGAATATATTAATCACATACAATTTTGTGTCTCTCTCTCTCTCTCGCTTTCTCTCTCTCTCTCTCTCTCTCTCTCGCTCTCTCTGGCGCGCGCGCGTGCGTACACACACACACACGCACACACGCACACACGCACACACACACACACACACACTATTATTTATCATACAAGAGCAAAGAAGGAAATCACGGTATTGAAAATATTGACTTTAGGTTTCCTAATTATCAGTGTTTCTCTGCCGGCAAGAAAAGGTATGCAAAAAGACAGTTCTAATGTAATCAATAAATAACAAATTAAGCTAAATTAAGATAAAAACAAATACACCATTCTATTTCATAAGGTGTTATATCTGTAAACAATTACGCAGTATCCAGGAACTCCATCAAAACAAATACACTTTAATTCAACCTGTGATATTATTGGGCCCCAACTTTTGAGGTCATTAAGCTGCCTTAATTAGTGTGAAGCTAATATAGCCACGGGATAATCATTATAGAGTAGTGTGTCTGTTCGGGGAGGATGGAAGGGTTGATGAACTCAGCTATTTTAGGCTTCACTCCAGGAATTTAAAGATTTTAAGACGTTTCACCTTATTTGTTCTGGATAATACATGTTGGTGGTGTAATGGTTTAGATGCTTGTGTTCTAGGTGTGGTGTCCCGAGTTCAAATCCCGGAAGGACCTTATGTTTTCATTAGTTATTCAAGTACATTGTGGTTTGTAATTTACGATTAATGTTAAGAACGGTGTGTTATTTAACTGTCTTCGTAGCGCAATGGATAAATGCACTGAATTTCGGTGTGAGCATCCTATTTTCGAATCCCTGGACTGCCACATGTATTTGTTGATTTCATTAATTGAGTTTAGGAGTAAAGTCGGTTGGTGAAGGGAACATAATAATAACCTCAAACTAACAGTTCACAGCTGTACAAAGTACTATTCCCCTTGCTTTCCGTGGCAGTCCATCCTTACGAATTCTTTCCTTACCCTTGACGTGAGGTCTGTGGATAATTGAAGGACATATGTTGAGGTACAGTAGCAGATATACTACATCCTGTTCCAAATACCTAGGCCAAAACACCTGACCACTAACCTCTATAACTCACAAACGACTACAGTAATCGCGCTAATACTCCTACCACTTGGGAAGAGTTGGTCAGGAAATGGGTGTGGAAATGTACAGCTCATTTGCTCTAACCCTTTTTATGTTATAAAGGTTAGGGTTCACAATTTCTGGCCTACCTATTTGGAACAGGGTATAGCTACAACATGCTTAGTGAAGATCAATAGGTTGGTGTTGTTATTGTTTGTCGAGTATACAGTATATACTGTATATATATAGTCAGTCAGTCAGTCATAGTTTTATTTCATAAAAGATACATTGTACATCTTTTACATAATACTAAAATAAACAAATATAATACATAGACATATTGTTTAACGTAATATTCGTTAGGACCTGTGTACCTGCCTACAGTTATCCTAGACCTACTATTTAAGGACTTAGTAGAGGAACGGACAGAAATGTGGATATAATAATGAGATAAGGATAAGATGGAGGACGAGGACAGCTCAGACGAGGCTCCATCACAAAGGTCAAAACATTACAAAAAATGCTGCATATGTACCAAACATGAACACAACTGTGAGCATTGCAGTTGTGTGAAGAGAAATAAAAGTTGAACAAACTGTAATAAAGGGAACAATTGTCGAAACCCTTTAGGTAGAACAGGAACGAGTGGAGAGACGGCAGCAAACTCCCAGAGTGAGCAACGGGAGGCAGATGAGGGAGGCCGTCAGGGTGGCAGGGAACCCGAAACAATAAGGGGAGTAGCAAGGGACTCAAGGGCCCCAAGAGAGATAGAAGAACCCCAAGAAGCGGAATGTAATGAGGAGCCAACAAGAGACACAGGAGAGGGAGACGACAACCGAGACGGAAGAGAGGATGGCAGGCCTCCAAGGGGGCCAAATGAAGCAGGCAGAGGTGGAAACATACTCTGGAAAGGGTTACGGGAAGAGGAAGTTAGAATTTGGATTGATGCAACGTACTCAGAAATAGTATATTGGTCTGCAGACAACTTTTTCAACCCTCCAAAACGTGGTGCCACCACCAACATGCTGAACGATATGACAAAGCTCATTTATAACTATGTCTATGACACATCTTTAGCCCCGTATGGTCTCAAGATAATTTTCAGCATTCCACATCTCTTCTTGCAAAAAACTCACCACAAATCTAATCAAGGCGAAAATGTGACTGCGCTAACAAGAAGAATGAAATTATGGAATGAGAACAAGATGGATGACTTACTCAATGAAGCCAGAGCATTACAAGGGAGACTAGGCAGGCGGCGGCAAAAAAAGAAAAACAATGAAGAAGAGGCCAGGAGATTCGGCGACCAGATGAGGCAAGGAAAAGTGGCACCTGCAATAAGGTCCCTGACAAAGGAGGCAGCTTGTGGGTTGCTGCCTATCACAAGAGAAACCATCCAAATGTTGAAAGAGAAACATCCACAACCTAGTGTCCATGAGAGTCAGAGGCTAGAGGGTGATTATATACCACCGAACACCGTCATATACGAACGAATCACAGGCGAAATGATTTGGAAAAAGGCTCTAGGGACACAAGGCAGTGCAGGCCCATCAGGGCTGGATGCAAACGGCTGGAGGACAATCCTGAGTAGAGCAATCTTCGGACTAGCAGCAACAGACTTCTGTAGCTCTGGCAGCTCTTGCAAGAAAGATGACCACCCAAAATTTTCAACATTTGGAGGCTTACACAGCTTGTCGCCTAATACCTTTAGACAAGAATCCAGGATGCAGACCAGTAGGAGTGGGTGAAGTGCTGAGAAGAAGAATCGGAAAATGCATAATGGAAGTGGTGAAAGACGATGTACGGTCAGCGGCCGGTAATCTCCAAGTGTGCGCCGGCCACCAAGCAGGGGGAGAGGCAGCAATTCATGCCATAAGAAAAATATATGAGCAAGTGGACTGTGAAGCTGTGCTGCTAGTGGATGCAACAAACGCCTTTAACACCATCAACAGAAAGACGGCAATACATAACATCAAAGTAAAATGCCCCAGTTTTGCCACCTATGTAGAGAACACCTATAAAAAGCCTGCGGACCTCTTCATAGTAAACAACCAGAACACACGAAGGGGAACACCTCTGAAATCAATGGAAGGAACCACACAAGGTGACCCAGTAGCAATGGCAATGTACGCCTTAGGTCTCTCAGTGTTGCTAACCTTAACCCGGGAACTGCCGGGAGACTCTTAAGAGTTCCCCCGGCGGACTGCGGGGAGACTTTTAAGAGTCAGAGAAAACAAAAATCAACTTTTGACATAGATTTTTTTGTTTATTTATTTTTTTTTTATTTTTTTTTTTTGGCCCTGGGCCATGCAAAATCTCAGTCCTCTACCTCCCCTCCTTCCCCACTTTCCTCCTCTCCTTCAGTTATCACCTATTTTCCCTGTTATTCCCTTATTCTGAGGTATATTTTCGTGCTAACATTAGAAATCCGGTTGCAGGGTGTGGTCATCACTGATAGAAAGCGAATGCAAGAGAGAGAGAGAGAGTATCGATCGACTGTGTCTCAGTGGCCTTGGGGGAAATTGGCGGGAAAGCAGCTTGCCTCACCCATACATTATACAACTCGCGGGCTATATCTCCGATTTTGACCATCCAAACGTTGTTTTCACTCGTTTTATTGTTGTTTCAGGTTAATACCTTTATAATCAACCCATAATAGGCGCATATGGATAAGTATTAATGCTATTAATGGTACAATGAATATTTTAGTGACGGAAACACCTCAAATACATGCGCACAGGGAGAGTACAAAGGAGTACAAAGGAAATCAAGCAACAACAGATCTAGTGACCCTTCTAGGCTGCTTGTCCTCCAAAACACTGAGGATCAAGTGTCCAAACAGTGGTTTAGAGTGGGTAAGGGAACATTGGAAAGGGAACTACTGCCCTGCCACTAACGTGGCAGGACTAGAAGTTAGTAGGGGACATATGGGTTAGTAACTGAGGGGAGGATAAAATAAAGTTATTCATTTACAAACGCAGTCAGTCGCAGGTTTGATGCGAGATACAGTATTTGTCTAGGCGGAATTTAAATGAATCAACGGTTCTGCAGTCTATAATGTCTCGGGGAAGCCCATTCCACAAGTTGACAACTCGATTGAAGAAGAAATTCTTAGATTCGTGTGAGTTAAAAGATTTACCAATAATTTTGCAACCGTTTCCCCGCGTGTAATTAGATTGGTCGATAGTGAAGTACTTACTACAGTTCATATTGTCGATGCCTTTGATGATTTTGAACACTTGAATTAAGTCACCTCTTAATCTGCGCTGGGTTAAAGGAAATTGATTTAATTCTCTAAGACGCTCTTCGTATGGTTTGTTCTTTAGGCTAGGTATCATTTTGGTAACTCTACGTTGAACTCGTTCTAGCTTGTTTATGTCTTTTTGGTAATAAGGGCACCAGCATTGAACGCAGTATTCCAGAAGAGGGCGGACTAAGGAATTGTAAAGGGGTAGGATTACGTCTTTGGATTTATGCTCAAATGATCTGCCTATAAAGCCAATTATTTTGTTTGCCTTCTTAACAACTTCTGAACATTGTTGACTCGGTTTTCGGTTACTCGATATTGTTACTCCCAGATCGGTTTCTCTGTTTACATTCTTAAGCTGAGTGCCATTCATCGAATAGTTTGCTTTCTCATTTAGGTATCCGATATGTAGTACTTTACTTTAGAGAGGTGTCTAATTACCCCCATGCGCACTTCAGAGGTTAACAAGCCATGAGGCGACGCAAGTAAAGCAGGTGGCCTATGCAGACGATCTCACTGGAGCGGGAAAAGTCAACAATCTCAAGCACTGGTGGGAGCAAATATCAGAGGTAGGACCAAAAATAGGGTACCATCCAAATGCCAGAAAGTCAATACTAATAGTAAAAACAGAACATTATGAAAGGGCGGTAGAAGCTTTCAGCGGTAGTGAAGTGGTAGTAACAAAGGACGGACAGCGTCACCTTGGGGCGGTGATCGGCACGGAAGAGTTCAAGAACAAATACATAGAGGAGAAGGTCTGAGAATGGGTAAAAGAAATTGAGAAACTGGCCAATATTGCAAAGACGGAACCACAGGCCGCGTATTCGGCATTCACATATGGGGTCAAACATCGCTGGACCTACTTGATGAGAACCGTTCCAAATGTGAGCGCATTACTTCAACCGCTGGAAGATGCCATCAGAGACAAACTCATCCCAGCGTGGATAAAGTTGCACACCCCGAATGATACAGAGAGGGAGCTGCTCGCACTGCCTCCTAGGTTGGGAGGGATGGGAATCATCGACCCAGTGAAGAGGGCGGTAACGGAATACCAGAACTCAGTAAAGATAACAGGATCTCTCACTGACCGTATCATAGCACAAGATTCTGACGGTGAAGTAGACCAGGCAGACATCTACAACATCAGAAAGACCATCACATCAGAGAGGCAAAACTCACAGAAAAATGACCTGGCACAATTGATGGGACAACTTCACCCGAGACAAACAAGAAAACTACAAATAACACAAGAAACGGGCGCTTCAAATTGGCTGACAACACTACCAATCAAG
>CM064544.1:15800957-15925957 GCA_032716605.1 Paralithodes platypus | reverse complement strand
GGAAACCCAAGCCCCACCCAGGGCCCTGTGCCCTTCAGCAATTATGAAGAGAAAGTTGAGGGGCAAAGGAAAAATGTGACGCTTTGGCTTCCAATCTTGGTAGATTGGGAGGTCAATCCACGGAAGAGATGCCGTCACTTGAGATCTAGAAAATATATAAGTAAAAGGAACAGTAAGAGTAAGCTATGGGTATGGCAGAGATCGCGCAGTTCTCACTCTGATAGACCAGCCCATCACCCTCACACCTGTTTACTCACACACTATTCTTGTTTACCCTCTCGCAGTAATTCTCTCTCACCCACGCACTTCGCATACTCTACAAAGTTTGCATCAAGCACACATTGACACAGTCGTTCATACACACTCTCTTTCCCGCACTTTACCCTCCATACTTTCTCATCCATACTCTGCTAACACACTCCAAAATACTTCTCTAACAACACTGCCCAACACACTACTATTCCCAACGTATGCACCACACTATTTCATACATCTCTCCTAATATTCTACCATTAACTCCCACACACTCACTCTTCCTAATATACTCCCCGTCCCTCTCTCTATCACACACTCTCACAAACTCTCTCCAACACACGCACTATTGATCACTCTATCACACACTCTGCTACACACTCTTACTAACATACTCCCCATCACTCTATCACACACTCTGCTACACACACACTATCACTCTATCACACACTCTCTCCAACACACACACTATCACTCTATCACACACTCTGCTACACACTCTTACTAACATACTCCCCATCACTCTATCACACACTCTCTCCAACACACACACTATCACTCTATCACACACTCTGCTACACACTCTTACTAACATACTCCCCATCACTCTATCACAAACTCTCTCCAACACACACACTATCACTCTATCACACACTCTGCTACACACTCTTACTAACATACTCCCCATCACTCTATCACAAACTCTCTCCAACACACACACTATCACTCTATCACACACTCTGCTACACACTCTTACTAACATAATCCCCATCACTCTATCAAAAACTCTCTCCAACACACACACTATCACCCTATCACACACTCTGTTACACACTCTTACTAACATACTCCCCATCACTCTATCTCAAACTCTCTCCAACACACACACTATCACACACTCTGCTACACACTGTTACTAACATACTCCCCATCACTCTATCACAAACTCTCTCCAACACACACACTATCATTCTATCACACACTCTGCTACACACTCTTACTAACATACTCCCCATCACTCTATCACAAACTCTCTCCAACACACATACTATCACTCTATCACACACTCTGCTACACACTCTTACTAACATACTCCCCATCACTCTATCACAAACTCTCTCCAACACACACACTATCACTCTATCACACACTCTGCTACACACTCTTACTAAAATACTCCCCATCACTCTATCACAAACTCTCTCCAACACACACACTATCACTATATCACACACTCTGCTACACACTCTTACTAACATACTCCCCATCACTCTCTCGCAAACTCTCTCCAACACACACACTATCACTCTATCACACACTCTGCTGCACACTCTTACTAACATACTCCCCATCACTCTATCACAAACTCTCTCCAACACACACACTATCACACACTCTGCTACACACTGTTACTAACATACTCCCCATCACTCTATCACAAACTCTCTCCAACACACACACTATCACTCTATCACACACTCTGTTACACACTCTTACTAACATACTCCCCATCACTCTATCACAAACTCTCTCCAACACACACACTATCACTCTATCACACACTCTGCTACACACTCTTACTAACATACTCCCCATCACTTTATCACAAACTCTCTCCAACACACACTGTGACGTCTACCAGCGTTGGCAGAATCGCCTCCCATTAGCCACTAGCGCTCGCCAGGGCAGTGAAGTGGGCTACAGTTATCAGAGAATGTTGTTCTTTCTTTCATAGTACTTGCATTGTTACAGACAGTCCAGTGGGGGTCTTTATTTTCGTCTGTGACAACGGGAAGTATTTTATATCATGAGTAAAATATAAGATGCATTGTAGTGTGATGTTGAGAGAGAGAGAGAGAGCGGGCAGTGAGGGGGTAGTGAATGTTGCTTCCCTCCTCCCTCCTCCCTCCCGGAAGAGTTTTTCCCGCCCCCGCGGGCTTTCTCTTGTCTTTGATTAGCTGGTGGTTCTTGGCGCGTCCTAGGGGCCTGCTGCCTTGTGACGTATCGGCCTGTGATTGGCCGACCACCATGCCTTTGTGGGATCCTGAGGGTCCCGAGGAGCTACCCTCCTCAGAGAAGGCTAGGGACGCACATGACTAACATCCTTTTTACAACTGTCCCCCATATCTCCACCATTCTGATACTGTCTCTCTCACTCAACTTCCTTCTTTCATTCCTCTAATCTTTTAACGTCACAGCACTCCCTTTGGGTTCTGTACACGATTTCATATCGGCTCATCCTATTGTGTGCGTCGCTCTCATATATATTTCCATGTATTAGAGTAGGCTATAAGGGTTCTTAGTCTATGGAGGTTGGATGATTCTGTGTGTGTCTCCCTCAGTGTCCTTAGTTTATGGAGGTTTGATGACTCTTTGTGTGTGTCTCCCTCATTATCAGTAGTGCTCTGCTGGGTTATTTAATGCTAGACTGGGATGAGGTTTCTGTTGTCGTTGTCACCGATGTGTGTATGGTTCGCTTATACCTACACGACTGCGACGGTTTCTGTGGTAGCCTAGGTCATCCTTTTGGTTGTGTCTTTTGCGAGTGCAGGGCATTAGCCTACTACCTTATAACACAGTGCTGCCTCTTTGCTTGACTTTAGAGGGATCGCCAGGGTAGAACTAGATACTTGAGATCTGGATCTACCAAGAGAGCATCCCCGTCATTAACGTAACTTTAATCATACCGCCTTAAGGACAATGCTAGGCTATAAAGCTCGTCTTGCTCAGCCACAGTTTCCTAACCTTGATATCCCAGCTAGATTTTATTCGCCGAGCAGACACTAGTTAGGACATAAGCTCGTTTTGATATGTACGCATTATTATTCACAGTATTTATTAGTCTAGGTTGTTATTGAGTTGCACAACCATAGCAGACTGTTTCGTTGATGAGGAAGTACTTCTTTTAGTGTCGAGCATTACTGCCGTTGCTCATTTATGATATTCTCGTGTCAGTTAACATTATATGTCCTATCTTTTAGTGTATTCAGTCTACACGTGTGGTGTCCTGCCTCCTGCCTTTATATAATTAAAGATACGAGCATCTTATGAGCATCAGACTTTCTTCAGAAGTTTCCAGGTCTATGCTGTAGGACTATACTTCACTTTCTTTCATATAGGAGTGAAGAGTTTATTGTTGTTTAGAGTAACTGTATTGAAGCATCTTTTTATTGTATTAAATCTTGCAGTGATTTAATTGATCTTTCCATAGCTTCCCTTTTATGCATTTTAACGTAACTTGCATCTTGTTTGTTATCAGGCTATACCAGTGTGGGTTAGCCTGAAGTAGAGTACATTTATGCCCAGTAAAGGATACCCCGTTATCGCAGATTAACTTTGCAGGGTATAGGTGTTTTTGTTCGCCGGCATATAAGTTCAAGGGTTTGGATCTAGCGTACCGTTGTTGCATAGTGCCCTATTACTAGTCCAATCATTAAGTGCCCTTGTTTTATTCGTAGCCCCGGTCGTAACAACACACTGTCACTCTATCACACACTCTGCTACACACTCTTACTAACATACTACCCATCACTCTATCACACACTCTCTCCAACACACACACTATCACTCTATCACAAACTCTGCTACACACTCTTACTAACATACTCCCCATCACTCTATCACACATTCTCTCCAACACACACACTATCACTCTATCACACACTCTGCTACACACTCTTACTAACATACTCCCCATCACTCTATCACAAACTCTCTCCAATGCACACACTATCACTATCACACACTCTGCTACACACACACTATCACTCTATCACACACTCTCTCCAACACACACACTATCACTCTATCACACACTCTGCTACACACTCTTACTAAGATACTCCCCATCACTCTCTCACACACTCTCTCCAACACACACACTATCACTCTATCACACACTCTGCTACACACTCTTACTAACATACTCCCCATCACTCTATCACACACTCTCTCCAACACACACACTATCACTCTATCACACACTCTGCTACACAGTCTTACTAACATACTCCCCATCACTCTATCACACACTCTCTCCAACACACACACTATCACTCTATCACACACTCTGCTACACACTCTTACTAACATACTCCCCATCACTCTCTCACACACTCTCTCCAACACACACACTATCACTCTATCACACACTCTGCTACACACTCTTACTAACATACTCCCCATCACTCTCTCACAAACTCTCTCCAACACACACACTATCACTCTATCACACACTCTGCTACACACTCTTACTAACATACTCCCCATCACTCTATCACACACTCTCTCCAACACACACACTATCACTCTATTACACACTCTGATACACACTCTTACTAACATACTCCCCATCACTCTCTCACACACTCTCTCCAACACACACACTATCACCCTATCACACACTCTGCTACACACTCTTACTAACATACTCCCCATCACTCAATCACACACTCTCTCCAACACACACACTATCACTCTATCACACACTCTGCTACACACTCTTACTAACATACTCCCCATCACTCTATCACACACTCTCTCCAACACACACACTATCACCCTATCACACACTCTGCTACACACTCTTACTAACATACTCCCCATCACTCTATCACACACTCTCTCCAACACAGACACTATCACTCTTTCACACACTCTGCTACACACTCTTACTAACATACTCCCCATCACTCTATCACACACTCTCTCCAACACACACACTATCACTCTATCACACACTCTGCTACACACTCTTACTAACATACTCCCCATCACTCTATCACACACTCTCTCCAACACACACACACTATCACTCTATCACACACTCTGCTACACACTCTCACTAACATACTCCCCATCACTCTATCACACACTCTCTCCAACACACACACTATCACTCTATCACACACTCTGCTACACATATATTATATATTAATATATATATTAATATATATTAATATAATTAATATATTAATTAATAGTAGATTGTGTTGAGGGTTATCGATAGGGTCTGGAGCCACAATATCATTAGCTTGCTATATGAGGTCTGACCGGTGTGGAGGTCACAATATTGACATAGGGGTACACTGTACCGGCGATGGTACACCAGGTACTCGTTATATTAAATGTGGATTGTGTTGAGGGTTGTGGATAGGGTCTGGAGCCACAATATCATTAGCTTGCTATATGAGGTCTGACCGGTGTGGAGGTCACAATATTGACATAGGGGTACACTGTACCGGCGATGGTACACCAGGTACTCGTTATATTAAATGTGGATTGTGTTGAGGGTTGTGGATAGGGTCTGGAGCCACAATATCATTAGCTTGCTATATGAGGTCTGACCGGTATGGAGGTCACAATATTGACATAGGGGTACACTGTACCGGCTATGGTACAACAGGTACACGTGATATTAATAGTGGATTGTGTTGAGGGTTGTGGATAGGGTCTGGAGCCACAATATAATTAGCTTGTAATATGAGGTCTGACCGGTATTGAGGTCACAAAATTGTCATAGGGGTACACTGTACCGGTTATGGTACACCAGGTACAATTTATATTAATAGTGGATTGTGTTGAAGGTTGTGGATAGGGACTGGACCCACGATATCATTACCTTGCTATATGAGGTCTGACCGGTATGGAGGTCACAATATTGACATAGGGGTACACTGTACCAGCTATGGTACACCAGGTTCTCGTTATATTAATAATGGATTCTGTTGAGGGTTGGGATAGGGTCTGGAGCCACAATATCATTAGCTTGCTACATGAGGTCTGACCAGTATGAAGGTCACAATATTGACATAGGAGTACACTGTACCAGCTATGGTACACCAGGTACTCGTTATATTAATAGTGGATTGTGTTAAGGGTTTTGGATAGAGACTGGAGCCACAATATCATTAGCTTGCTATGTGAGGTCTGACCGGTATGGAGGTCACAATATTGACATAGGGGTACACTGTACCGGCTATGGTACAATAGGTACACGTGATATTAATAGTGGATTGTGTTGATGGTTGTGGATAGGGTCTCGAGCCACAATATAATTAGCTTGTAATATGAGGTCTGACCGGTATGGAGGTCACAAAATTGTCATAGGTGTACACTGTAGTGGCTATGGTACACCAGGTACAAGTTATATTAATAGTGGATTGTGTTGAAGGTTGTGGATAGGGACTGGACCCACGATATCATTAACTTGCTATATGAGGTCGGACCGGCATGGAGGTAACAATATTGACATAGGGTTACAGTGTACCGGCTATGGTACACCAGGTACTCGTTATATTAATAGTGGCTTGTGTTGAAGGTTGTGGATAGGGACTGGGGCCACAATATTTTTAGGTTGTTATATGAGGTCTGACCGGTATGGAGGTCACAATATTGACAAAGGGGTACAGGTGCCGGCTATGGTACACCAGGTACACGTTATATTAATAGTAGATTGTGTTGAGGGTTGTGGATAGGGTCTTTTGCCACAATATAATTTGCGTGCTATATGAGGTCTGACCGGTATGGAGGTCACAATATTGACATAGGGGTACACTGTACCGGATATGGTACACCAGGTACTTGTTATATTAATAGTAGATTGTGTTGAAGGTTGTGGATAGGTTCTGGAGCCACAATATCAATAGCTTGCTATATGACGTCTGACCGGTATGGAGGTCAAAATGTTGACATAGGGGTACACTGTACCGGCTATGGTACACCAGGTGCTCGTTATATTAATAGTGGATTGTGTTGAGGGTTGTGGATAGGGTCTGGAGCCACAATATCATTAGCTTGCTATATGAGGTCTGACCGGTATGAAGGTCACAATATTGACATAGGGGTACACTGTACCGGCTATGGTACACCAGGTACTCGTTATATTATTAGTGGATTGTGTTAAGGGTTGTGGTTAGGGAGTGGAGCCACAATATCATTAGCTTGATATATGAGGTCTGGCCGGTATGGAGGTCACAATATTGACATAGGGGTCCACTGTACCGGCTATGGTACACCAGGTACTTGTTATATTAATAGTCGATTCTCTTGAGGGTTGTGGATAGGGTCTGGAGCCACAATATTATTAGCTTGCTATACGAGGTCTGACCGGTATGGAGGTCACAATATTGACATAGGGGTACACTGTACCGGCTGTGGTACACCAGGTACTCATTATATTAATAATGGATTGTGTTGAGGGTTTTGGATAGGGTCTGGAGCCGCAATATCATTAGATTGTTATATGAGGTCTGACCGGTATGAAGGTCACAATATTGACATAGGGGTACACTGTACCGGCTATGGTACACCAGGTACTCGTCATATTAATAGTGGATTGTGTTGAGGGTTGTGGATAGGGACTGGAGCCACAATATCATTAGCTTGCTATATAAGGTCTGACCGGTATGGAGGTCACAATATTGACATAGGGGTACACTGTACCGGCTATGGTACACCAGGTACACGTTATATTAATAGTGGATTGTGTTGAAGGTTGTGGATAGGGACTGGACCCACGATATCATCAGCTTGCTATAAAAGGTCTGCCCGGTATGGAGGTCACAATATTGACATAGGGGTACAGTGTACCGGCTAGGGTACACCAGGTACTCGTTATATTTATAGTGGATTGTGTTGAAGGTTGTGGATAGGGACTGGGGCCAAAATATTTTTAGGTTGTAATATGAGGTCTGCCCGATATGGAGGTCACAATATTGACAAAAGGGAACACTGGGCCGGCTATGGTACACCAGGTACACGTTATATTAATAGCGGATTGTGTTGAGGGTTGTGGATAGGGTCTTTTGCCACAATATCATTGGCATGCTATATAAGGTCTGACCGGTATGGAGGTCACAATATTGACATAGGGGTACACTGTACCGACTATGGTACACCAGGTACTCGTTATATTAATAGTAGATTGTGTTGAAGGTTGTGGATAGGGTCTGGAGCCACAATATCATTAGCTTGCTATTTGAGGTCTGACCTGTATGGAGGTCACAATATTGACATAGGGGTACACTGTATTGGCTATGGTACACCAGGTACTCGTCATATTAAAATTGGATTGTGTTGAGGGATGTGGGTAGGGCCTGGAGCCACAATATCATTAGCTTGCTATATGACGTCGGACCGGTAAGGAGGTCAAAATTTTTACATAGGGGTACACTGTACCGGCTATGGTACACCAGGTACTTGCTATATTAATAGTGGATTCTCTTGAGGGTTGGGGATAGGGTCTGGAGCCACAATATCAATAGCTTGCAATATGAGGTCTGACCGGTATGAAGGTCACAATATTGACATAGAGGTACACTGTACCGGCTATGGTACACCAGGTACTCGTTATATTAATAGTGGGTTGTGTTAAGGGTTGTGGTTAGGGACTGGAGCCACAATATCATTAGCTTGATATATGAGGTCTGGCCGGTATGGACGTCACAATATTGACATAGGGGTACCCTGTACCGGCTATGGTACACCAGGAACTTGCTATATTAATAGTGGATTGTGTTGAGGGTATGGGATAGTGTCTGGACCCACAATATCATTTGCTTGCTATATGAGGTCTGACCGGTATAAAGGTCACAATATTGACATAGGGGTACAGTGTACCGGCTCTGGTCCACCAGGTACACGTTATATTAATAGTGGATTGTGTTGAGGGTTGTGGATAGGATCTGGAGCCACAATATCAATACATTGCTATATGAGGTCTGACCGGTATAGAGGTAATAATATTGACAGAGGGGTACACTGTGCCGGGTATGGTACACCAGTTACTCGTTATATTATTTGTGGATTGTGTTGAGGGTTGTGGATAGGGTCTGGAACCACAATATCATTAACTTGCTATTCGAGGTCTGAACGGTATGGAGGTCACAATATTGACATAGGGGTACACTGTACCGGCTATTGTACACCAGGTACTCGTTATATTAATTGTGGATTGTGTTGAGGGTTATGGATAGGATCTGGAGCCACAATATCATTAGCTTGCTATATGAGGTCTGACCGGTATGGAGGTCACAATATTAACCCTCTCCGATATATGACGCGATTTTGAGCCTATTGGGGATACTTTAAAGGCTTTGTTACCATCAGGGGTATTTAGAAACCTTTAGTTTAGTTACCTCAACCTCTGCAGTTGTCTTTGAGTTAGCTGTGGGCTGAAAACTAATTTTTGAGAGGTAATTATAAGAGTGAGAGAACTCTATTTCTTATTGGTAATCTGGGAACCTCTGCGTCATAAATGCGTGAAAGGGTTAACCTAGGGGTACACTGTACCGGCTATGGTACACCAGGTACTCGTTATATTAATAGTGGATTGTGTTGAGGGTTGTGGATAGGGACTGGTGCCAAAATATCATTAGCTTGCCATATGAGGTCTGACCAGTATGGAGGTCACAATATTAACATAGGGGTACACTGTACCCCTATGTCAACTGTTGTGGTTGTTCACGCATTTACGTGAATACAACGTAGTTTTCTTAATGTTGTCACACTGTATAACTAGAGGTATTTGGAAGGTTTTGACAACATAGTAGAATACGTTGTAGTAGTTGATGATATTTTGGTCTATATTCGTCATTGTACAACATTCTTTATTATAGTCCGGCGACCTTTATGGTTGTTGACGCATTTACGTGAATACAACGTATTCTTCTTAATATTGTTAGGTTGTATATCTTGGCATTTGGAAGGTTATGACAATATAGAAAAATACATTGTAGAAGTTGATTAAATTATGGTAATTTACGTTATTCTACAACATTATGTGTTATGGTCCTGCGACTTTTGTGGTTGTTCACGCATGTAGTACATGAATACAACGTTATTTTCGTAAGTTGTCAAGTTGCGGCCACACTTATATATGACGTTGTGACAACGTAAAATTGTTTATTGGCGAATTACACACACCTACACACACACTACCCATCCAACATACACTCCCACACACAGTCTTACACGCACTCTACCCACACCATCCTTTCATGCTCACTCTCCCACACACTCTACCAGGACCCTCTCTATGTCTCGTATCTCTCTTTATATCACCAACCAAGGAATTTTGTTTACCCTCCTTCGCGTTTACTACCCTTCTCTATATTTTCTCTTTTCTTCCTTTCTTCCCACTTCTTTATATTTCTATCCTTCTTTTATTATCACCAGCACTGACTTTCCTAAATTCTTTGACTATCTAAACTCTAAAGTGGAAAACATCCCATCAACCTTTCCGGTCCATGAAATCTCTGTCTTAGAATATTTCAATGTTCACCACCGCCAATGGCTCTCATCTCATTTCACTGACCAACCTGGTGAACAAGCCTACTTCTGTTATGTCCTAAATGACCTAGAGCTGTCCAGCACCTTCTTCGTTTCCCTGACCGCCTCGGAGATCAGACATCTTTGACTTATTTCAATCTCTAATCCTTCTGACTTCACTGTAAGCCTCTTCTCTCCATTGGGCTCCCTCGATCATAAACTTTATCTCTGTCAGCTGTCCTATCTCTTCAGTACGGTCACCCTATCCTCCCAGCCGGAGGGGCTTGTGGCTCTTTGGCGCTGCCAACTGGGAGGCTCCTTAGCAGTACTTCTTTGATTTCCTATGAAATTATTTTTGTTTCCGTGGCCGGGGACACTCGGACTGTACTGAATGCATTACCAATGTAATCATCGTGGGCATGGGGGCATACATTCCATTATCTTTCTCTAAGTTTAATGTAAAAAAGTCTTGGTTTACTTACGCTTGTTCTGCTGCTGTTCGTAATAAGGAGGAAGAATTCAAACGATACCATCACCTTCAAACTTACGAATCTCGTGCTTCCTATATTTCTGCCTGAAATCAAGCCAAATCTGTTGTTCGACTTGCCAAAAAATCTTTCATCAATAACAAATGCTCTGAACTTTCCAACTCTAGCTCTTTCCAAGTTTTCTGGCTTCTAGCCAAAAACCTCTCCAACAATTATACCTCCTCATCTTTCCCTCCTCTTTTCCTCTCTGACGGTACCACCATCACAAAACTGAACTCTTCACTCAAACTGTCGCTTAAAACTCCACCTTGGATGATTCCGGTCTTATTCCTCCCTTTCCATTCCCCTCTCTCCTATGTGTGCCTAACATCATAATCTATTCCAACGATGTACTTGCTGCCCTCGCTGGGCTTAATACTAAAAAAGCGTACGGACCGGATGGTGTTCCTCCTGTTGTACTCAAAATTTTGTCTTCCGTCCTTACGCCTTGCCTAGGCAAACTCCTTCATCTCTGTCTTTCCTCTAACATTTTAACGTCTTTCTGGAAGTTTGCTCTCATTCAACCTGTCCCAAAGATGGATGCACCTCAACCCTCCAACTATCATCCAATTGCTCTCATATCTTGCATCTTCAAAGTTATTTGATCTATTCTTAATCTCAGGCATTTGTTTTCCCATAATCTACTTTCAGATCGCCAGTATGGCATCCTCATGGGCCGGTCTACTGGTGATCTCATTTCTCATTTTACTAACTGTAGGTCATCCTCCTATTGGGACTTAGATGAGACCTTTTCTATTTCAATATAAATATTGAAAGCCTTCGATTGAGTCTACCACACATGTTTTATTTATAAACTACCCTCCTTTGGTTTCTATCCCTCCATCTGTACCTTTATCTTAAATATATATTTTCTGGCCGTTCCATCGCTGCAGCGGTTGTGGATGGCCACCACACACTTCCTCAACCTATCAATTTTGGTGTTCCTCAGTGTTCTGTCCTGTCTCTAGATCTCTTTCTAATATTCATTAACGATCTTCTCATTTGTACCTAAAGTTCTATCCACTTGTATGTGGATGACTACACTATCCAACTAGTTTTCCACAACGACCTATCATGCAATTACTCGAAAATTTACATGATGAGGCCATATCCCGCCTGTCTTCTGATATATCAACTATTTCCGATTGGGCCAGAGATAATCTTGTAACTTTCAATACTTTCAAAACCCAATTTCTCTATCTATCTATCCATCATAATCTTCCACATGACTATCTCTTACTCTTCAACAGTACACAAATCAACCCTTCAATCATCTCTCAATATTCTTGGTGCATCTATTTCTTCTGACCTTTCTTGGAAAGAACATACTACCTAAAAATACATACCATATGAGGAGGAGCACTTTATTGACAACGTTTTGCAGATAGCTTCTTCAGGGCACTGAAGAAGCTATCCAGCATTGCATGGGGAATTCCGGCTTCGCCGGAGACATTTTCTATCGAAAAATTTACAAATTTAGCCTGCTGTTAAAATTTGTTTTTTAAATATGTTGGTTCGCTACCGCTCACCAGGAAAAAATCGACACCTGGGTGGGGATAAACGTCTTATAACAGTAGGCTGAATAGGGCCGAGTGGATACAACCCAGAGAGAGAGGGAGAAGGAGAGAGAAAAAAACGAGGTGGGCCCCCTTTAAAAGACAGACAAATACTATACAGTTTACATAGACACACTGGCCACACAGACCTTACGATCCCAACGAGGTGGTCAGTACTTAATTCCAGTAGGGATAGCAAACTCGATAGTAAGGGAAAGTGGAAGGAAAGGATAGCAGAGAAGAATGTTCTCTCCCTACCCTCTTTTCCCTCTGGCAATTGCTGTACATGAAGACAGTTAGAAGTGAATAACCTCTGAAGGGTTGGAAACTGCCTGAAGGAATTCATACGCTAGTTAGAAATGGAAAGGAAATGTAATGCAATCCTTCACCTATAGTAATATATACACACCCTCTTATGTTCTTCATTCTGTTCAACTTGCCAGATCGTTTTATCATTACTTATTACCTACTCCATCCAAATTTCTTTGTGGTATGAGCCTAGCCTGTTCTTTAATATATCTATTAAGACAACGTCCATTACTTTATTAAAGAGCTAATTCCACCCACTAATTATACTGTGGGTGAAGGAAGGTTTTGTTCCATCTAGGTTGGCTTTCTATCCTATAAAATTAATGTTAACCTGTTTTCTCTTGTAGAACTCTCTTTGGCTCTCTTAAATAGATTATCAGGATTTATGTTACTTTTTTTTCCAGAATCTTAAATCGCTTTATTAGTTGTCCGTTCTTGAAGTGAATATATATCTCGTTCGCTTACTCTTTTGTTTTATGGTTTTTGTTTTGTGATCGGGTCAATTTACTTGCTCTTCGTTGCACAGATTCCAGTTTTTCAGTGTCTTTTATGAGGATGAGAGGCCAGAACTTTACAACATACTCCAGGTGTGGTCTCACTATACGTATATATAGTATTATAATTATGTCTTTGCTGTGATATTGAACATTTCTCCTGATAAACCCTGGTGCTCTGTTTCCTTTGTTAGCTGTTGGCCGTGTATTGGTTTGAAGATATTAGTTGTTGCCGTGTATTGGTTTGAAGATATTAGTTGTTGCCGTGTATTGGTTTGAAGATATTAGTTGTTGCCGTGTATTGGTTTGAAGATATTAGTTGTTGCCGTGTATTGGTTTGAAGATATTAGTTGTTGCCGTGTATTGGTTTGAAGATATTAGTTGTTGCTGTGTATTGGTTTGAAGATATTAGTTGTTGCCGTGTATTGGTTTGAAGATATTAGTTGTTGCCGTGTATTGGTTTGAAGATATTAGTTGTTGCCGTGTATTGGTTTGAAGATATTAGTTGTTGCCGTGTATTGGTTTGAAGATATTAGTTGTTGCCGTGTATTGGTTTGAAGATATTAGTTGTTGCCATGTATTGGTTTGAAGATATTAGTTGTTGCCGTGTATTGGTTTGAAGATATTAGCTATTGCCGTGTATTGGTTTGAAGATATTAGTTGTTGCCGTGTATTGGTTTGAAGATATTAGTTGTTGCCGTGTATTGGTTTGAAGATATTAGCTGTTGCCGTGTATTGGTTTGAAGATATTAGTTGTTGCCGTGTATTGGTTTGAAGATATTAGTTGTTGCCGTGTATTGGTTTGAAGATATAGTTGTTGCCGTGTATTGGTTTGAAGATATTAGTTGTTGCCGTGTATTGGTTTGAAGATATTAGTTGTTGCCGTGTATTGGTTTGAAGATATTAGTTGTTGCCGTGTATTGGTTTGAAGATATTAGTTGTTGCCGTGTATTGGTTTGAAGATATTAGTTGTTGCCGTGTATTGGTTTGAAGATATTAGTTGTTGCCGTGTATTGGTTTGAAGATATTAGTTGTTGCCGTGTATTGGTTTGAAGATGTTAGGTTTTCAATTATAAGTTCGCCTAGGTCTTTTACCTGTGCTACACTATTTTTTTGTTTCTGGATCCTTTTTGTAATGTCTGACATTTATTTACATTAACCCCTTCCTTACCAATGATATATTTTGTGTTATTCCAGCTATATTTAGACAATTTTATGCAGCATAGGAGGAAACCGTGGTACTTAAAATGGATAATCGATATAGTTTGATGCCTTTTAATTGCTACACGTCCTCCCTAAGCTGGATAAAATTGTCTAATAATATCCAGGTTATAACGACAAGGACAACTCGGTACTAAATAGGTTAAAGGGCTTATGACAATTCTCTGACCATTCCGTGATTTCATTTAGGTCTGTTTGCAAAATGATTCCACCGCTTTCTGAATTTGTCGCAGTTCCCATCTTGGTGCCATTCGCGAGTTTGGAAACTATATTATTTATACCACTGTCTATCGTGAACAAAATTGGTCTCAATACTGAGCCCTGAGGGACTCCAAATGAGTTCATGTTGATTTTACACTATACATAATTACTCTTTGCTTTCTTTCATTAAGTCGGTTTATAATCCAATCTTAAATTTTGCTCTGAATTTCTAAGCCCTCGACTTTCTGTAGCAATTTCTAGTGTGGGACCTTGTTCAATGCTTTCTGAAAGTTTAAGTACACTAGGTCGAAACTTTTGGTGATATAATTAACTTTGAATAGGCAGTCATAACATTCTATTACGTTCGTTTGGTATGATCTCTTTGCTCTGAATTTGTGTTGAGTATTGTTGATAAGATTGATCTTCTTAATGTATAATACAATTTCATCCCTTATGATTTATCCTAATATTTTTCCAATTACAGAAGGGAAGCTAATGGGCCTGTAATTGTTCAGTAGTTTTCTTTCACCTTTATTAAATATTGGTGTTATATCCGCTGTCTTCCAGCGGGTGAGTAAATGTCCTTGTTGGTGGGACATATTTAATATTATGGTTAATTTTTCAGCAACTTAATTTTTGACCAACTTTAGAATTTTAGGAACGAACAATTCTGGACCAGGACTTTTATTTTTATTCTGAGAAATATATTTTCTCATGACATCTGATTGAGTGATTTGAAAATTTTGCATGTTATATTATTACCTTGTGACACGCCCAAGTTGTTAGCAATGTTAAAGACAGAATTTATATATTAATTAAGGGTAGAAGCTATAGTTCTGCTATTTGTTTCCAATTCACCTTAACTACTGAGTATTGGGAGAGCGAGAGAGACAGACAGACTGACTGACTGACTGACTAACACACATACATACATAGACCAAAAGCCCCAGGTGTGAGTTAATGTAGTGGCAAATTAAGTCAGGCCGTTAAGGTGTAGTGAGGAAGCTGGTTCGTCTCATTTACTGTATGCGGCTCCATTGTTGTTCATGTACAATCGCGCTAAGAAGTCATTGCTCGATTCCCAGTACCTTTTGTTCAGAAAGTGCTATCAGGCAACTATTGAGGCTCTACTATATTCATATATTACACACCGGGGAGAACTGTATTGAAGGACAAAATGCCAAAAACACGATATACAAGTATTGTTGCAATATATTTACCTCATTATGTGAGAGCAAACCAAATAATACGAAAGTTTAGACTAACCCGAACGAAAAAATTGAAACTCGTAGTATTTCGCTCACTAGATTCAGGATTAAAATGTGGAGCAAGTTTCTTAATGCTTGTATTACTTTTTAAACCAATAATACTGGGAGAAAAGTATCTCATAAAATTAAAACCAACAGATAAAACTAATATTCAAACCATAAGTGTCAATAAATCACGTAAATAAACATATAACAGATTGTTTTTTCCACATTTTATTATCTATGTGGGACAACAGTCTGCCTGAAAAACAAGCGGTCTCCAGTATATTTTGGAAGAAAGCTTGAATACTCGAGAACAGCTTGTAATTTGTATAGACAAACGATGAATTTTCACTCTTAGAATAACCCATAGGGAGACCCATATAAAAACGGAAGATGGAAAGGCAAGTGTAAAAGGACAAAGGTGAATATAAACGCAAAGAGATAATTATACTCTCCTCATATCCTGACAATGACTGACTCGGTCGCTGAATATCCTACCGTTCCTACGGGCCAGGGAGTGCAACATGCTAGATAGCGCATGTAAATTAATTACTCTCATTATTCTATAAAGAAATTGTAAACAAACATTACTTATACTTATTCAAACTTCAACATAAATCAAAATTGGAGGGCATCAATAGGTTAATTTTCTAAGTAGGCCAATTATTGGGAATATCCAAAGACCTATAGATTAAAATTTGGAAACGACCGGGCTCCCAGGGGCAGTGGAGCGTTGCCAGCGGTAGCCAGATTTGGGAACTATTGTCCGATCCTTAGAAAAAGCGAGTCATGACTTCTTAGCATGATTGTACAACAACAAGTATTATGAGAGAGAGAGTGTGTGTGTGTGAGTACGAGAGAGAGAGAGTGAGAGAGAGAAACAGATAGACACATATACATACATACATGAAGACCAAAATCCCCACGCGAGTTAATGTAGTTGCAAATTAAGTCAGACGGTTAACCCACAGAACCACAGGGCCGCATAACGTGCGTCGCCTATGTATGTAACCCACAGTACCAGCGACGCAATGGTTGCGTCCGCCTTAATTACTCTTGTCCTATGGCACCAAAGGGTTCAGGTTTGTATGGGAACTGCTTTAGGATCCCATGGAACAATACCATGGTTGGCAAACCCCCAAGTCCACCCGCGTGGGTGTGGGCTCGCGCGGGAGTGATTTTCCAGTATTTTGTCAACCCATCACCCCATGTTAACCCTCTCCGACATATGACGCGATTTTGAGCCTATTGGAGATACTTTAAAGCCTTTGTTACCATCAGGGGTATTTAGAAACCTTTAGTTTAGTTACTTCAACCTCTGCAGTTGGCTTTGAGTTAGCTGTGGGCAGAAATCTAATTTTGGAGAGGTAATTATAAGAGTGAGAGAACTCTATTTCTTATTACTAATCTGGCAACCTATGCGTCATAAATGCGTGAAAGGGTTAATTGTGACTTTCCCCCGCCCCTCAGGACCCCCAAATGACCTAGGTGAGTGGTTTTATGTTGTTTTTCCATCATTACTAACTCATCCCATGTGAACAAATAATGAAAAGTGGCTGGGCCTGGAATGTATTTTTATATTAAATCAGTTGTGGTCCTGTGGGTTAAGGTGTAGTGAGGAAGCTGGTTTGTCTTATTTACTGTACGCCGCTCCATTGTTGTTTACGTACATCAACTAGTATCATGACACCCAGAAGAGAGGGAGAGAGAGAGAGAGACTGTTACATAGCTACGGTTGTGGACGGCCATCACTCACTTTTGAAACTTATCAATTCCGGGTACCTCATGGTTCTGTCCTATCTCCTGTATAAAATTTGCTTAATATTCATTAATGATCTCCTTAAAACTGTACCTCTAGTCCTATCCACTCATATGCTGATGGCTCTGCCTTACACTATTCAACTACCTTTCCACAACGACCCGCCATGATGTTACTCCAAAACTCATTTGATGAAACCATAGTACTAGTACACCTATCCTTTGATCATCATCTTTTTTCCAATTGGGGCTCCTATCCACTCATATGCTGATGACTCTGCCTTACACTATTCAACTACCTTTCCACAACGACCCGCCATGAAGTTACTCCAAAACTCATGTGATGAAACCATAGTACTAGTACACCTATCCTTTGATCATCATCTTTTTTCCAATTGGGGCAAAAATATCCTTGTTGCTTCCAATACTTCCAAAACCCAATTTCTCCATCCACATATGAGTCAGAATCTTCCAAACGACTATTCTTACTCTTCAAACAATACACTAATCAACCCATTATGTCTTCTCTCAATATTCTTTGCGTTTCTATTGCATTTGACCTTTCTTGGAAAAAACATACTACTACTCTTGTTAAAACAGCTTCCCAGAAGTTAGGTGGTGCTCAACCGTCTCCGTGGGTTGGTCACCCCCGTACAGCTTCTTGTTCTGTACAGGGGTAGTATGCGACCATGTGTCAAGTACTGTTCGCTTGTGTGGGGAGGTTCCACTCATATCGCAATTCTCGTAAGGGTACATTAAAAAGCATTTCACCTCATCAACTCGCCTCCGCTTACGAATTATCTATTATCTCTCTCTACACACCACAATGTTGCATCTCTCTCTCTCTCTCTCTCTCTCTCTCTCTCTCTCTCTCTCTCTCTCTCTCTCTCTCTCTCTCTCTCTCTCTCTCTCTCTCTCTCTCTCTCTCTCTCTCTCTCTCTTTTCTACCACTATTACAAGAATCAGCGTCCTTCGGACTTTTCTCAGTATAGTGTATACCTACAAAGGAAATCAAGCAACAACAGATCTAGTGACCCTTCTAGGTTGCTTGTCCTCCAAAACACTGAGGATCAAGTGTCCAAACAGTGGTTTAGAGTGGGTAAGGGAACATTGGAAAGGGAATTACTGCCCTGGAACTAATGTCCGTGGCAGGATTAGGAAGTTAGTAGGGGACAGATGGGTTAGTAACTGAGGGGGGGATAAAATAAAGTTATTCATTTACAAATGCAGTCAGTCGCGGGTTTGATGCGAGATATTTGTCTAGGCGGAGTTTAAATTAATCAACGGTGATGCAGTCTATAACGTTTCGGGGAAGCCCATTCCACAAGTTGACAACTCGATTGAAGAAGAAATTCTTAGATTCGTGCAAGTTAAAAGATTTACCAATAATTTTGCAACCGTTTCCCCGCGTGTAATTAGATTGGTCGATAGTGAAGTACTTAGTACAGTTCATATTGTCGATGCCTTTGATGATTTTGAACACTTGAATTAAGTCACCTCTTAATCTGCGCTGGGTTAAAGGAAATAGATTTAATTCTCTAAGACGCTCTTCGTATGGTTTGTTCTTTAGGCTAGGTATCATTTTGGTAACTCTACGTTGAACTCGTTCTAGCTTGTTTATATCTTTTTGGTAATAAGGGCACCAGGAATGAACGCAGTATTCCAGAAGAGGGCGGACTAAGGAATTGTAAAGGGTTAGGATAACTTCTTTGGATTTATGCTCAAATGACCTGCCTATAAAGCCAATTATTTTGTTTGCCTTCTTAGCAACTTCTGAACATTGTTGACTCGGTTTTAGGTTACTCGATATTGTTACTCCCAGATCGGTTTCTCTGTTTACATTCTTAAGCTGAGTGCCATTCATCGAATAGTTTGCTTTCTCATTTAGGTATCCGATATGTAGTACTTTACATTTACCCGCATTGAAACTCATTTGCCAAATTTGGGCCCAACATGACAATTTATCTAGATTGTGTTGCATATCGTCAACTTGTTCTTTTGAGAGTACGCTATTTGCAATTTTTGTATCGTCAGCAAATTTTGAGATTGTACAGGTGAGACCCTCATCTATGTCGTTGATGTAAATTAGAAAGAGAATTGGTCCTAGTACCGATCCCTGGGGTACCCCGCTACTTACATTGGTCCATTTAGATGCCTTACCGTTTATGACTACTCTTTGCTTTCTGTCGCTGAGCCAATTTTCTATCCATTTCAACACACCGTCTTGTATTCCATGCGCTTTTAGTTTTAGCAGTAAACGTTTGTGGGGAACTTTGTCAAAGGCCTTTTGAAAATCAAGGTATATAATATCTACAGCTTTACTCTCATCGTAGAGGTTGAGGATATCGTGGAAGAAGTCTAAGAGGTTTGTTAAACAGGAACGTTTTTTACGAAAGCAGTGTTGAGTATCTTTAAGTATGTTATAAGTAAGTGATTTACGAGTCTGTCTCGTATGACCGTTTCTAGCATTTTACATACAACTGAGGTTAAGCTAATTGGACGATAGTTACTGGGTAGGGATTTGCTGCCCTTTTTAATATCGGTGTTATGTTGGCTAGCTTCCACTGATCAGGCATAGTTCCAGACTACAAGGATTTATTGAATAGTAATGTCAGTGGTTTGGAGAGCTCATCCTTAGCTTCCTTTAGAACTCTAGGCGAGATTGTATCAGGTCCAGGTGTTTTATTTACCTTGAGTTTATCTAAACAATTCAATACTTCTCTCTCTGTAACGGTGATATTGCTTAGAACATCTGAATCGGCGATGGTGTAGGGATATCACTGAGGTCTTCTGTTGTAAAAACTGATGCAAAGAAGGTATTGAGGGCATTCCTCATTTGTACTTCGTCTTTGGTGTATTCTCCATTTTCATCGACTAACGGTCCAACAGTTGAAGTAACTACTTTTTCTTTCTGATATAACTATAGAATTCTTTCGGGTTTGTTTTACTTTGATTCGCAATATGTAACTCTAAGGTCTTTTACTTTGCTTAATTAACTTTTTGGCTTTGCGTCATAGCTCTACAAATTTCAGCCGTTCTTCGTCATTTTGTGAGGATTTTAATCTATCATTAGCAAATTTTTTAGCAAGCAGGCAGTTTGAAATATCTTTATTTCACCATTTGGGCTTATTATTATGGCCTGGACGCCGTATTTTCGATGGTATGCAGTCTTGCACTGCTTTTAGGTAAATGGCTTCGAATAACTTCCAAGATATATTTATGTCTTTATTGTGAATTAAAAAGCTCCAGTCAGTTTCTTTAATCATAGCTCTAAGTTTATGGAAGTTTGCTTTCTTGAAATTAGGGACTTTTTCGATGCTACTATTTGGTTCGTTACTAGTAAAGTTTAAAGTGAAAGTTATCGTACGATGGTCGCTGTTACTGAATTCATCACCAACATTCAAATTCTATATTAATTCTTCTTTTGTTGCAAGTACAATGTCAAGAACGTTATTACCACGGGTCGGCGTTCGAACAAATTGATAAAGCGAACTCTCTTGCAAGTTCGTATACAAGTCATGTCCGGAGTGTGAAGTAAGAGTATCGCCCCACTTGGTCACAGGGAAATTAAAGTCGCCAAAAATGACGGTATCTTGTTAGTTACTTACATCTGCAATTTGTTCGTAAATTTCTTGGTCAGTTTGCACTGATTGAGCTGGAGGTCTGTATTATTAATGCAAGTATTATTTCTGTACCTTTATTATTCTTTATTAGCATAAAAGATGCGTCGACGTTCACAATTTGAGGTTTTGACATGAGGGTAGGTTTAAGACTTTCTTTGATATAAAGTAAAACGCCACCTCCATTTCGATTTATTCGGCTTTTCTCAAACATTACATAACCGGGAAGTGAATACTCTGCTAAAAAGTCTCTATCTTCTGTATTGAGCCAAGATTTCTGTCACATCATAATTTTCTGTAAACACTAGCTCCTCTAAATCTGAATTTTTTTTGCGTATGCTACGAGCGTTTGCATAGAAAACCTTTAAATTTGTTATTTTAGAACTCACGGAATGCTCTTTAATAATATTTTTGGTTCTTGTCGGATCTACATTTATGTTCATGGCTGTCCTCGGTCCTCGCTGTCTTCGGTCCTTATCGCTGGTGGTCCTCGGTTGCCTCTGTTTTTTTCTTGGCGTTGGATGATTTATGTCACTGCTGCTTCTTCTCGGAAGGTTTTTTTTTATCCATGGCTGCGGACTGCTTCGTGTAGGAGACGACCCATGCATGCTGAACCCACAGGGTTTAGATGAGTGCCATCCTTGCGGAACAGAGTAGGCTGGTTGTAGAAGTAGTCCCAGAGGTTGATGAATTCAACTTCTTCCCTCATACACAAATATTTTAGTCGGCTATTTGTGCTGAAGGCCTTGTCGTAGAATTTGTCAGGTGCGTCGATCTTGGGGAGAATGCCTGAGATGATGATATTCCTTGACTTGTTTTTGTAGTGCTGGATCATCTTGCGATATTTCTCCATAAAATCTTCGGATCTGGTGCGCATGACGTCATTTGAACCAGCATGGATGACAAAAAGGGTATTTTCATTTGCATCCTTTGTGGTATCTTCGAAGGCTTCCACAATGTCGTCCAGTCCAGCTCCTGGGATGCAAAATCTTTTTCGTTGATTTGGGACTCTGTCGCAGAACTCTTCGACCTGTCCTCGTAGGATGGAATCCCCAACGAGCCTGGTCTCTTCTGCTTCGTCTTCCATCTCTACCAATATCTCAAATCTGTTTGACATTGTGACTGGTAGATGAGACCTTTTCTGCGTTAGCCGTGCACCGTTCCTCACTTGTGTAAATCCGGAAACCTGTGGTGGCGGGACTCTACATACAGGTCGGGGAGAGGAGTGGTTAGAACGGGGGCGAGGGGTTGGTACTGTTCGTACTAGCAGGCTTCTTGCACGAGGAGGGGGGGAGAGACTAAGGTGAACAGGGCGGCTGTCCTGGTTTGATGTCGGCTCAGGTTCGTCAGAAGCATCTGCTGCAGTGTCTACTGCAGGTGTTGGATTGTTGGCAGATGACGTTGGGGCGGTGGTGGATGCTGGAGTTGAAACAATTGGAGTTAGTGATACTCCAACGTTGAGTGTTACAAACTCTTGGAGTGATTCCAGCTTCCTGGTGAGGGCGTTGATCTTGTTGTGGGCTTCATCCAATTTTGCTGTCAAATCCTCTCGTTGCTGGCAGAGTCGGCAGACTTGTGCATCGGCAGGATCAAAACATGGAAGCACCAAACCTACCGGCGCAGTTCGTACAGGCACGAGGCATGGTGACGATCACTTTCTTCAGATCACTTCACTCACTTAAAAACACTTAACTCACTTTAAAAACACTAAACTCACTTTAAAAACACTTCACACCCTTCAGGTCGCTTCACTTACTTAAATAGGCCTAACCGAAAACAAAAAATTTGAAATACACACAAATAGGTTATCAGCGGTGATAGCCTAACCGAAAATTAAAACAAAACAAAATTAAATTTGAATACGCAGTGATAGCCGAACCGAAAACAATTTTACGTTTATTTAAACAGAAATAGGCCACCAGGGGTTATAGCCTATCCTAACCGAAAACAAAAATTATGAAATACCGGTACGCAGAAATAAGCCACCAGCGGTGATAGCCTAACTGAAAATTTAAATTTACCTCCTCCCTTCTGGAGAGTAAGTGGAAACCGCTTTTCAACACACTCCCACCCCTATTCTGTCCAACTGTCTTAACCTAAGAGTGATCCGATTTCCCAGTCTTTCTTCCATTCAATAAGTGACTATAGAACTCTCTCCCTCAATCTATCTCTCCCTCATCCTATGATTCAAATTGGATCAACCTCCGTGTGTTCAGACAATTTGTATCCAATATACCTTGAATTTGGCTGTCTTTCCATTCATGTTTTATGTGGTTGTGGTGGAGGGTGCACTCGTAACAGACAGCTTTGATATTTGTACTCCTCTTACACATAAAAAGAATATTAAAGAAAACAAACACAGAGGTCGGTGTGCTAATGACCTAATGTACCTGTAAATTAAGTGAGGCCGTTAAGGTGTAATGAGGAAGGTAGTTTATCACACGTGCAGGGCGGCCATTGTAAGTATAAATCAACCAACCTTATGACCTCAGGGAATAAGAACAACACAGATAAGAGCAGCTTTTTACCCTCTTAAAAGTCGTATAACAGCTTTTTACCCTCTTAAAAGTCACTCAAGTATTTCCTTATGGAGCCAACTGAGAGAGTAATGACTTCTGCAGCCTCGTATGTTACATGCATACAAACAACTATGTAGGCTTTGATGAAGTAGCTTCTTTTTAATTCATAACATACGGAGCAATTGCGAAAAAGTGTTGCCATAAGAAATGTTCATAGTATATATTATATACATATCAACTCTGAGAGTGGTATTCGCTCCCTTTATGCTCTGCACCACAAATCGGCCTGTCAGTCGTTTTCCGTCCGGAAACTCCTCTTAGACCGTTCATTGGATGTTCACCAAATTCCCCAGGTATATTTATTTGGTCAATGCGAAGGTCATCGATTGTTTGTTTTCAATTTCAATTAAAGGTTAAGGTCAAAGGCTAAGGTTTAAAATAATGGCAATATCTCATATTTTATAATATATACTCAAATGTCTTAATTTTCACTATACAAGTTAGTTGTTACATTGATATTATATTGACGATATTTTACAGTAATATTCTAAAGAAAAAGGTAAAAGGTCAAAGATGAAAATAAGATTGTTACCAATATGTGTATACAAACTGTTAGCTTCTCACTAGGCTTATCATGTACAGTACGTACATTCGGAATACCTCGGCCAAGGTCATACAAGAAAAAGAAAATTCTATTTAAATGGTTAAGGTCACAGGTCGGTGTCAAATTTAAAGTCAATAAGTGAATAGCTTTACTATTCATGCAAATTTCACAAAATTCAGTGAGATAGTTGCACTTTGAAGGAAAGTAAAACAAATTAATTTCCAGACACATATGAAGATCAAGGTAAAGGTCAAAGGTCAAGGTCACCTATTTCATTAATATCTCTGAAACTAACTGATGTGTTATAATTAAATTAGGCACATATATTTGATTTTTCAGGGCAATGTCAATGCAAACAAAATATATATACTCTTACATAAAGATCAAGGTCAAAGGTCAACTTAATTTCATCATTTATGTGAGTTATTTAGCTATTAATCCTAGAAGCTAAATGTATTGCTTGTTATTGTAGTGTTTCGTTGCTGCCATAGAAGCATAATGTATTGCTTGTTATTGTAGTGTTTCGTTGCTGCCATAGAAGCATAATGTATTGCTTATTGTAGTGTTTCGTTGCTGCCATAGAAGCAAATGTATTGCTTGTTATTGTAGTGTTTCGTTGCTGCCATAGAAGCATAATGTATTGCTTGTTATTGTAGTGTTTCGTTGCTGCCATAGAAGCATAATGTATTGCTTGTTATTGTAGTGTTTCGTTGCTGCCATAGAAGCATAATGTATTGCTTGTTATTGTAGTGTTTCGTTGCTGCCATAGAAGCATACATCATAATGTATTATTTGTGTTTGAAGATGTGTTCGTCTTATTCACTTACAATTAAATGTTTATGTTACAATGTTATATTATGTGCATATAAAAGTGTGCCTACAGTATTTGTGTATGCCAGAAAGAAAGAAAAAGAGAGAGTGAGAGTGAGTACGTGAGAGGGAAATATTATGTATGTTAATTCACCATGAATATGTATGCATGTGTAAGTGGATGAGAGGCCTGTGTCCTTTTATATTACATGTGTGTGCCTGTGTGTGTGGGTTCAAAATTTTACGTACGTCTAACCCCCCCCCCCACGTGAGTAATCCCAGTTCTCGCAGCGAAAACTAAAACTCCATTAATTTTTCCCAGCTCGAAAAAATCCGGCGTAATAAGACTTATAATGAAATCCGTATTATTCGTTTCGTCCAGACATTAATGACGCTTTTTTTTTTTTTTTTTTTTTTTTTTTTTTTTCAACCCACTGAATTTCCCTAGTCGGCAGTTGGGCTTCGTGGTCTTCTCTCTCTGTATGACTTATTATTTTGTTTCAGAGGTTGAGGTGAAGGTTTTGAGTTAGCTATGAGATCGATGGGTACGCCGTGACAGCGCGTTGCCGCATTTCCTACTCTTGTATTTAACCCGCGGGGATTCTTTGCGTGAGTCTCCGGTCTGTAACTCCTCTCATACCTATTCTGTTTGGACATTATTTATCAACTTGTTCCATCCATGGGTTGTGTAGTCCTCCCCCCCCCCCCCCAGGACTCCTTCACTCAGGGTGATGGTGGACTATAATGAGGGTAAGCATGTAACTAGAGAGTTTTATATGTGTTCACAGTTCCTGTAACTAATGTATCCAATAGTTCCTTAGAATAAATATGCTGGTTTAAAGGGAGGATGGAAGAGGAGGGGTGGGGGGGTTACTTTGCTCCTTACATCTCCATCAAGCTAAAACACACACACACACAGACAGGTATACATATACACACACACACACACACACACACACACACACACACACACACACACACACACACACACACACACACACACACACACACACACCGGGACTTCGGTGAGACTTTTTCTATTGCACTAGACATATCGAAAGCCTTCGATAGAGTCTGGCATAAATCTTTAATTTCTAAACTACCCTCCTTCGGTTTCTATCCCTCCATCTGTGCCTTTGTCTCTAATTTCCTTTCCGGCCGTTCCATAGCCGCGGTTGTGGACGGCCATTGTTCACTTCCTCACTCTATAAACTCCGGTGTTCCTCAGGGCTCTGTCCTATCTCCTATTCTCTTTCTAATTTTTATAAATGATCTCCTTAACTGTACCTTAATTCCCATCCATTCATACGCAGACGACTCAACCTTGCACTACTCCATTAGTTTTCAGAACGCCCCAGTCAGCAATCCCTCAACGACAAACGTAATGAAGCCATAGAACTCTTAAATTCTGATCTAAATACTATTTCCAATTGGGGCAGAGAAAACCTTGTTAACTTTAATGCTTCCAAAACCCAATTTCTCCATCTATCTACCCGTCAGGATCTCCCAGCGGACTATCCCTTATTCTTCAACAATACAAAAATCAACCCTTCATCTTCTCTCAATATTCTTGGTGTCTCTTTTTCTTCTGCTCTCATTTGGAAGGACCATATTACCAGTCTTGCTAAGGCAGCCTCCCAGAAGCTGGGTGTGCTCAACCGCCTTAGGGGGTTCTTTTCCCCTGCACAGCTCCTTGCTCTGTACAGGGGCATAGTGCGCCCTTGTATTGAGTATTGTTCACATGTGTGGGGAGGTTCCTCTCACACTGCTCTCCTAGACAAAGTTGAAAGGAAGGCCTTTCGTATCATTAACTCCCGTCCACTCACCAACTCTCTGCAATCTCTCTCTCTCCGCCGCAATGTTGCATCTCTCTCGCTATTCTATCGCTACTATAATAATCAGTGTTCCTCAGAGCTATCCCAGTGCATACCACCTCCTTTACGTAGGGCACGTGGTACCCGTCTTGCAACTCAATCCCACCCCTACTCTGTGCAACTCTCCAACCCAAGAGTGAAACGTTACTCTCAAACTTTCTTCTACTCAACAGCTGAGCTCTGGAACTCTCTCCCAGAATCGGTCTTTCCCTCTTCCTATGACTTAAATTGCTTCAAACTCCGTGTGTCCAGGCATTTTGGCTCGAACGTCCCTTGATTTTGGCCCTGTCACTCTTTCAACTATGGGGGAGGCACTCGCTATAGGCAGTTATGCCTTTTGCCTCCCTCAATCACATAGAAAAAAAAAAAAAAAAAAAAGTATACACGCACACAGCATAGCCCCCCTCGAGATAAATGTGTAAATTTTCGGTAGAAAAGTGTTTGCGGCCGAAGGCCGGTTCCTCCTAAATTGCTGCTCTCTTCCGCTCGACAGAAATAATAATCGACACTGAAATGGCACGGAAGGTCTTAATATTGGCAAACAAATAGGTTGATATTTGTTTTAAATCACCAAATTAATGGGGTGAATGACTTAGGATTTCAAAACTAATGGGGCTAAGCATGAGGGATGAAGGGAAAAATATCTTCCCGTTAATACGTAGTCCTTCCATCAGTAGCCCATAACATATACAAACACATTATTCTAGTCATCGTTATCCCTTTGAAGATTATGACGTATTTTGACAATTTATTCTGGCTACCATTAGACGATTGTATACAGTTTAGGATTGATCTGTGGGAAATATAAGGGTAATGACTATCTCACTTAGCCCTCTGACTCCTATATACACCCATCTTAAGCTGAATAAAATCGTCTAATAATAGCAAGAATACAGAAAAGAAATGCGTAATCGGATGTTGAAAGGGTTAAGTGTCCACGGCTTTTAAAACTTATGTAGGAAACTGTACCACATCCGTTTAGAAATGTTAACCCCTTGAGGATTATGACGCATTTTGACAGTTTATTCTGGCTATTATTAGACGATTTTCAGATTGTTTTGTTTTGTTTTATAAAAGACGATGTGTGGAATGGTTGTGAAGATATTGTTTTTTGTATTAACCCCTTCTGTGACGGCGACGTCTTTCAGATTATATTCTTGCTAGTATTAGACGATTTTGTTCATTTAAAAATGGGCCTCTAGCAATTAACAGGCTTCGAACTATCTCACTTAACCCATTTCACTACCACATATCCTTCTTAAACTGCGGACAATCTTCTAAATATACCCAGAATAAGTAATTATAGGAAGATTTATTTCTACCGAAAAAAATACAAATTTATATTGGAGGGCTTGAGGAGGTCTAGCGTGGAATCTAAAACATTAATATATACACTAATATGTAGACCAATACATACAGTATACTCTACCCCCTTAAATTACATTAATATGTAGACCAATACATACAGTATACTCTACCCCCTTAAATTACATTAATATATACACTAATATGTAGACCAATACATACAGTATACTCTACCCCCTTAAATTACATTAATATATACACTGATATGTAGACCAATACATACAGTATACTCTACCCCCTTAAATTACATTAATATATACACTGATATGTAGACCAATACATACAGTATACTCTACCCCCTTAAATTACATTAATATGTAGACCAATACATACAGTATACTCTACCCCCTTAAATTCGTAAACCTTAATGTTTTTTCTTTTCCTTTGCACTTTTTTTTGTGTCTTTTCTTTCCCTTGCCATTTGTTCGTTTGTTTTCTTTTCCTTGGCACTTTTTTTTACATTCCTTTTTTTACATTTCTTTCCTTGGCATTTTTTTTTTTTTTTTTTTTATTTCCTTGGCACTTTTTTCACCTAGAGTTGTGTGCTTAATGATGAGGGGAGGGAAGTTGTGAAAGGCGTGTAATGAAGGTCGCTGGTGGTCCTTTTGCCCGATTGTCATTTCGCCTGCCCTTTGAGTTGTTGGTCTAGGCTTTTGAAGCCTGGGTTAGGTTAGCAGGGTATTGGCTTAGGTTTAGCTTGGTTGGAGGTTAGGAGAGAAAGGGTAAATTAAGAGGAAGGTTGTTAATGTATTCATATATATATATATATATATATTTATATAATATTTTAGGTTCCTCCCTAAGCCTCCATCAAGCTTTTAAGGTGCTAGTGCTTGTTTTTGGGACTACATATTAATTTATTTTATTTTGAGTTTCCTCGTTAGACCTCCACCAAGCTTTAAAGAAACACCCCTATACTCCATGTCAAGATATATCTGTACATTTTTCGGGAGAAAAATGTCACGGCCGAAGGCCGGTTCCTTAAAAAATTACAGGATCGCTATCGCTCACCAGGAAAAAACCCAACACCTAAACGTTACGAAAGGTCTTAATATTAACAAAGTAATGGGGCGAAAGGCCTCAAAATCGCCAAACTAATGAACGAACGTCTTAAAATCGCAAAACTAATGGGTCTAAACATGAGGGAGAAGGGGGTCCAGAGAAAGCAAGTTCCTCCCCTTTAAAAATACCCCCAAGATAATAGACGATATTATTCAGCTGAGGAAGGACCTCTAGCAATAATAAGGCTTCAACCAACCCCTTTAAATACCACAGCTCCTTCCTAAGCTGCATAATATCGTGTAAATATAAAGCTAGAATAAAATATAACCCACGTCGCTGGTACTCAAAGGGTTAAATTAACGGTTTGCTATCGCTTGCCAGGAAAGGGTTAAATTAACGGTTTGCTATCGCTTGCCAGGAAAGGGTTAAATTAACAGTTTGCTATTGCTTGCCAGGAAAGGGTTAAATTAACGGTTTGCTATCGCTTGCCAGGAAAGGGTTAAATTAACGGTTTGCTATCGCTTGCCAGGAAAGGGTTAAATTAACGGTTTGCTATCGCTTGCCAGGAAAGGGTTAAATTAACGGTTTGCTATCGCTTGCCAGGAAAGGGTTAAATTAACGGTTTGCTATCGCTTGCCAGGAAAGGGTTAAATTAACGGTTTGCTATCGCTTGCCAGGAAAGGTTAAATTAACGGTTTGCTATCGCTTGCCAGGAAAGGGTTAAATTAACGGTTTGCTATCGCTTGCCAGGAAAGGGTTAAATTAACGGTTTGCTATCGCTTGCCAGGAAAGGGTTAAATTAACGGTTTGCTATCGCTTGCCAGGAAAGGGTTAAATTAACGGTTTGCTATCGCTTGCCAGGAAAGGCCTAAGTTAGCGGTTTCCTATGGCTTGCGAGGAAAGGGTTAAATTAACGGGTTGCTATCG
This sequence comes from Paralithodes platypus, assembly GCA_032716605.1. Lineage (NCBI taxonomy): Eukaryota > Metazoa > Arthropoda > Malacostraca > Decapoda > Lithodidae > Paralithodes > Paralithodes platypus. The sequence continues at coordinate 15,895,399 of CM064544.1, read as the reverse complement.
CTTGCCAGGAAAGGGTTAAATTAACGGTTTGCTATCGCTTGCCAGGAAAGGGTTAAATTAACGGTTTGCTATCGCTTGCCAGGAAAGGTTAGGTTAAGGGGAGGTATTTAGTTTGTTCCCTAGACCTCCATCAAGCTTAAAATTACACCCCCTTGAGTCCCTTTCAAGATAAATTTGTACATTTTTCGGTAGAAAAATTTCCCGGCCGAAGGCCGGTTCCTCTTAAATTACAGGCTCGCTATCGCTCGCCAGGATAAAATTGACACCTGAATGGCACGAAAGGTCTTAATATGGGGTGAAAGTTCTTAAAATTGCTAAACTAATGGGGCAAACGTTTTATAATATCAAAAGCAATGGGGCTAAACATGAGCGAGCAAGGGGTCAAGAAAAAAATCCCTCGAGTGGAGATCTCCCCTTAAGATTGATGATTATGGTAAAACAAATATTAATTAGGATATAGTTTTCCTAAGGTGAATTTTGATAAGGTCTTGGTTAGTTAAAGTTAGGTTAGGTTTAGATTGATGAAAGGTTATGGAAGACAAAATATATGGTATGGTTTAGTTAAATTTAGGTTTGATTAGGTTAGGTTAATTAAAATTAATTCTGGTTAGGTTAAAGTTAGGTTAGTTTTAGATGGTGTTAAGGGTATGGTAGAAAGGATCGATATATATGGTTTGGTTAAGTTAAGGTTTGATTAGGTCAGGGTAGGTTAAATTAAGGGGAGATTGGTCGTTTTTCTGGTCCCACTTCTCCATCATGCTTAGCCCAATTAGTTTTCAGATTTTAAGATGTTCGCCCCATTAGTTTGTTGATTTTAAAACCTCTCGTCCCATTTCTATATCAATATGAAGACCTGTGCCATTTAGGTGTCGATTTTGTCCTGGCGAGCGAAAGGGAGCTTGTAATTTTATGAGAAATGGCGTTTGGCTTGGACATTTTCTATCGAAATATTTACACATTTATCTTGAAGGGGGGGGGGGGTCTAGGGATTGTTTTGTAAGCATGATATATATATATTTATATATTTATATGAATTAATCAACTAATATATATACCCCTCCCCTTAAGGCTTGATTATGTCATGGTAGGCTAAAGTTAAGCTAGTAATGTTGATTGTTAGGTAGGGTTGTGACCGGTACAAGTACGGTACCGGTATTAGCTATCTATAACTTAAATATTATATACAAATTAACTGAGTCTAAGAAAAAGTTGAATGAGTAGTGAGTGAAAAAAAAACATAGGTGGTGGGGTCTTGGGGGTATTCTTTAAGCTTAACCCAGGAATAGCGCGCCATTGGTTTTTAACCCGTCCAATCCCAGCGACGGCTATAGCCGTCAGTAGATAAGTAACTCCCCAGTCCCAGCGACGGTTATAGTAATGTACTTGTCTTGTAACTGCCTGTACATGGCTATTTTTTTTTTTTTTTTAGGAAAAAAAGTGATAGATCCATTCTTGCCTCATATCTTGAGGTGAAAAGGTAGTCTCTCCTGTCATTATGGCCCCATTGCTTGGGACTGCTGGGGACTTTTATTACTGTATCCTACGGTACAGTACGGGTTAAAAGTGCCCGCCAAGCGAGCATATTTTGGTTTATTCCCAACTAAAATCATCATTATCCGAAAAATATCGTTATTACTTAGTCATATGCACCTATTTTATGTTTAATATGAAGATATTAACCTGTAACAGCAATAAAACAAGTGGGAATAGTATTTGGGGGATGAAAAAGACATTATTGCCGACCCTCCAGTCATGAGGTGAGAGGCGAACGAGACATACACCCTCCCTCTTCGAGGCCTGAAGCCAGACTGATCTCTCTCTCATTGCCACGCTCTCTATATGTGTTCCATATGACCTTGAAACCGGGTGGGAGATATCGGCGCGATAAATAAACCGATATACAAGGGAATATGAGCAAAAATAGGTGATAATTGAAGGGGGGGGGTTTACACATGTGGAGGAGTGATAGGGGTAAGGAGGAGAATTATCTCAATCACATATTCCTTTGTTTTAATTGCCACTGGGGTCTTTTCCAAGGCTTTTTTTAGGCCTTGGATCTTAAGAATCCCATCGCCTTCTCCCAGTAAAACCTCTTTAGAGTCTCCTCGCCGTTCCGGGGTTAATGGAGGTCTTGAGAGGGAACTAAAAATATTAAATATATATATATATATATATAAATAAATAAATAAACACATAGGCCTATGTAAAAAGCTCACCTTAATTACTCCGCTACTTCAACGTGTTTATAGCCAAATATTTTTTTAATTGGTAATGTAAATGTATGTATCTGTGACAATGAAGATTTTGTAATTGAATTTAATTGCCTATCCTCAACATGGTACAGCTTTTTATATTACCCATTAATTATCGAGAAAAAAATCGGTAATAATGGAATTAAAACTAAACAAACTAAACTTGCCTATCCCTCCTGGCTGGATGAGCAGTGGTGGGTGATATGAAACAGGTGGTGAGGCATCAGACGGAAACTGGGGAACTTCTTAACTAAACCAACACTCTAATTAGTTTATTTGTTTCGCTTATAATTAGTATTATACATATCATTTAATTTATTGTGCACCAATACAAATGTTCATGGAATTTGCTTCACAATCAAAGTTCCTGATGGAAAAAAGGGAGATAATATATATAAATGCATATTATCAACAACCCAACTTACATATAATTATATATATACCGTATATATATAATTATATATATAGTATATATAATATATATATATATACTGTATATATATAATTATATATAATATATACAGTATATATATATATATATATATATATATATATACTGTATATATATACAGTATATACAGTATACTGTATACAGTATATAATTACTTTTATTCTTAATTCGATTCAATTTATGAATTGAAATAGAGTTTTGTGTGATATGAACCAGGTGTTGAGGTATGAGGCAGAAACTGGCACACTTTTCCGCTACACCAACACGCTAATTGATTCATTTAGTGCCTATAGTTCTTCCAACACATTAGTTATTGAATTGCGTATTTATAATTATCGTTATCAACTCTGCGTAAGCAGAGTGGTATCGCCCCCCGTATAGTGGTACATGCTAATCGAAATGTCTGTCCGTCTGTCTGTCTGTCTGTCCGTCTATCTGTCCGTCCGAGAACTCCTCCTAGACCGTTTGACGGATTTTCACCAAACTTCACACGAACCTTCGGTGCGTGAATGCGACGGTAATTAAAAACAGATGTTTTGAATTTGTGCTATAGTTATGATTTTAGGTCCAAACAATGGTCCCCCTCCCCCCCTGTACCTATTCCCTGTGTGTGTGGGTGCCCCCACACACAGAAATCCACACATCATACACATGTCTCAGATGTGATAATAATGGTGAGACGTCTGTCTGTCTTTCCTAGTCTTGTAGTGGTAGTAATGGTGACAGTACTAGTAGTAGTGATGATGGTCATAATAGTAGTGATGATGGTGACAAGTAATGATGATGGTTGTAGTGATAATGATGACAGTAGTGTTGATGGTAGTGATTATGAGAGTAGTAGTAGTTATGGTGAGAGTAGTAGTGATGATTATAATAGAAGTAGTAGTAATTATGGTGAGAGTAGTAGTGATGATTATAATAGAAGTAGTAGTAATTATGGTGAGAGTAGTAGTGATGATGGTGAGAGTAGTAGTGCTGATGATATTAATGATGATAGTGACTATACTCTATTTGTTGTCCACCTGATCTTAAATTGAATCTCTTATTAGCTGATTTCTCGATACTTAATGGAAATATATGAAACTACTATGGCTGTGTGTCGTATTAATGCCAAGTTTTCAGAATAACCATCATCTTTCGCTACAAAATTTACCTTACAGCTGAGTGACAAAGATAGAAACATGACAATTTAGGCTCAGCTGGAAAACAATAGACTATAGTAGTGATGATGGTGACCGATCGCAGAGTTGGGTATGCCGTTTTGATTTTGGGCAAAATGGCACGTCTACTTTATTTATAGACTTCATTTGGTGCGTATATATATATTTATATATATCTTTTATCGCGTTTTTATTGAATGGCGTACATATAATTATCATGTTATTTATATACTTAATTTAGAGCGTATATTTCTTTCTTTACGTTATTTATTGAAGGACGTATTCGTAATTATCGTGTTATTTATATACTTCATTTAGAGCGTATATTTCTTCCACCACGTTATTTATTGAAGGGCGTACTTTTAAGGAGAGGTATGCCGTTATTGAAGGGCGTACTTTTAAGGAGAGGTATGCCGTTATTGAAGGGCGTACTTTTAAGGAGAGGTATGCCGTTTATTGAAGGGCGTACTTTTAAGGAGAGGTATGCCGTTTATTGAAGGGCGTACTTTTAAGGAGAGGTATGCCGTTTATTGAAGGGCGTACTTTTAAGGAGAGGTATGCCGTTATTGAAGGGCGTACTTTTAAGGAGAGGTATGCCGTTTATTGAAGGGCGTACTTTTAAGGAGAGGTATGCCGTTATTGAAGGGCGTACTTTTAAGGAGAGGTATGCCGTTTATTGAAGGGCGTACTTTTAAGGAGAGGTATGCCGTTATTGAAGGGCGTACTTTTAAGGAGAGGTATGCCGTTTATTGAAGGGCGTACTTTTAAGGAGAGGTATGCCGTTTATTGAAGGGCGTACTTTTAAGGAGAGGTATGCCGTTTTTCTAATCCCCCTTCTTCATGTTTAGCCCCATTAGTTTTCAGATTCTTATGACGTTCGGTTCATTACCTTGGCGATTTTAAGACATTTTTGTCCCATTTTGTTATCAATATAATGACCTTTCGTGTCATTTAGGTGTCGATTTTTTTCCTGGCGAGCGATAGCGAGCCTGTATTTCAGGAGGAATTGGCCTTCGGCCAGGACATTTTTCTACCGAAAAATGTACAAATTTACCTTGAAGCTTGATGGAGGTCTAGGGAGCAAACTATAATTCTCCCTTAAGATGAGGAGGTGTCAATTTCTCGCCAGCTTAAAAGAAACAGGCTATAGGTCCCATAATGATCGTGTGTTGTTTATATACCGGGTACTTAATTTGGGGCGTATATTTCTATCATCACGTTATTAAACTATTGAAGGGCGTAGTTGTAATTACCGTGTGTTATTTATATAATTCATTTGGTGCGTATATTTCAAAACGTTATTTATTGAATGGCGTACATATAATGATCATGTGATATTTATATACTTCATTTAGTGCATACATAATGTTCATCACATTATTTATTGAAGGGTGTACCGGTACTTGTTATTATTGTGCGTTATTTATCGTGGATTTATATCACAATTAAATACGGTAACCCCTTCTGTCCCAGCGACGTTATTTGTTTTCACTTGATTCTAGCTGTATTTAGACGGTGATGTGCAGCTTAAGAAGGGTCTGTGGTAGTAGAAGGGGTTAGGACGGTGATGTGCAGCTTAAGAAGGGTCTGTGGTAGTAGAAGGGGTTTAGACGGTGATGTGCAGCTTAAGAAGGGTGTGTGGTAGTAGAAGGGGTTAAGACGGTGATGTGCAGCTTAAGAAGGGTCTGTGGTAGTAGAAGGGGTTAAGACGGTGATGTGCAGCTTAAGAAGGGTCTGTGGTAGTAGAAGGGGTTAAGACGGTGATGTGCAGCTTAAGAAGGGTCTGTGGTAGTAGAAGGGGTTAAGACGGTGATGTGCAGCTTAAGAAGGGTCTGTGGTAGTAGAAGGGGTTAAGACGGTGATGTGCAGCTTAAGAAGGGTCTGTGGTAGTAGAAGGGGTTAAGACGGTGATGTGCAGCTTAAGAAGGGTCTGTGGTAGTAGAAGGGGTTAAGACGGTGATGTGCAGCTTAAGAAGGGTCTGTGGTAGTAGAAGGGGTTAAGTGATAATGTTCGAAGCCTCGATTAAATCCTCCCTACATCTCCATCAAGCTAAATAATATGTCCTCGAGATCCACCTTCGAGATAGATGTGTACATATTTTCGGTAGGAAAATATCCTGGCCGTAGGCCGGTTCCTCCAAACTAACAGGCTCGCTATCGCTCGCCAGGAATAAATCGACACCTAAATAGCATGTATGGTCTTGATAAGGATGAAGAGATGTAACAAAAGGTCATAAAATCGATAAACTGATGGGGCGAACGTTTTTAAATATCAATACCAATGGAGCTAAACTTGAGAGAGAAGAGGGTCCCGGCCTTTGGCCAGGACATTTGTATTATTAACAGTTTGGTAGTTTGTTTATCAGGACAGTTTAGTTACAGGCTCCTATAGCTCAGCTTTATACCAAATATTAGTAGGAAATGTTGCCAATTGACCACTTGCGAGTTTCGTTTTATAAGGAAGTTGGAGCTGTAGACATCGATATTTAGAAGAACTATCAGCTATAATAGGGTCTTGGTACATTCATAAATACACAAAACCCAATTCATCATACCTTTTATCCCTCAAAAACTTACATTATTAGTGTATTTCTATTTTATATCAATGTTTATGACTCCCACTTCCTTATAGCCTGAAACTCGCAAGTGGTCAATTACCAATTTGCTGAATTAAAAGAACATGTACAAACCTGGAGCGATTAATATGAAGGGTGCGCCTGGAAGTGTGGTGGGAGGGCTTGTGGCTTTGGCTCCGCTGCATGTCTGCCTGCCGAGATCGGAAACTCTCCGGGTGGTCGGGGGCCGGGGGAGTGCTGGAGCGACCTTGGTGACACTGGTCTCTGGGTCTTCTCCTGGGTGACCTGGATGTGTGTGAGTTTGTGCTTTTTATCTGTGTTTATTTGTTGTTTTATGTTGTTTTTGTGTTTTCCCTGTTCTTGCTCTGTCTTGAGTCGGCTACCCCCAAAATGGGGATTGGGCCTGAGCATATAGATAGATAGATAGATAGACAAACCAAATTGTCGAAATTAGCCAATATCTTGTAGGCTGAATATATATTACTTCCCTTGTCCAGACGATTAATTTGCGACCAGAAATGCATCTCCACCACGATGTATAGTTTGAGGCAAAAATCAGTGTTCAACCGTATTATTTAAATTACCAAGTAAACACCAATTCATTGGGGCAACTATACAATTGCCTGCAATGAAAGATGGAACAAATATGCGTGAAGAAATCTGACGCACTCGAGATGTATTTTGAAACTTCCCTTTATACACAAGCTCGAGTCAGTGTTTTGCCTCATTCAGTGTTCACTTTCTCAAGGTTATCGTTAAGTATCCCCCCGCTAATTGACAACTTGCGAGTTTCTGGCTATAAGGAAGTTGGTGCCGTAAACATCGGTGTTAAACAGAAATACAATAATAAAATAGATGTCTAATGGATAAAACGTATGTTGAATTTAGTTGTATATGTACAGTATATATAAATTTACTACAACCGAATTTTAGCTGATAATTCTGCTTAATATCAATGTATAAAAATCCAACTTCCTTATAGCCTGAAACTCGCAAGTGGGCAATTGTATAGTTGCATTCAGGTCAAAATATAATACTTTGAATTATGGAAAATAACTTAAATGGTGTAGCCAAAACCGACATATGCCAAAACTAGGATTGATCCACATTTATTTATTTGTTCGCAGTTGCCTCCTGATTGTGTGTGCTAAGTTTGATGTTTGTTTTTCAATAAGTGCACAATTTCTCAAATTTGGTCGTTTAGCAGCTTTACTATATAAACGGACGATATCTTATCTATATATACATATTTCATTATTACCGGTATACCGTATATATATATATATATATATATATATATATATATGTATATATATATATATATATATATATATATATAGTATATATTTGTTTTAGTTTGCTCCCTAGACCTCTATCAGACTTAATAAATTACATCTCCAAGACCCCCATTCGAGATAAACTTGTACATTTGTTTAATAGTAAAATATCCCTGCCGAAGTCTGGTTCCTCTTAAATTACAGGCTCGCTATCGTTCGCCAGGAAATATTCAACACCTGAATGACACGAAAGATCTAAATATTGACAAAGAAATAGGCGAAAGTCTTAAAATTTGAGAACTAATTGGGCTAAACAGGAAGGAGAAGGAGGTTCAGAGAATCCTTAAGTACGGAATACAAAATAGTGTGCTTGACTCCTATGAATGATTTGTCATAAACCTGTTAATTGATCAGATGAATTAACTATACTGCCTACAAAATAACATCCCTAATTCAACCACCCTAATATCCTTTCCACACGTAAAATATGGAGTGCCTGTAAATTCCTTGTGGGGAAGTGTATACAAATGAAGCCAATAAAGTGAAGCCCAGGAGAGTGGCTGGTGATGGGAAACAGGTGGCCAGACATCACACCAAAACTGGGGAACTTCTCAACCACAGTAACAAATTATAATAATGTATTTATTATATATTTGTGTATTTTGACCTGACGAGTTTGCACTTGTATCTATGTATACTGTATATATATTTATTTATTTATTTATATAGTTTTCTTTACCTAACAAATTTGCACTAGGCCTATGTTTTATATATTTATGTATTTATATAATTATGTATTTATATATTCATTTATGTATTTATATATGTATTTATATATTCATTTATGTATTTATATATGTATTTATATATTCAGTTATGTATTTATATATGTATTTATATATTAATTTATGTATTTATATAATTTATGTATTTATATATATATTTATTTATAACATCCTCCCTAGACCTCCATCCACAGTAAAGCATTATATTGAGGCGAGCAGTTTCCCAGTTCTTGCCTGATGCCTCACCATCTGTGTATCCTCAATCCTCCTCTCTCCTCCAGACCACAGGGGTTTGTTGCAAGTAGTGTATGATAGCTAATTTCACCCAGCCCATATTATTAAGGGGGAGGTATGGTCGGTTTTTCTGGATCTCCTTCTCCCTCATGTTTTGCATATCAGCTTTGAGATTTTAAGACGTTCGTTTCGTTAGTTTGGCGATTTTAGGAACTTTGGCCCCGTTCCTTTGTCAATATTAAAACGTTTCGTGCCATTTAGGTGTTGATTTGTCCCGGGTTATAGAACAGGGGACCTTTTTGTACCGGAACATAAACAAATTTATCTTGAAAGGGGGTCTAGGGGGGGTTTTTGAAGTTTGATGGAGTTCTAGCGAGGAAACTCAAAAATATATTAATAGATAAATATATACAGTAGACCAAAAATATATTAATAATTAAATATATACCGTAGACCAAAAATATATTAATAATTAAATATATACCGTAGACCAAAATATATTAATAATTAAATATATACCGTAGACCAAAAATATATTAATAGATAAATATATACAGTAGACCAAAAATATATTAATAGATAAATATATACAGTAGACCAAAAATATATTAATAGATAAATATATACAGTAGACCAAAATATATTAATAGATAAATATACAGTAGACCAAAATATATTAATAGATAAATATATACAGTAGACCAAAAATATATTAATAGATAAATATATACAGTAGACCAAAAATATATTAATAGATAAATATATACAGTAGACCAAAAATCAAGCATTATCCCTTAGTCTTAGTAATTGACATCAATCCTATCCATCTAATATTACTTGAGATCCTTCCTAATCTGCAATAATCGTCTAATGATTGGCCAACATATACTGTTAAAACGCTTCAAAATCCTCAAGGGGTTAAATATAAATCATAATATGCTATAAAATAATATACAGACAGAATGCTATAAAAAGATGAGTATGTTGTGGGTATAATAAAAAGTCAGTCAGTAGCCAGTCCTTATTCCCACAAGGGGTAGGGAGGATCAGCAAGAGACACAAGAAAGGAAAAAGAGGTGACAGGAAAAGAACACATATACCAGTTTGCCCACAAAAAGCAAGCACACAAGCATTCAGAAGCACCAATCACCATCAGCCCCCGAAATCAATATATAAAATGATAACTATGTGGTAAGTGATATAGGGACAACATATATTAATTAGACTATATGTGTGGTGGTGAAGTTCCCCAGTTTCCGTCTGATGCCTCGCCACCTGTTTATTATCACCCCCCTCACCGCCTCAACCACCAACCTTATTATATATTTTATTTTATTGTATTTGTTTTTATATGTTTTTTATTTGTTTAGTTATCACCTTGGCCACCTCAACAAACTCACCTTATTTTATCTGTTTATATTTGTTTTGTATTTTTGTTTTTTATTTTGTTCATCTTTTGTTTTATATATCACCTTGGCCACCTCAAGAACCCACCTTTCTTATTTTATTGATATATTTTTGTTTTTTTCTGTATTTATCCTTGTTTTTGTATTTATCATCCTGGCCACCTCAAGAACGCAGATAATTTATGTTGTGTTTATTCCTTTTTCTTTTGTTATTTGTTTTACTTGTTACTTATTGCTTTCAACCCAATTCTTTGTCAATGTTAAGACCTTTTGTGCCATTTTGGGAGTTGATTTTTTCCTGGCGAGCGATAGCGAGCCTGCATTTTGGGAAGAACTGGCCTCAGGCCGGTACATTTAACCTACCGAAAAATGCACAAAATTATCTTGAAGGGGGGGGGGGTGGGGGGGGCTTTGGGTTTTTGTCTTCATATAATCTAACATATTAATAGATAGCCATCATTCCTAACCTGAATATAATCGTCTAATAATCGCCAGAATATAATGAAAATGATATCCCTGGTACTGAATGGGTTAAAATGCGTCATAATCCTCAAGGAGTTAACCTTTTAAAGATTGTAACGCATTTTGACAGTTTATTCTGGCTATCAGTAGACGATGTCATACAGTTTGAGGGGAGACTTTCACCTAAGAGGTTGTTTGTGGAGCACCTTCTCCCACATGTTTAACCCCATTAGTTTTGAAAATGTTAAGACGTTTGCCACATTAATTTGGCGATTTTAAGACCTGTTGCACCATTTCTGTCATTAAGACCTGTTGCACCATTTCTGTCAAAGTTAAGACCTGCCGTACCATGTTTGTCAATTTGTTCCTGGCGAGCGATAGCGACCCTGTAATTTAGGAGGAATCGGCCTTCGGCCATGAAATTTTTTCTACCAAAAAATTGACAAATTTATCTCGAAGGGTGATCTTGGGGGTGTTTTTTCAAGCTTGATGGAGGTCTAGGGAACAAACTAAACACCTCCCCTTGAGAAGGATGCGTGTGAATTAAAAAGGTAAAGACTATCTCAATTAACCCTCTGACTTCCATACGCCCTTCCTAATCTGACTAAAATCGTCTAATGATAGCCGGAAAACAAATGCGTATTGGATCTTTAAAGGGTTAATTATCTATCAAAGGCTACATGATACACAACCAATTGCCTCTTTTATTTATCTGGAGTCCGAAAATATCTTCCTGCAATAAATCAATGAAGATTCTCTCTCTCTCTCTCTCTCTCTCTCTCTCTCTCTCTCTCTCTCTCTCTCTCTCTCTCTCTCTCTCTCTCTCTCTCTCTCTCTGTTCTCTCTCTCTCTCTCTCTCTCTCTCTCTCTCTCTCTCTCTCTCTCTCTCTCTCTCTCTCTCTCTCTCTCTCTCTCTCTCTCTCTCTCTCTCTCTCTCTCTCTCTCTCTCTCTATTAAACTCTCTCCAACCACCGAACGTGTCATTGCTGTCGGATTCCCCCACTTACAAAAGATCGAGAGAGAATAAACAAGCAATCAAATTAATGTATTTTAATGCCAGAAGTCTACGAAATAAGATTGACGAACTAAGAATTATGTTACTAAATGAAGAAATAGATATAATTGCGATAACAGAAACGTATATAGACACCAACAATATCGATTTCACACACGAATATCAGATCAATTCCTATAAACTATATCACAAGGACAGAGTAGGTAAGAGAGGAGGAGGTGTATTACTGTATATCAAAGAAAATATATGCTCACTTGAGGTTCAAATTCCTTCTAATAACTCAGAACTGTTATGTGTGAAAATTAATAACAAGGATATAGACATTAATGTGGTTGTCGTATATCGTCGTCCAACTCATACCTATCAAGAGGATATAGACTTATACAATAATTTAGAAAAAACTCTATCAACAAAAGAAACCCTTATAATAGGCGATTTTAATCTTCCTAATATTCATTGGGGAGATGTAAAAGGGTCTGGCCATGCATCAGAAAAAATGACCGAATTTATTAAAGATAACTTCTTATATCAATTAGTCCAGAAACCCACGAGGGGAGATAATATTTTAGACCTAGTAATAACGACCCACGAAAATTTAATTTCTGACTTAGAAGTTGGGGAATTAATATCTAATTGTGATCATAATATCGTCAGGCTCCAAATTAATATGTCGCACACAAACAGCACTAGTGAAACTTTTATTCCCAACTATAATATGGCAGACTTCAATAGCCTAAGAAATGACCTAAAAGATATTAATCTGCATCTCGAAGGTCTCACCAACATTGACGATACATGGGAAAGATTTAAAGAAATATTCATGAGTGCTCAAAAGAAACATATCCCAATGCGTAAAAGACACAGTAAGAAAATAAACAAACCCCTTTGGTACGATATAAATATCAGTAGAGCAATTAGGGAAAGAAATCGTTTATACAACTTAGAGAGAGAAACAAAGAATAATACCATATGTAAGCAATACCTGGCCGCCAGAAGAAAAGTAAAATCACTAATAAAAACAGCTAAGAGGAATTATGAAATAAGCATAGCTAAAGATAGTAAAACTAATCCTAAGCAATTTTACAGATACATTAACAGTAGCAAACAAATCAAAAGCGGGATAGGACCCATACTTAACACTCAAGGTGTTCTAGAAACAGATAGCAAAGACATAGCCTCTACACTTAACAATTATTTCAGCTCCGTTTTTACCACTGCTGCCAACACGAACACTCCACAAGCTACTAAACAAACAAGCAACATTGTGCTCCCTGACTTCAAAATTAGCCAATCAAGCGTCACTAGACAGATTGAATTACTGAAAATTAATAAATCTCCCGGCCCAGACCTATTCATCCCTAAAATCCTAAAAATGGTCAAAGATGAAGTTGCCGAACCCCTAACCAAAATGTTTAACATGTCACTCCAACATGGACAATTACCCACTGACTGGAAGACAGCGAATATTACACCAATATTTAAAAAGGGAGATAAAAAACAACCAGGGAATTACAGACCCATTAGCTTAACTTCCGTTATTGTAAAACTATTAGAATCAATTATAAGAGACGAACTTGTACTTTTCATAGAGAATAATAATCTTATTAATAATAGTCAACACGGCTTCAGAGCAAAAAAATCATGCCTAACGAACCTTATCGAATTTTATGACAACCTATTTAAGATTAATGATTTTACCAAAAGTCTTGATATAGTGTACTTGGACTTCCAGAAGGCCTTCGACAAGGTCCCTCATAATAAATTACTTCAGAAGGTCGAGAATCTAGGAATACAAGGCAACACACTTAATTGGATAAGGAATTGGTTAAGCGAAAGAAAACAAAGAGTAATTATTAATGGAGTGGAATCAGAATGGACTCCGGTGACTAGTGGAGTCCCACAGGGTTCAGTTCTGGGCCCATTATTATTCATAATATATTAATGATTTAGACAACGGCATTAATAACATAATTTCCAAATTCGCCGATGACACTAAAATAGGAAATGCAATAATATCAGAAAGCGATAGAAGTAGCCTGCAATCAGATTTAAACAAGATATCAGAGTGGTCAGAAAATTGGCAGATGCCCTTTAACGTAAACAAATGCCTGATACTACAAATAGGCTCCCGAAACAACAAATACGAATACCATATGAATGGAGAAAAGATAAAGAGCGTATCACAGATAAAAGACCTAGGAGTGCTTATCAATGAAAATCTAAAATCTACAAGCCAATGCACCGCAGCATCTAACAAAGCAAATAGAGCGCTAGGTTTCATTAAAAGAAATTTTCATTGTCATAGTAAAGACATAGTTGTACCACTATATAAAAGTATTGTGAGGCCACATCTGGAGTATGCTGTGCAGTTTTGGTCTCCCTACTTAAAAAAAGACATAGAGAAACTAGAATCCGTTCAGCGTAGAGCAACAAAGTTAATCCCTTCCCTTAGAAATAAGCCATACAATGAGAGATTAAGAGAACTCGACCTGTTTTCGCTTAAGAAACGGAGAATAAGGGGACAGCTGATAGAGTGTTTTAAGATACTAAAAGGCTTTAGTAACGTAAATTCTAATAATCTATTTAAGATAGCCAAAGAAGGTTCCACAAGAGAAAACAAATTAAAACTAACAGGCTGGAAAGCGAACCTAGACATAACTAAAAATTTCTTCACCCACAGTATTATTAATGAGTGGAATAAGCTCCCTAATGAAGTTATTGACAGTGACTCGATATACACATTTAAAAAAAGGTTAGACACATATCACAGAAAAGTTGGTCTGCAGTAGAAGCTGATCACTGATAAGAGAACCTGGCGGAAATGAAAACGTTTTCAGTTGGAAAAGGGAAAAAAAAAAAAAAAAAAAAGTGAAGGTGTGCATGCCTTTTCCTTTCCATTTCTAACTATACTATAAATTCCTTCAGGCGATTTCCAAGCCCTGCAAGGTTATTCACTTCTAACTATTTTCATGTACGGCATATTGCCGGAGGGAGCGGAGGGTGGGGAGAGAGCCTTCATCTTTGCTATCCTTTCCTTCCACTTTCTCTTAGGGTTCCTATCTCTATTAGGATTAAGTCCTGGTCACCTCGTAGGTATCGTAAGATCTGTGTGGCCAGTGTATCTATGTAAATCTATGTAAATCTCTCTCTCTCTCTCTCTCTCTCTCTCTCAGTTATATTAATTACAGTGACTAGAAAGGAGACATTTTCAGCCCCATCCAAACTCATCACATATTTTTATTCACTTTAATTTTCATTTTTGTATATTATGTTTTCTTCATTAATTCAGGAAACATAATTATGGCACAAATCAATGTACTTTTATTTTCACTCTTATGGCTGCCGAGAAAAATCATCTTCGACCAAAAATAGCCAAGATTTTAATGAAGTGACTGGAAGAAGGACGTAAACTGACGTCTTGTTTATTTCTCATGACGGACAATCAATTCTGTCAAGGAACCCGTCAAGAAAAAAAAAAAAAAAATCTTCGTTTTTCTTGAAAACACCGCAGCAGAAAAGAAAGGCGAGATTTTAAATATCATTATTATTATTTGTTGTTTCTATATTTGTATGTATGTATTTACTCAGGCCCATTCCCCACTTTTCCTTCTTTATTGTTCTTTTTGTCTACCTCCATTTAAACCTGAAAAAAATCTCACCTTTCGGGATGAATTAGTGCACTTTTCGGTAGAAAAATTGCCAAGCCGAAGGCTGGTTCCAACTAAATTACAGGTTGGCTAGCGCTCGCCAGGAAAACATCGACACCTAAATGGCACGTAAGGTCTGAAAACTGTCATATATATGGGGTGAAAGGTCTTATAATAGCCAAACTAATAAGGCGAACGTCTTATAATCTCAAAACTAATGGAGCTTCGCATGAGGAAAAGGGAGTCCAGAAACAAAATAAGATCAATTATAATTATAACAAGGAATCCGTCGAGAAACGCTTCGTTGCCAGTCCATACAAAGACTGCAGCAGATGACATAAACGCTTCATTGCTAGTCCATACAAAGACTGCAGCAGATAACATAAACGCTTCGTTGCTAGTCCATACAAAGGCTGCAGCAGATAACATAAACGCTTCGTTGCCAGTCCATACAAAGACTGCAGCAGATGACATAAACGCTTCATTGCTAGTCCATACAAAGACTGCAGCAGATAACATAAACGCTTCGTTGCTAGTCCATACAAAGGCTGCAGCAGATAACATAAACGCTTCGTTGCTAGTCCATACAAAGACTGCAGCAGATAACATAAATGCTTCGTTGCTGCTAGTCCATACAAAGACTGCAGCAGATAACATAAACGCTTCGTTGCTGCTAGTCCATACAAAGACTGCAGCAGATAACATAAACGCTTCGTTGCTGCTAGTCCATACAAAGACTGCAGCAGATAACATAAACGCTTCGTTGCTGCTAGTCCATACAAAGACTGCAGCAGATAACATAAACGCTTCGTTGCTGCTAGTCCATACAAAGACTGCAGCTGATAACATAAACGCTTCGTTGCTGCTAGCCCATACCAAGACTGCAGCAGATAACATAAACGCTTCGTTGCTGCTAGCCCATACAAAGACTGCAGCAGATAACATAAACGCTTCGTTGCTGCTAGCCCATACAAAGACTGCAGCAGATAACATAAACGCTTCGTTGCTGCTAGTCCATACAAAGACTGCAGCAGATAACATAAACGCTTCGTTGCTGCTAGCCCATACAAAGACTGCAGCAGATAACATAAACGCTTCGTTGCTGCTAGTCCATACAAAGACTGCAGCAGATAAACGCTTCGTTGCTGCTAGCCCATACAAAGACTGCAGCAGATAACATAAACGCTTCGTTGCTGCTAGCCCATACAAAGACTGCAGCAGATAACATAAACGCTTCGTTGCTGCTAGTCCATACAAAGACTGCAGCAGATAACATACACGCTTCGTTGCTGCTAGCCCATACAAAGACTGCAGCAGATAACATAAACGCTTCGTTGCTGCTAGCCCATACAAAGACTGCAGCAGATAACATAAACGCTTCGTTGCTGCTAGCCCATACAAAGACTGCAGCAGATAACATAAACGCTTCGTTGCTGCTAGCCCAATACAAAGACTGCAGCGTTGCTGCTAGCCCATACAAAGACTGCAGCAGATAACATAAACGCTTCGTTGCTGCTAGCCCATACAAAGACTGCAGCAGATAACATAAACGCTTCGTTGCTGCTAGCCCATACAAAGACTGCAGCATACAAAGACTGCAGCAGATAACATAAACGCTTCGTTGCTGCTAGCCCATACAAAGACTGCAGCAGATAACATAAACGCTTCGTTGCTAACATAAACGCTTCGTTGCTGCTAGAAAGCACATAAACGCTTCGTTGCTGCTAGCCCATACAAAGACTGCAGATAACATAAACGCTTCGTTGCTGCTAGCCCATACAAAGACTGCAGCAGATAACATAAACGCTTCGTTGCTGCTAGCACAAAGACTGCAGCAGATAACATAAACGCTTCGTTGCTGCCCATACAAAGATAACATAAACGCTTCGTTGCTGCTAGCCCATACAGCAGATAACATAAACGCTTCGTTGCTGCTAGCCCATACAAAGACTGCAGCAGATAACATAAACGCTTCGTTGCTGCCATACAAAGACTGCAGCAGATAACATAAACGCTTCGTTGCTGCTAGCCCATACAAAGACTGATACATAAACGCTTCGTTGCGCTGCTAGCCCATACAAAGACTGCAGCAGATAACATAAACGCTTCGTTGCTGCTAGTCCATACAAAGACTGCAGCAGATAACATAAACGCTTCGTTGCTGCTAGCCCATACAAAGACTGCAGCAGATAACATAAACGCTTCGTTGCTGCTAGCCCATACAAAGACTGCAGCAGATAACATAAACGCTTCGTTGCTGCTAGCCCATACAAAGACTGCAGCAGATAACATAAACGCTTCGTTGCTGCTAGCCCATACAAAGACTGCAGCAGATAACGCTCGTTGCTGCTAGACCATACAAAGACTGCAGCAGATAAACGCTTCGTTGCTGCTAGCCCATACAAAGACTGCAGCAGATAACATAAACGCTTCGTTGCTGCTAGCCCATACAAAGACTGCAGCAGATAACATAAACGCTTCGTTGCTGCTAGCCCATACAAAGACTGCAGCAGATAACATAAACGCTTCGTTGCTGCTAGTCCATACAAAGACTGCAGCAGATAACATAAACGCTTCGTTGCTGCTAGTCCATACAAAGACTGCAGCAGCAGATAACATAAACGCTTCGTTGCTGCTAGTCCATACAAAGACTGCAGCAGATAACATAAACGCTTCGTTGCTGCTAGTCCATACAAAGACTGCAGCAGATAACATAAACGCTTCGTTGCTGCTAGTCCATACAAAGACTGCAGCAGATAACATAAACGCTTCGTTGCTGCTAGTCCCATACAAAGACTGCAGCAGATAACATAAACGCTTCGTTGCTGCTAGCATACAAAGACTGCAGCAGATAACATAAACGCTTCGTTGCTGCTAGTCCATACAAAGACTGCAGCAGATAACATAAACGCTTCGTTGCTGCTAGCCCATACAAAGACTGCAGCAGATAACATAAACGCTTCGTTGCTGCTAGTCCATACAAAGACTGCAGCAGATAACATAAACGCTTCGTTGCTGCTAGTCCATACAAAGACTGCAGCAGATAACATAAACGCTTCGTTGCTGCTAGTCCATACAAAGACTGCAGCAGATAACATAAACGCTTCGTTGCTGCTAGTCCATACAAAGACTGCAGCAGATAACATAAACGCTTCGTTGCTGGTCCATACAAAGACTGCAGCAGATAACATAAACGCTTGCTGCTAGTCCATACAAAGACTGCAGCAGATAACATAACGCTTGTTGCTGCTAGTCCATACAAGACTGCAGCTGATAACATAAACGCTTCGTTGCTGCTAGTCCATACAAAGACTGCAGCAGATAACATAAACGCTTCGTTGCTGCTAGTCCATACAAAGACTGCAGCAGATAACATAAACGTAGTCCATACAAAGACTTTGAGTTTTAGTTATTGTTATATCATTGGGAGGTGTTTGGTGTTGAGAGTAAATTTAATAAATTAAATTACATATATACTTTAAAGATGTCTTGAGAGAATAGACGAAAGCTTGGTGTTCCATTGTTTCAATTTTCCTTGCGAGTTTTACTACATAATTTGATCACACGTATTTGTGATTTTACCTCCATATATATATATATATATATATATATATATATATATATATATATATATATAAAGCTTTAAAAATACCTCCAAGACCCCCTTTCGGTATAACCATATGCATATCTCGGCAGAAAAATTTCCTTGTTCCTAAACTGCCCGCCCGCTATCGCTCGCCAGCAAAAACGAAACAAACAAAAAACGTCGATACCTGAATGCCACGAAAGGTCTCAAACTCGGCAAACTAGTGGGTCGAATATTTTGAAATCTCAAAATTAATGGTGCTAAACATGATGGAAGAGGGAGTCCCGAATAACCACACCCACCCCCTTCCTCCTCCCCACCCCCTTCCTCCTCCCCACCCCCTTCCTCCTCCCCACCCCCTTAAAGCATATTTTTTCAGTCTAGTAATTGCAAGACCGAAATTCTAACTAGGATTTTTATTACTTGACAAATTTACGAGCCCTGGGAATTGTGCTAAGAGGAGATGGGTCGTTTTCTGGTCCCCCCTTCTTCCTCATGTTTAGACCCATTAGTTTTCCGATTTAATGCAGTTCGGACCATTAGTTTGGCGATTTTAAAACCATTCACCCAACTTCTTTGTCAAAATAAAGACCTTTCGTGCCATTTAGGTGTCGATATTATCATAGTGAGCTATAGCAAGGCTGTAAATTCTAGGAGGAAACGGCAGGACATTATTCTACCGAAAAATTTACAAATGTATCTTGAAGGGGGGTCTAGGGGGTGTTTTTTTTAAGCTTGATGGAGGTCTAGGGAGGAAAAAAAATAATAATAGAAGAACATACTGTATAATATATAAGCAAATTAATACGCCCATCCTCCCTTTAACACTTTCACGCATTTATGACGCAGAGGTTGCCAGATTAGCAATAAGAAATAGAGTTCTCTCACTCTCTTATAATTACCTCTCCAAAATTAGTTTTCTGCCCACAGCTAACTCAAAGACAACTGCATAGGTTGCAGTGGCGTAGCTAGGGTGGGGGGGGGGGGGGGGCAAGGGGGTACATCTGTCCCCGGGCATGTAGGGGGGCGCCAAAACGAGGTCGGAATTTAAATCTTTTTAATTATGGAATATTGAGTGAGTAGACCTGTGTTATAATATTGAGTGAGTAGACCTGTGTTATAATATTGAGTGAGTAGACCTGTGTTATATTATACTATGATGGTCGTAAACATAAAGTAAGATGAAAATCATGAATGATGAAATGAGGTATATTCTTAAGATAATCGATGAATTATGACATTTAATTACGAAATAGAATTACAACTGTTGTAAAACCATATATTATGGCATGCCCATCAGTCACAACTTACTCCAGAAAATAATATACACATTAGTTACCCTACGTATTGGCCGCAAAATATCTGTTTTCTTTTGTAACAACATATTTTGTTGGTAACATATTTTTCTCTCTTCACGTTTTATTCATTATTGTCATTCAGGAATGTTATAATAATATAATATAAGTTTATGAGAGTTTTGATATTAATTATTACAAAAAATATAGCAGAGCATAATTATATAAATGTCATAATTCAAGCATGAATGCAAATTAGCCTCGGCGAGTCGGCCTCGTTTTTAACATGGCACAAGGGAAAACAGGTAGGAACGTTTTTGTTTAAATCACTCATTTATCAAGTATGTTACACATTCGGTACCCCTGATATTTATATATAACCAAGTAGGCTATCCATCAGTTTTAAGATATGGCACTCAGTGGGGAGAGCTATGAATAACAAGGAAATTGAGGAGTGAACTGAAATGGATTAAAACAAATCAAAATAAGCTAACCTAACCTAGCCTAATGAACTTAACCTAGCCTAATTAGGTAGGAAGTTGATATTTAGTGTCCAAACCAGCAAACCTAGTCAAACTAACGGAACCTAGTCACCTAGATAATCTAGATTAGGTTAGGTCCGCATAGGCCTTTTTTTTTTTTTTTTTTTTTTTTTTTTTTTTTTCTATATTCCAACTTACTTCCTCTCGGGCATAGGCTGAGAGCCTTAACATTCACCGCTTTACAATGAACAGTGAAGCCCGTGAGGTCTTGTTCCAGTCTAGGGAGTGAGACATGTGAAGCACGTAGAGTACAACGAGCACCTGCCATCTTGCCTTCACATGAGGCACGGTGCTCACTCATGGCCCGAAACGACCCCATATCTGAAGCCACCTCGTTCCCGTGCTTCACTGTCTCACCGCCTACACTCGGACTCTCACACTTACACACACACAACGCCACCTGTTGAGCAGATAACTCACCAGGCATTGCACCCCTATAGCATATTTTGAATATGGGAATATTCATACAGTGCTATTTAATCAGGGAACAATGAGGGTATTTTATTGACGTTTCGGTGGGCTTGTGGTAATGCACTGATACTCTAGGTACAGCACAAATTCCATCCCAATAATATCTTCCCATTGATACATCGGGATTTGAACCCGGGACCTTTGGATAACCAGGCCAGTGGCAAGACCACTCCACCACACCTCCCCTATGTTTGGTTTAGTTAAAAATAGGATAACCATAGATAGTTATAGCGGGATATAGAGGATGAATGGAAGTAAAATAAGTTAACTAGGTATGGTATTAAAAAACAAACCACAGTCCCTCTAGGCTCCAGACTCGTGTAGGGTTATGAAATTCTGATAAAATACGGGGTCAAAAGTTAAAGAGAATAATTATAATAAGAGTTGCATAGGCCTATGCCTGTAAATGTAGTTTTTGAGATTCTAACTTCCAAAGGGATTGAGCCTACGGCGGCGTTAACAATGAAATATTGCATTTGGCTTTAATTAACAATTATATATATTTTTTGTTTTTGCATTACAGTAACATATACACAAGAACATGACTGCTCACATATCTAGCCAATTTAGCTCAAAACTATTTTACTCTGAAATGCATCCGAGACTCTTAGTTAATGTTGTCATATAATTTTCTAAGAATTTACTTCTCAGCTTTTTTAATTACTTTGCTGTATTTCCTTCTTTTCAATACACTAAGTATTATCTAAAAGCCTTGTATGTCTCTCCAAACACCTAACAAATTCCAAGTTCTACATACCTGTAGGGTGAACTAAAATCCCTCACAAATTTCCTTAAAACCTACTATGAAATAGCTAGATTTAAAAAAAAAATATTGGTGGGGCTCACAGAACCCCCCCCCCGCCCCAGCTAATTAGGCTCGCTACGCTCGCCACCCACTCCCACTCCTGAGGGAGGGGGGGGGGGGGCTAAATTCTAGTGCTTGCCCCTAGGCGCTATATACCCTAGCTACGCCCCTGATAGGTTGAAGTAACTCAGCTAAAGGTTTCTAAATACCCCTGGTGGTAACAAAGCCTTTAAAGTATCCCCAATAGGCTCAAAATCGCGTCATATGTCGAAGAGGGTTAACAGTGAAACCAGGAATTCATATCTTACATTAGAACGGCGAAACATTCCAATCTCTCTGCAATCTCTCTCTCTCCGCCGCAATGTTGCATCTCTCTCGCTATTCTATCGCTACTATAATAATCAGTGTTCCTCAGAGCTATCCCAGTGCATACCACCTCCTTTACGTAGGGCACGTGGTACCCGTCTTGCAACTCAATCCCACCCCTACTCTGTGCAACTCTCCAACCCAAGAGTGAAACGTTACTCTCAAACTTTCTTTTACTCAACAGCTGAGCTCTGGAACTCTCTCCCAGAATCAGTCTTTCCCTCTTCCTATGACTTAAATTGCTTCAAACTCCGTGTGTCCAGGCATTTTGGGTCGAACGTCCCTTGATTTTGGCCCTGTCACTCTTTCAACTATTTGGGGGGGGGCACTCGCTATAGGCAGTTATGCCTTTTGCCTCCCTCAATCACATAGACAAAAAAAAAAAAAAAAATCAAAGTATCTCAACTGCAAAACTGCTAAGCAATTCAATTAATCAACTTAAGGGGAGATGGGTCGTTTTTCCGGTCCTCCCTTCTTCCTCATGTTCAGTCCCATTAGTTTTCAGATTATATGACGTTCGCCCCATTAGTTTGGCGATGTTAAGACCTTTTGCCCCATTGCTTTGCCAATACTAAGACTTATCGTGTCATTTATAGGTGTCGATATTTTCCTGGCGAGCGATAGCGATCCTGTAATTAAAGAGGCATTGGCCTTCGGCATTTTTCTATCAAAAAATGTAAAAATATATCTTGAAAGAGGGTTTTTTTTTTTTTTTTTTTTTTTTTTTTTAACGTTTGATAGAGGTCTATGGAGGAAACTAAACAATGATGAAAAGATATATAAATGAGGAAATATATACGCCAATCCCCCTTATAACTGCTGACTGATTGAACTTAAGCCTTTCAAGATACGATGACGCATTTATTGTCTATCTTGTGTCTATTATTAAACGACTATATTTATATTATGAAGGGTATATGGAAAAGAGAGAGGGTTAATTGAGAGCCGTGGTGGTCGAGTGGGGAGCACGCTCACGTGTGAATCTGCAAGACCTGGGATCGAATCCCTGCCACGGCGGACATTTAGTGGGTGTGGTAGTACTTCCTAGCATGTTTCATATGCTCGCACCCAGTCAGGGAACATCCTGACGACGTATACAGACTAAACACACATAACAAAGCCACTCCAACACCCCTTCTCCCCTCTACACGCTTCAGAAAAATAGGAAAAGTAGAATGTAAATACGAGTGCCGTTGTAAAGGCTTATCCCTCAATACTTCATCTGATCTGATCTGAGATAGTTTTCACCCCTACAAGTCCCACAGATTCTTCCTGAGCTAAATAAAATCTTCTAATGATAGCCAGAATATACGGTCAAGACGCGTGATAATTCTCAAGAGGGGTAACTAACTTAGCTCACGAGAGAACACCAGCCCAGCAAAAGCCCAGATGGTAATTATTAAGGGGAGATGGGGCGTTTGTCTGGTCCCCTTTCTCCCTCTTGTTAAGCCCCATTTGTTTTGAGATTATAAGACGTTCGGCCCATTAGTTTGGCGATTTTAACACCGTTCGCCCCATTTCGTTGGCAATGTTAAGACCTTTTGTGCCATTTAGGTGTCTATTGTGTCCTGGCGAGCGATAGCGAGCCTGAAATTTTAAGGGGAACCGGCCGAATATTTCTATTGAAAAATGTACAAATTTATCTTGAAGGGTGGTCTAGGGGGTGTTTTTCTAAGCTTGATGGAGGTCTAGCGAGGAAACTAAGAAATACAGGAATATGTAAATTAATAGACCAAAAATCGGTCCCTCTGCCCTTAACCTCCCCTCCCGGGAAGACTTGCATATATGCGGCCCGGACCGGACTAACACCACACTTTCTCAGGCCAGGAAATTAACCCGTCGTCTGAGGAGGCTTGGGCCGGTCATCATGCCAGACAACCGGACGATCTATGGCTCCGGGGCCGGTTAGTAGTCCGGATGAGCTATAGAGCAGAGGAAAAGGTGGTAGAGGAAAAGGTGCTGGGAATGTTTTAGCTTGGTTTGTTATTGGGTTGTTAGGTTATTATCAAGTCCTAGCTCCTATTATGCCTATTGGGAATAATTTATATGTCTGTTGAAAAGTATATTTGTGTACTGATCTATCTATCCATCAGTCAATCTCTCCGTATGCATCTATGTATCTATCTATTTAGCATCATGGACGACCGGACGATCTATGGCTCCGGGGCCGGTTTGTTGTCGGGTGAACTATAGTGCACAGGAAGAAGGAGAAGAATATGATGAGGTGGAGGAAAAGTTGGTGTGGGATATTTTAGGTTGGGTTATTTTCAAGGGTTCGTATTATACCTATTCAGAATATATATATACCTATTCGATTAGTCTGTCTGTTAGTTTATTTTGTGCTTATCTATCCATCAATCAATTAATCTGTCTGTTTGTATTTATGCATCTATCTATCTACCTATCATTGTATCTCTGTATCATGCCAGACAACCGGACGATCTATGCCTCCGGGGCAGGTACTCCGGATGAGCTATAGTGCAGAGGAAGGGGTGGGGGAAAAGTTGGTGGGAACTCTCCCTAAACTTCTGTTTTCATAAAAAGAAGTGTTAATTTGTATTGATAGTTTCCTAGAACTTCGTAATTATTTTATCTGTATCAGCAAGCTGATAATCTATCTGTCTATCTATTGCCAGATGCCGTGATCTCCGAAGGGGTGGCCACGAATGAATCGCCCAAACTCACCTGTCCCTAGTCAGTCAACGCCCCTCCTCCCATCCAGCACCACTTGCACGCATATACTTCTTAACTCCATCCTTCCACCTCTCTCTCAGTCTACCTCTCCCTCTCTATCCTTCCACTTCACTCTCATACACTCTCTTCATAATTCTCTCGCTTGCCATACATTCCACATGGCCGAACCATTTCAAGGTGTTCCTTTTCACACTGTCCAGCACATCTACATCTACACCACACTACACTTGTAATGCTCCATTCGTCTGTCTACCCCTCCATGTAACTCTGCACGCACTTCTCAAGTAACTAATTTCCACCCCTCTTTCTCTTGGTTTGTGTCTCTCCAACAACGTCCGTGCTTTACTCCTGTACGTCAATGTCGGGATTACCACACTATCATGCAAGGACTTCTTTACTTCCATGCTGACCACCCTATTTCATGTAGGAACGCTAAGTCCCTACAACTCTCTTCCCCTCTCTCGCACTTCTTCATCCATACTCCCATCTTTACTCAAGACACTGCCCAAATACTTATATGAGCTGAAATTCTCTATAGCCTGAACGTTCCACCTCGCCTGACACTCCGTGACTGCATCTCTTTCAAAGACCATAACCTTACTCTTTCCCACATTTACCTTCAGATTCCCTTTTTCACACACTGTTCCAAACATATTTACCAGACCTGCACCTCAAATTCACTATCAATTCAAGCCAATACCATGGGTGAAGGCTGGTCCTATCCAGAGTGAAGTTTGTCACCCTCTACCCTACTTTAGCCGTTTCTACCTGTCTCTTTTTCCTGTACTACTTTTCCTTCTAGGTGCTAGCAAGATCGCCCGATTGGGTGGCATGGTAAGGGGGGCTGTGGACGATGGGTCCATTAGCCCGGGGGTAAAAGCCTGTGGGCTGATGATCCCCTCCCCCGCTGCCCTCTCAAAAACAGATATTATCTCACTCTGTCCCCTTCGGGGGCCGAACATCTGGATGGCTTCGGTTTACCAGACTCTGGTCTGATCGGCCAGACAGTCTGGGGAATTACAACAATAACAACAATAGGTAACTTCCACGATTTCGTTCCCTTATCAGCGATACACCAACATCCACTGCTCTTCCTTGTATTTCTTTCATGATTTAATCCATATATATATTGAACAACAATGGGGACATTACACACCCATGCTTTAAGCCCAACATTCCAATAAAAGAACTCGCTCTATTCAATCTCCACACATGCTGACGCCTTTGCACCCTTATACACGCTCTTCACTGTTTTTAGCAACTTGCCATCTACTCCATATATTCTCAGTACTTTCCACAGACCTTCTCTATCAATTGTCATAGGCCTTCTCCAAGTCCATAAAGGCAGCATACAACTTTTGTCATTTCTATGTCCCTCCGTATGTTAGTCGTTATACTGGCGATTACACACACACACGCACACGCGCACGCACACACACACACACACACACACACACACACACACACACACACACACACACACACACACACACACACACACACACACACACACACACACACACACACACACACAGAGAGATAGATAGATAGATAGCGAGAGAGATTGATTGATTGATTGATTAATAAATATAATTGCGATATTACCCTGCCAGCCTTCGAACCTGGGTCGGTAGTGCCAAGGCTTGAAATTTAATGTAAATACAATACCCTGTATTATTTCATCTAACAGTAAATTACCATGCCTCCGTCTTGATTATTCAGCTATTACGAAGATAATTTGCCGAAATTTTATGTCTGTTATGAAAACGTGGCGTAATTATGACTCAGAGACATAGCAGTTGCATACATGTGTTCATTATTTATCGAGAAATCAGTTGCCAAGGGACTCAATTTATAGACTAATTAATAAAATAATTAATGCGATATGAGTTTGCTAGAGGTAAGAAAATATCTACCATGCTTTTTAGTATGGTAATTAGAGAGTGATATCTGGTGATTCAACGGTTTATTTCCCACATTACAATTACAGATTATAATACATGTAGCCTATTATTATAATTATTATAACATATTATTTATATTATACTTTTCAGCTTATTCCACTCTATTTCAATCTAAACTTTCGTAAGGGATCATATTTAATAACGCTAGTGATGCAGTGTTGCGGTTATATTGTGTATTATTAGAATTATATTGAGTTAAGTCATTTAATTACATTTATATTAACATACGGTATATGTAACAAAATGAATTATTTAATATAGTCGAAGCTACAGATAAAATGTTTATATAAACAATGAAAGGGTTGTGTGTTGTCCCAAGTGTAAGCCGGCGAGAGAGAGAAAGAGAGAGTGAGAGAGAGAGAGAGAGAGAGAGAGAGAGAGAGAGAGAGAGAGGGTAGAGTTAGAGATAGAGTCGGTAAGTTTTTGGGGGTAACAAATTTAAACAGACAAAGGTTAGATAAAACATATACATCCTACAACCAACGCCTGCGATAACATTGTGTACCAATTTCCATATTGTATTCAGCGCAGATACAGCAAGGGGGTAGGGGGAGGGGGGGGGGGGGGGGGCAGCTGACCAGACACGGACAGTTTTTTTTTTTTTTTTTTTTTTTTTTTAAGAGACAATGAACGGAGGAAGGAAAAACACAGATAAAACAAAAAGGTCCATGTGCCTAAAGGCATCCTCCATTCATAAAATGTTTGTAACAACTGGATTTAAACATTTGTTTAAACATTAAGTTAGTAAGGTAAGTAGGTACATTTATATAAGTAAGTAGGTACATTTATATAAGTAAGTAGGTACATTTATATAAGTAAGTAGGTACATTTATATAAGTAAGTAGGTACATTTATATAAGTAAGTAGGTACATTTATATAAGTAAGTAGGTACATTTATATAAGTAAGTAGGTACATTTATATAAGTAAGTAGGTACATTTATATAAGTAAGTAGGTACATTTATATAAGTAAGTAGGTACATTTATATAAGTAAGTAGGTACATTTATATAAGTAAGTAGGTACATTTATATAAGTAAGTAGGTACATTTATATAAGTAAGTAGGTACATTTATATAAGTAAGTAGGTACATTTATATAAGTAAGTAGGTACATTTATATAAGTAAGTAGGTACATTTATATAAGTAAGTAGGTACATTTATATACTGTAGTGTTAGTATACTCCAGTTCTTGCTCTCACTTATATTACTGTCTTCTTCTTCTTCTTCTTCTTCTTCTTCTTCTTCTTCTTCTTCTCACTCCCATTAATGTTTATGTTGTTGTTGTTGTTCAACCCTGCCTCAACCACTGTTTTGATTTGTGTTGCTTCACCCTGTATCATAAGAACATAAGAACATAAGAAAATGGGAGTCTGCAGGAAGCCGATTGGCCTAAGCAAGGCAGATCCCTGTCCCACACAACCCCAATTACAAAGCCCAATTATAGGCTCAACACTCTAATACCCTGAGGATCATCTTACCAAACCGGTTAGAGATTAACGCAGGATTACGGGGGTCTGCAGAGCGCTGATTGGCCCAACCCGGCTGATCCCCCTTCACACCCAACCCTTCTCGTCCATATGCTTATCCAATTTTTTCTTAAAGCTCCCTATCGTTCTTGATCCCACTATATCACTTGGTAGCCTATTCCACCCATCTACAACTCTGTTACCAAACCAATATTTGCCTATATCTTTTCTGAAACGAAATTTATCTAATTTGAAACCATTGGTACGAGTTCTTTCGCTATCACTGAGCTTTAGTACATTTGTCATGTCCCCTTTGTTAATCCCACTAACCCCCTTGAACACCTCTATCATATCCCCTCTAACTCTGCGTCTCTCTAACGAATGTAAACCTAATTTCTTCAACCTTTCTTCATACGGAAAATTTCTAATATTATGGATCATTTTTGTCATTCTACGCTGAATTCTCTCCAATGAATCTATGTCCATTCTGTAATAAGGACACCAAAATTGGACAGCATAATCCATATGGGGTCTCACTAATGACAAGTAAAGTTTTAAGATAACATCAGCAGTTCTGTTACTCACACTCCTAGAGATGAACCCGAGAATCCTGTTTGCCTTATTACGAACGCTTATACACTGTTTTCTAGGCTTCAAATCATTGCTAACAAACACACCTAGATCTTTCTCGCAGTCTGAATTTTCTAATTCTAAATTAGCTAGTTTATATTTAACATTTGTTTGCATCTTCCCTATCTTTAATACCTTGCATTTGTCAATGTTAAACTTCATCTGCCAATTTACTGACCATTCATGTAAGGTATCTAGATCCCTTTGGAGGCACTCTATATCGCTATCTGAATCAATTGATCTCCCCATTTTAGTATCGTCTGCGAATTTACTTATCCTACTAGTTATACCTAAATCTAGGTCATTTATGTATATAAGAAACAACAGGGGACCTAATACCGATCCCTGGGGGACACCACTTTTGACTGCTCCCCACTCTGACTTGGTACCATTTATGCTGACTCTCTGTTTCCTACCAATTAGCCATGACCTAATCCATCCCAACAACGACCCTCCTATTCCATGTGCCTCAACCTTTCTCATCAATCTCTCATGAGGGACTCTGTCGAAAGCTTTACTGAAATCTAAATATATAATATCATATGACTTGTCACTATCTACTGCTTCATATACCTCTGAGAAAAAGCTAAGCAAATTAGTAAGGCAAGAACGTCCCTGAGTGAATCCATGCTGAGAAGAATTTATTAAGTTAAATTTTACTAAGTGGCTTCTAATTTTCCTAGCAATAATAGACTCTAGCAACTTTCCTATGATTGATGTGAGACTAATGGGACGGTAATTGGATGCTATCGATTTATCACCTTTTTTGAAGATCGGAACTACATTTGCAAGCTTCCAAGCTTCTGGAACTAAACCTGTTTCTAATGACTTGTTAAATATAAATGCTAATGGACTACTTAACTCATCTCTGCATTCTTTTAATACTCTAGCATATACCTCGTCAGGACCAGGCGATTTTTGAGGTTTCAGTCTGTCAATTTCCTTAAGCACATCATTTCTACTTATACTAACTGTACTTAACATATTTTCTATACTATCACTATATACCATATTGACTTCTGGAATCTGTGCCAAATTTTCATTAGTGAAAACGGAAAGAAACTGACTATTTAATGTACTGCACATTTCTAAATCATTTTCTGTTATTTCTCCTATTGAAGTTTTTAGGGGGCCTATTACATCTCTAACTTTAGATTTATATAGTTGGTAAAAAGCTTTAGGGTTATTTTTTGAGTCGCTGGCTATCCTTATTTCATAATTTATTTTTGCTTTCCTGATTTCCTTTTTGACCTGTCTTGATAGAGTCTGATAGTATATATGTAAATGATTTTCACCTTTCTTTATTTTTCGATATATTCCTTTCTTTTTTCCTATAAGATCTATTAGCTTATTAGTCATCCATTTTGGTTGGTTCTGCGTCGATCTAAATCTTCTTTTAGGGATATATTTATTTTGAGCATTGTGGAGTGAAGCAATAAACTGGTTATATGTAGGTGGCAAGTTTAACTCTGGCATATCCTGACTTAATTGCTTAACAATAGGGTCCACCCTTAAGTCTCTTCTTAGCCCACCATAATCGGCTTTTCTGAAATCTGGGATAAGTGTCGTATTCTCTTTAGCATTCCCTGTCCATTGTATATTAAAATAAATAGATTTATGATCGCTATTTCCTAGGTGGTCACCAATCTCTACATTATTTATCATATGTTCATTGTTACTGAAAACTAAATCAAGAATATTAATACCTCTAGTCGGCGTATCTATGAATTGAAATAAAAAACTATCTTGTACTACCTCAATAAACTCTACTGAATCGGAGTCGCCTATTTGGTGCTGCCAATCAATGTTCGGAAAATTAAAATCCCCCATAATGCACACATTGCTAAACCTTGATGCTATTTTAATTTCCTCCCATAACGATTTTCCGCCATTTCTACTCATATTAGGCGGTCTATATATAACTCCAATAACTATGGTCTCACTACCTTCGTTAACCTCTACCCAAACACTTTCATTATCATTATTTAGTCTAATACCTGATTTAATACAGCTTTTTAATGTACTCCTGACAAACACTGCTATACCCCCGCCCCTCCTACTTGTTCGGTCATATTTAAACAAACTATATCCTGGAATATCAAATTCTGCTAAAAAATGCCTAGATTCTGTATTAATCCACGTTTCAGTTAGCGCTATTATGTCTATATTTTCTGTGCTAACGAGTGCTCTAAGTTCGTTCATTTTGTTACATAAACTCCTACAATTTGTATAATATACCCTCAACCTATTACTTTTATTTGCAACTAATTTTCTATTGTGTTTAGCTAACTTATTATTTCCTGTTGAACTACTAGCTCAACCACCATTGTTGTTGTTGTTGTTGTTTCACTCTGTATCAACCACCATTGTTGTTGTTGTTGCTTCACTCTGTATCAACCACAATTGTTGTTGTTGTTGTTGTTGTTGTTTCATTCTGTATCAACCACCATTGTTGTTGTTGTTGTTGCTTCACTCTGTATCAACCACAATTGTTGTTGTTGTTGGTGTTGCTTCAATTTGTATCAACCACCATTATTGTTGTTGTTGTTGTTGCTGTTGTTGTTTCACTCTGTATCAACCACCATTGTTGTTGTTGTTGTTGTTGCTTCACTCTGTATCAACCACAATTGTTGTTGTTGTTGGTGTTGCTTCAATTTGTATCAACCACCATTATTGTTGTTGTTGTTGTTGTTTGCCACCACTGTTGTACCACCGTTAACACACACCTCTATATAGACACATTTACCGGACATGTCAGCGGTACCTGGTTGTTATTCTAGTGACACCTGAATTCAAATGACGTCATGCGCACCAGATCCGAAGAGTTGATGGAGATATATCGCAAGATGATCCAGCACTACAAAAACAAGTCAAGGAATATCATCATCTCAGGCATTCTCCCCAAGATCGACGCACCTGACAAATTCTACTACAAGGCCTTCAGCACAAATAGCCGACTAAAATATTTGTGTCTGAGGGAAGAAGTTGAATTCATCAACCTCTGGGACAACTTCTACAACCAGCCTACTCTGTTCCGCAAGGATAGCACTCATCTAAACCCTGTGGGTTCAGCACGCATGGGTCGTCTCCTACACGAAGCAGTCCGCACCCATGGATCAAAAAACGCCATCCAGAAGAAGCAGCAGTGACATAAATCATCCAACGCCAAGCAAAAAACAGAGGCAACCGAGGACCACCAGCGATAAGGACCGAAGACAGCGAGGACCGAGGACAGCCATGAACATAAATGTAGATCCGACAAGAACCAAAAATATTATTAAAGTGCGTTCCGTGAGTTCTAAAATAACAAATATAAAGGTTTTCTATCCAAACGCTCGTAGCATACGCAATAAATATTCAGATTTAGAGGAGCTAGTGTTTACAGAAAATTATGATGTGATTGGCATAACAGAATCTTGGCTCAATACAGAAGATAGATACTTTTTAGCAGAGTATTCACTTCCCGGTTATGTAATGTTTGAGAAAAGCCGAATAAATCGAAATGGAGGTGGCGTTTTACTTTATATCAAAGAAAGTCTTAACCCTACCCTCTTGTCAAAACCTCAAATTGTGAACGTCGACACATCTTTTGTGCTAATAAAGAATAGTAAAGGTACAAAATAAGACTTGCGTTAATATACAGACCTCCAGCTCAATCAGTGCAAACTGACCGAGAAATTTACGAACAAATTGCAGATGTAAGTAACTCACAAGATACCGTAATTTTTGGCGACTTTAATTTACCTGTGACCAAGTGGGGCGATACTCTTACTTCACACTCCGGACATGACTTGTATACGAACTTGCAAGAGAGTTCGCTTTATCAATTTGTTCGAACGCCGACCCGTGGTAATAACGTTCTTGACATTGTACTTGCAACAAAAGAAGAATTGATAGAGAATTTGAATGTTGGTGATGAATTCAGTAACAGCGACCATCGTACGATAACTTTCACTTTAAAGTTTACTAGTAACGAACCAAATAGTAGCATCGAAAGAGTCCCTAATTTCAAGAAAGCAAACTTCCATAAACTTAGAGCTATGTTTAAAGAAACTGACTGGAGCTTTTTAATTAACAATAACGACATAAATACATCTTGGAAGTTATTCGAAACCACTTACCTAAAAGCAGTGCAAGGCTGCATACCATCGAAAATACGGGGTCCAGGCCATAATAATAAGCCCAAATGGTGGAATAAAGATATTTCAAACTGCCTGCTTGCTAAAAATTTGCTAATGATAGATTAAAATCCTCACAAAATGACGAAGAACGGGTGAAATTTGTAGAGCTACGACGCAAAGCCAAAAAGTTAATTAAGCAAAGTAAAAAGACCTTAGAGTTACATATTGCGAATCAAAGTAAAACAAACCCGAAAGAATTCTATAGTTATATCAGAAAGAAAAAAGTAGTTACTTCAACTGTTGGACCGATGAAAATGGAGAATACACCAAAGACGAAGTACAAATGAGTAATGCCCTCAATACCTTCTTTGCATCAGTTTTTACAACAGAAGACCTCAGTGATATCCCTACACCATCGCCGATTCAGATTGATAATTCAGATGTTCTAAGCAATATCACCGTTACAGAGAGAGAAGTATTGAATTGTTTAGATAAACTCAAGGTAAATAAAACGCCTGGACCTGATACAATCTCGCCTAGAGTTCTAAAGGAAGCTAAGGATGAGCTCTCCAAACCACTGACATTACTATTCAATAAATCCTTGCAGTCTGGAACTATGCCTGATCAGTGGAAGCTAGCCAACGTAACACCGATATTAAAAAAAGGCAGCAAATCCCTACCCAGTAACTATCGTCCAATTAGTTTAACCTCAGTTGTATGTAAAATGCTAGAAACGGTCATACGAGACAGACTCGTAAATCACTTAGAGGAAAATAACATACTTAAAGATACTCAACACGGCTTTCGTAAAAAACGTTCCTGTTTAACAAACCTCTTAGACTTCTTCCACGATATCCTCAACCTCTACGATGAGAGTAAAGCTGTAGATATTATATATCTTGATTTTCAAAAGGCCTTTGACAAAGTTCCCCACAAACGTTTACTGCTAAAACTAAAAGTGCATGGAATACAAGACGGTGTGTTGAAATGGATAGAAAATTGGCTCAGCAACAGAAAGCAAAGCGTAGTCATAAACGGTAAGGCATCTAAATGGACCAATGTAAGTAGCGGGGTACCCCAGGGATCGGTACTAGGACCAATTCTCTTTCTAATTTACATCAACGACATAGATGAGGGTCTCACCTGTACAATCTCAAAATTTGCTGACGATACAAAAATTGCAAATAGCGTACTCTCAAAAGAACAAGTTGACGATATGCAACACAATCTAGATAAATTGTCATGTTGGGCCCAAATTTGGCAAATGAGTTTCAATGCGGATAAATGTAAAGTACTACATATCGGATACCTAAATGAGAAAGCAAATTATTCGATGAATGGCACTCAGCTTAAGAATGTAAACAGAGAAACCGATCTGGGAGTAACAATATCGAGTAACCTAAAACCGAGTCAACAATGTTCAGAAGTTGTAAGAAGGCAAACAAAATAATTGGCTTTATAGGCAGGTCATTTGAGCATAAATCCAAAGAAGTTATCCTAACCCTTTACAATTCCTTAGTCCGCCCTCTTCTGGAATACTGCGTTCAATCCTGGTGCCCTTATAACCAAAAATATATAAACAAGCTAGAACGAGTTCAACGTAGAGTTACCAAAATGATACCTAGCCTAAAGAACAAACCATATGAAGAGCGTCTTAGAGAATTAAATCTATTTCCTTTAACCCAGCGCAGATTAAGAGGTGACTTAATTCAAGTGTTCAAAATCATCAAAGGCATCGACAATATGAACTGTAGTAAGTATTTCACTATCGACCAATCTAATTACACGCGGGGAAACGGGTGCAAAATTATTAGTAAATCTTTTAACTCGCACGAATCTAAGAATTTCTTCTTCAATCGAGTTGTCAACTTGTGGAATGGGCTTCCCCGAAACGTTATAGACTGCATCACCGTTGATTCATTTAAACTCCGCCTAGACAAATATCACGCATCAAACCCGCGACTGACTGCGTTTGTAAATTAAAAACTTTATTTTATCCCCCCCTCAGTTACTAACCCATCTGTTCTCTACTAACTTCCTAATCCTGCCACGGACATTAGTTCCAGGGCAGTAATTCCCTTTCCAATGTTCCCTTACCCACTCTAAACCACTGTTTGGACACTTGATCCTCAGTGTTTTGGAGGACAAGCAACCTAGAAGGGTCACTAGATATGTTGTTGCTTGATTTCCTTTGTACTCCTTTGTACTCCTTTGTACCTTTGAGAAAACTACCAGGTGTTGTTACTACGTATTCATTGGCCACACACACACACACACACACACACACACACACACACACACACACACACACACACACACACGCTCGCCAGGAAAAAAAAAGAATCCTAAATGGCACGAAAGGTCTTAATATTGACAAGGAAATGGAGCGAAAGGATCTTAAAATCGCCAAACTAATGGGGCGAAAATCTTGAAATCTCAAAACTAGTGGGGCTAAACGTGAAGGAGAAGGAGGTCCAGAAGAAGGAATCCCCCCCCCCTCCTGAAGGGGGAGGTGTCTCATGATTCTACTAACCCCTTGTGGATTATGACGCGTTTTGACAGTTTATTCAGGCTATCATTAGGCTGTTTTACTCAGCATAGGAAGGCCCTCTAGGAATCAAAGGGGTAATTTATATCTCCATTAACCCTCTGACTTCCGATAAACCCTCCTGAGCTGTATACAATCGTCTACCGATAGCCAGAATAAATTGTTAACACTTTCAGTACGGGTCTCGTCTTTTCATTATATTCTAGATGATTTTATTCAGTTCAGGAAGGACCTCTAGCAATATAAAGCTACAAACTATCTCAATTCACCATCTCAACTACTACAGATCCTTCCTAAGAGGCTAAAAATTGTCTAAATCTAGCTAGACTAGATTAGAATAGACGTCACCCGCAGTAAAGGGGTTAATAAGGCATCGTAATCCTCAAGGGGAAAAAACATTATTTCCTATTGTAGGTAAGAATGGTGGTGAGATGCAGGGCTAGATTCAAATATTCATATTATTTTCACCCTTTTCTATAATATTTCCTTCATGCATTTCCATTCAGACAAGGGTATTCTTTTAACATTTTTCTAGTAGGAAACTGGGCTTGTTGTCGGAGGGTGGGGAGAGAGCTTTTTTTATTTACTTCTCCTTTTCTTTCACTGTTGTAGTATATGGGAAGGATTCGTGGAAATATATGTATGTATGTATGTATGTATGTATGCATAAATCTAAACAAATGAATATCTTCGAAACTAGTTCGTATTTGCAAACTTCCACTAACAAACCCTTCCACTTCATTTCTTTTAAGACCCCACCGTTATTCTAAGTCTCATTTCACCCCTCCCACTCAAAACACACCAGCCATTCCCCCTCTGGACATCGGCATTTCTTGAGCTGCACCGAGCTAGGAGGAGTATGAGGAGGAGGAGGAGGAGGAGCTCATTTAATAACCATAACATCGCGCGGAACGGCGGGTAGAAGTAGCGAATTAGACAACTGGATCCCGTCCGACCGATATCGTATTATTTTCCTGCAGGAGGGCAATTTTCAAAGGGGGCTGTTTTAATGGGATGTTTTTAGTTTGGATCCTAGACCCCCATCAAGCTTTATAAAAAAATACCCACAAGACCTTCGATATCAATTTGTACTTTTTTCTTTAGAAAAATGTCCCGGCCTTCCTCCTAAATTACAGGCTCGCTATCGCCCGCCAGGAAAAAGTCGACATCTAAAGGGCACGAAAGGTTTTAAAATTGACAAAATTTGGACGAAATGTCTTAAAATCGTCAATACTAAAGGGGAGAACGTCTTATAATCTCAAAACTAATGGGGTTAAACATGAGGGAAAAGGAGATTCGAAAAATAATCGCTTAAATGAAAATCTCGCTTTTAACGCCGCCCAATAGAGGGAGGCTGGGCTAGTTTTGTCTGGCAATTGAGGGAACCTGGGCTACTTCCCGCCACCTGCTGGAGTCTGACCCGGAAAAATGTTGTGGGGTTCGCTTGTCGACGTGCTTCCCTCTTTCTTGGACCTTGGTGCTGGTGTTGTAGGTGTATTATAATTGGTGTTGGTGTTACTGGTGTTAATGTTGTTAGGGTTGTTGGTGTTGGTGTTAGTGGTGTTGATGGTATTACTGGTGTTAGTGTTGTTAATAGTGTTGTAGGAGTGGGTGTACTTGTGTTAGTGTTACTGGTGTTAGGTGGAGTGGTTACTTGTTAGTGGTGTTGCTAGTGTTGTAGGAGTGGGTGTGTACTTGTGTTGGTGTTAATGTTGTTACTAGTGTTGTAGGAGTGGGTGTACTTGTGTTGGTGTTACTGGTGTTAGTGGTGTTACTAGTGTTGTAGGAGTGGGTGTACTTGTGTTGGTGTTAGTGGTGTTACTAGTGTTGTAGGAGTGGGTGTACTTGTGTTGGTGTTACTGGTGTTAGTGGTGTTACTAGTGTTAGTGGTGTTACTAGTGTTGTAGGAGTGGGTGTACTTGTGTTGGTGTTAGTGGTGTTACTAGTGTTGTAGGAGTGGGTGTACTTGTGTTGGTGTTACTGGTGTTAATGTTGTTAGGGTTGTTTGTGTTGGTGTACTTGCGTTGCTGTTAGTATTAGTGTTATTAGTAGTGTTGTTGGTGTAGTTTACTTGTGTTGATGTTACTGGTGTTAGTGTTGTTACTAGCGTTGTTGGTGTATTATACTAGTGTTGCTGTTGGTGGTAGAAGGGGGCCAGAAGAACCGGCCCACTCCCCCTGAAGAATAAATGGGAGGGCTGATCCGTGTTGTATTCGTTCGGTAAAGCCGCTGTCACACGAGCACTTTTTCCGTCAATTTTCCATGAGCAAGTTCTTTCTCGTATTTTGGGGGGATTTTTTGGCACTGGTATCGGTAACTAGACTGACGGCAGATTGTGTTTGGCGGCTGAATTATGATAAAGTGAAATTTGTTAAGCTTCCTGACCATTATTGCCCGTAAATATTGCTCGAAAAAGGGTTCGTGTGACTCAGGTGTTGCTAAGGAAATTAATTGCTTAACCCCTTCAGCACCATGACGCCTTTTGATCTTTGATTCTGGCTAAAATTAGATGATTCTACGCAGCTTAAGAAGGACTTGAGTTATTAAGAGGATTTATTGAGATCGTATTTACCCATTTGAGTCGTAGAGGTAGATTGTAAGCTAAAGAAAATCGTCTAATAGTAACCAGAATAGGATGTAAATAACGTAATGGCGGTGGAGTGGTAAGGGGGAGGGGCGTATTTGTTTGCTAATTCATTTATCTTGTTAATATGTTTTACTTTCCTCCCTAGACCTCCATCAAGCTTAAAAAAACAT
Organism: Paralithodes platypus; assembly: GCA_032716605.1. Taxonomy (NCBI): domain Eukaryota; kingdom Metazoa; phylum Arthropoda; class Malacostraca; order Decapoda; family Lithodidae; genus Paralithodes; species Paralithodes platypus. The sequence goes on along the minus strand of CM064544.1, from coordinate 15,856,887 downwards.
CCCTTAGACCCCCCATCGAGATAAATTTGTACATTTGTTGGTAGAAATATGTCCTGGCTGAAGGCCGGTTCCTTCTACAATTACATGCTCGCTATCGCTCGCCAGGAATTTTGTTATACCTTAATGGCACGAAAGGTCCTAATATTGACAATAAAAATGGGGTTAAAGGTCTTAAACTCGCCAAACTAATGGGCTGAACATCTTAAATATGAAAACTAATGGGGTTAAGCAGGAGGGAGAATGGGGGCCAGAAATAAAAAAAAAACCCATCTCCCCACTTAAGAATTAAGTAACACCCCGTTCTTAACATTAATCATTAATTACAAACCCCCAATGTACTTGAATAAACTAATGAAAGCATAATCCTATGCCTCATGTGTTAGAAGTGCAATGACGTATGCCTCAGAAACATGGGCCGTTAAGTAGAGGATGTCAACAGAATGGAATATAATGAGATGAGAATGGTGAGATGTATGTGTGGGGTCAGGCTACAGGATAGAATAACAAATGTTGAGCTGAGGAGACGTTTAGGTATAAAGAGTATTAGCGAGGTGATGCGTTGATTATGGTCCTCCTGGGATTCGAACTCGGGACGCCACACCCAGAAGATAAGCACCTAAACCATTACACCACCAACACAGTGTGCGTTTCCCGGCCTCACTGGGATGTGGGGGAGGCAACATCACTCACATATTTTTCAGTCATGGCGTACGAGAGGCATTTCCACACCGACAAAAATGAGGGCTGGCCTAATTTCCCCTCTGTATACCTCGTTTGATCCTATATCTACTGCATAATGGATTGTATTACTCATATCCCCTTTATATAACTCGTTTTTAATCTATTATCTATTGCATAATGGATTGTATTACTCATATCCCCTTTATATAACTCGTTTTTAATCTATTATCTATTGCATAATGGATTGTATTACTCATATCCCCTTTATATAACTCGTTTTTAATCTATTATCTATTGCATAATGGATTGTATTACTCATATCCCCTTTATATAACTCGTTTTTAATCTATTATCTATTGCATAATGGATTGTATTACTCATATCCCCTTTATATAACTCGTTTTTAATCTATTATCTATTGTATAATGGATTGTATTACTCATATCCCCTCTATATAACTCGTTTTTAATCTATTATCTATTGTATAATGGATTGTATTACTCATATCCCCTTTATATAACTCGTTTTTAATCTATTATCTATTGTATAATGGATTGTATTACTCATATCCCCTTTATATAACTCGTTTTTAATCTATTATCTATTGTATAATGGATTGTATTACTCATATCCCCTCTATATAACTCGTTTTTAATCTATTATCTATTGTATAATGGATTGTATTACTCATATAATCCCACAATGATGCTTAAGGGAGCCCACCTCGTTTTTTGTTTTTATCTTGCTCTCTCTCTCTCTTTGGCTTGTATCCATTCGGCCCCATTCAGCCTACTGTTTCAAGATGTTTAGCCCCATCCAGGTGTCAAAATTTTCCTGGTGAGCGGTAGCAAGCCAGCATATACAAATTTATGTTTTGAGAGCAAGCTAAATTTGTAAATTTTTCGATAGAAAAATGTCTCCGGCGAAGCCGGATTTTTCCATACAATGCTGGCTCGCTATCGCTCGCCAGGAAGATATCGAGACCTGGATGGGGATAAACGTTTTAAAACAGTTGACTTAATGGGGCCGAATCGATACATGCTAGAGAAAGAGAGAAAAGGAGAGAGAGAGAGAGAAAATAACAGATGACCCCCCCTTAACCCCTTCAGTACCGGTGTGGTGCTTTTAACGTTACTTGGGCTACTATTAGAAGAATATATTGAGTTTAAAAAGAGAATCCAACAATAAACAGGCTTCGAGCTATTTAACTTAACCCTTTTGACAACCACAGATTCTTCATAAACGGCACCAAATCGTATACATTTAGCGAGAATATAATTAACTAGCAGGGGTACCCGGCGTTGCCCGGGTAATCACCATAATCACCATCACTACTACCACCACTACTACTACCATAATCACCATCATCAATCACTACTACCACAATCATCACAATACTACTACTACCCTAATCACCGGCCTCGACCTACCTGTGCCTCATTAAACGGCGACCTCGATTTCGGCCGCTAAATGTCCTCCGATTTTGGATCTGACTTCATCCGTACCCCCATTTTGGAGGGCTGCGAACAACTTTCGTTCCATACACCTTTTCGATCGGAGGCCTGCCTCCTGCCCCAAACGGCAAATATTTTCAATTTTGTTCAATTCTTTTTCAATTTCGGCCTCGAAACGACCTTCGATCGTGGCCTCGCCCCCTCTATGACCTGACCCAGGTCAATTGACATCCACATGCAAAGTTTCAGCTCTCCAGGTCCAAAACTGCGGCCGCCTATTTAGAACAGACACACACACACAAACAATCGAAAATATTATATAGATAAGACGCCGCCTGGATAGAAGGGATAAATATATACTTGTTCACATAATATTATATAGATTAGACGCCGCCTGGATAGAAGGGATAAATAGATACTTGTTCACATAATTTCAGTCCATGTCTTCACCAGATTTAAAGGGAGATATTTGGTTTTGCTGGACCCCCTTTTTCCTCGTGTTTAGCCCCACTAGTTATGAGATTTTAAGACGTCCGCCCACTTTCTTTGTACTATTAAATACATACATACATACATACAACACAGCCAATTATACATACATATACTGTACATATACATACATACATACATTAAGACCTTTCGTGCAATTTAGGAGTCGATATTCTTCCTGCTGAGCTTGATGGAGGTCTAGGGAGGAAACTAAACAAAAATAATAATAATTATAAATAAATAAACTAATGAATACGCCCGTCCCCCCTTAAGGGAGCCCAGACGGTGTTGTGCAGCACGATTTACTGGTTCGGCTCAATGGTTTAAGGAGGGGGTTTAGTTTGCTCTCTAAACCTCTATCAAACTTTAAAAAAAACACCCACTAGATCCCCTTCGATATAAATTTGTACATTTTTCGATAGAAAATTTCCCCGGCCAAAGGCCGATTCCTCTTAAAATACAGGCTCGCTATCGCTCGCCAAGAAAAAAATCGACACCTAAATGGAACGAAAGGTCTTAATATTGGCAAAGAAATTGGGCAAAAGGTCTGAAAATCGCCAAACTAATGGGCGAATGTCTTGAAATCCCATAACTAATAGGGCTAAACATGAGGGAGGAGGAGGACCCGAAAACCAACCGCCTCCCCTTAAGAGGGTACCACACGAGAGTTTTTATCGTCAATTTTGTATGGTGAACAATTTTCCAGCTCGTTTCTGTGACATTGTGTACGGTCGCGCTAATAAGTCATGTCCCAGCTACCATTACGCTTGGCTTGTTCTGTGCTGTATTAATGTCTGTCAGATGTTGAATAGGGTGGGTAAGTGTAGGAATATGTTTGTATATTTCACTCGGTATGAAGAAATGAAGCTTAGATATTGCCGATACCAATTATTGATCAAAACATACTTGGTGCCGAGACATCACTTATTAGCGCGACTTTACACTATCGAAACATAGATTAACCCCTTCTGTACCGGTGATGTACTTTTCATCATATTCTGGCAACTATTAAACGAATTTGTTTAGCTTAGAATGAACGTCTACCCATTAAAAGGCTACAGACTATCTCAATTAATCCTTTCAGCTGCCATATATCTTTGCTGAGCTTCACAAAATCGTCTAAATGTAGCTGATTTCAAATAAGAAAGACATTACCGGTACAGTGACGCTAATAAGTCATGTCTCACCTGTCATTACGTTTGGATCTTTCTGTGCTGTATTAATGTCTGACAGATGTTGAATAGGGTGGGTAAGTGAAGGAATATGTGTGTATGCCTCACTAGAAATGAAAAAATCCTGTTCAGATATTGCGGATACCAATTATAGAACAAACTATACTTGGCGCCGAGCATTAACTTATTAGGCCGACTGTACATAAGGGGTTAAAGGTAAACTAATCCCTTCTGAACCGGTCACGTCCTTTCAAACTTTATTTTGGCTGCGATTAGACCATTTTTATTCAGTTGTTAACCCCTTCTGTACCGACGTCGTCTTTTAGTTTTATTCTAGCTATATTTAGACGATTTTGTGCAGTTTAAGAAGGATCTGTGGTGGTAAAAAGGGTTAGGTGAGATAGTTCGAAGCCTGTTGATTGCTGGAGGTCCTTTTAAAAGTGAATTAAATCGTCTAATAGTAGCCAGAATAAAGTATAAAGACGTCACCAGTACAGAAGGGGTTAAGGGCCTCCAGTAAGTAACAGGCGTCGAAGTATCTCACTTAAGGATATTTACTACCACATATTTGTCGAAAACTGCACAAAATCCTCTAATTATAGCTAGATTAAGGGGGTAACCTGCTTTTTTCTCCTTTTCTCTCTTTCTCTGGCTTGTATCCATTCGGCCCCATTCAGCCGACTATTTTAAGATGTTTATCCCCATCTAGGTGTCGATTTCTTCCTGGCGAGCGAGAGCGAGCCAGCATTATATGAAGAAATCCGGCTTCGCCGGAGACATTTTTCTATCGAAACATTTACAAATTTACCCTGCTGTCAAAAACATTTAAAAAATATGCTGGCTCGCTACCGCTCACCAGTAAAAAATTGACACCTGGATGAGGATAAACGTCTTAAAACAGTAGGCTGAATGGGGCCGAATGGATACAAGCCAGATAAAGAGAGAAAAGGAGAGACAAAAAGCAGGTCACCCCCATGAAATTGAGAAAGTGGTCGCCGGGACAGAAAGGAGTGTGGATTATATATAAAGTTAAGGGGGGTCACCGTTTTTTTTTTTTCATCTTTCTCTCCTTTTCTCTCTTTCCCAGGCTTGTATCCATTCGGCCCCATTCAGCCAACTGTTTTAAGACGTTTATCCCCATCCAGGTGTCGATTGTTTCCTGGCGAGCGATACCGAGCCAGCATTGTATGGAGAAATCCGGCTTCGCCGGAGACATTTTGCTATCGAAAAATGTACAAATTTAGCTTGCTGTAAACAAATATATATATAATATGCTGGCTCGCTACCGCTCGCCAGAAAAATATTGACACTTGGATGGGGGTAAACGTCTAAAAACAGTGAGCTGAACGGGGCCGAATGGATAACAGCCAAAGAAAGAGAAAAACAAAACGAGGTGGGCTCCCTTATTGACCTCACGAGCTGCCAGACTCCTGTTGAGGATGAAAGTTGAGGGAAAAACCTCTCGTGTGATAGAAGATTACAATATTTTCAGGTACAGTAGCCCTAATAAATCATGCCTCAGCTGCCTTTACTTTGGGCTCGCTCTATGCTGTATTAATGTCTGTCAGATGTTGAATATGGTGGTTAAGTGTAGAACGCCCGAATAAGTCATGTCTCAGCTGCCATTACTTTGGGCTCGATCTAGGCTGTATTAATGTCTGTCAGATGTTAAATATGGTGGTTAAGTGTAGGAACGCGTTTGTATATCTCACTCGAAATGAAGAAATCCTGTTTAGATATTGCTGATGCTAATTAATGATCTAAATATACTTGGTGCCGGGACATCACTTATTTGGCCGACTGTACATTCTTGTCCATTCTGGTCATTATGGTATGCAGAAATATCCTCCATTATTGTATTTATAATGAGTCAAGAACACCCGCGGACAAATATCCTCCATTATTGTATTTATAATGAGTCAAGAACACCCGCGGACAAATATCCTCCATTATTGTATTTATAATGAGTCAAGAACACCCGCGGACAAATTTCCCACAAATACTCAGGAACCACACTGAAATTTACCTTGTATATAAAAATTTGGTTTAGGTCTTTTATCAAGTATAACTAAAGAATTAATTCTCATTTTGATATTTCAGAAGTAGGACGTTATTTTTTTGCCGTGACCGTACCTCAAACACGTAGTTATTAAACAATTTACGAGGGTCGAATTTTTCCGCCGGTATGAGCGCCTGCCCATAATTTGCTTTGTGATAATCGCCGAAATAATTATCCCGATTCTTGCAACACCAAAAAATAAGCCATTCACTGCAAACCTCTCCCAGAAAGGCGCTTTTGGCAAATATCTCCCGGAAATTATTCTGTGTTGGGCGCTGAGCCGGTTTTTCCAGCGTGAACCCGGCGATCTAATAAGACATTTTTGCAGAATCGGGAATTTGGGGCTGGTGAGGCGGAGTTATGTGGCGCTGTTTTAGTGGTGGCCGGCTGCCGTATTATTGCCACTTGTTTTATGTTGCTCTATATACTGCTGTTTTACTGTTGCTGTTTGTGTGTATTAGTGCCACTTGTTTTGTTGTTTTATATGCTGCTGGGTTGGTTTCTGCTTGTGTTTATTATTGCCCTATATTTATTAGTGGCCCCTCCATCATTGACGAACATGCCTATTACATAAGGCATCCTCTTCAAACACTAATCCGCCGTAGTTTGAATCTACCGCGCAGAGCATTTAAAAAACTGAGGAGCCTTCATCATGAGCGTACGCGACCTCACTCATGGCTTCAGTCATTATGAATTGGGTTCTCACTACGAAAAAACTTCGTAAAAAATTTAAACAAAAAGAAAATAAGAATAACTATCCAATAAGCTTTCCATCATATCGTGGATGTACTTGTGAGGATCTTTGACCAGACGCTGATTCAGGCGTCATTCTTCCTTCTCTGCTCTGCGCTCGCCCCGCCCGGACGTGTCTCCCCACGCTCCGCTGGTTCCGCATTTGCTGCATCCCTAGTGAGTTTTTTCTCATTTGTTTACTCCGGGATGTATCGAGTAAGGTTAGGATATGCGTAGCAGGAGTGTCCTGGGCTGGTTGCCCGCAGTGCAGTGTATTTTGGGTCGTGTGTTTGGGGCATCTATTTCGGATGTACCCTCGTGGTCCTGTTGTGAACATGTGAACTTTTTCACAGTTAGTTAGCTTGTGATGCAGGCGGCTTTCATTAAGCGTTATTTTTGCTGCCTTTTATCTTTCTGATGAGGTAGCGTTGCTTTGCTGACGTTCCCAGCGTATTTTTCTTCACTTAGTGAAGTTTTTTCTGGGTCCCGAGTCAGTCTTCCCTTGCCGGAAGTATTGCTACGGTGGTGTGTTGGCAGTGGTTCCTGTTGTGATATTTCCAGCGCTTTTGTTTATATTTCAAAAAAAATTGTGCCGTCTGCCTAGGCCTAGCCAGCCGCTCGTAGCTTTGCCACATGTACAAGTTTTATTGATTTATTTTATTAATATGTCCTACTGTGTCATGTGTATCCTGGTTTAGTTGTGTATTGGCTAATTCCACGGACTATGTATGTTTCCTGGATTAGTTGTGTTTTGGCTAATTCCACGGATTATATTTGTGGGCCCTAGGTTAGTTGTGCTTTGGCTATCTCTCGGGTCCTATGTGCGTTCAGATGGTTTCTGAACGGGGTGGGTTACTTCCGGCGGGTTTTTCTCGGTTACACCTTGAAAACCCCGGCTGAGAGCCGTGTTTTGGCCACACGTGGTTTCAAAAACAGGCTTGTGTCCCCGGCGAGTAGGTGTCTGTGGCTCCCCAGGACTGCGTCTCTGTGGTGGTGCCTGTTTCAGGCTCCCTATGATTCCCGGCGGAATGGCTGTACCCATCTAACTTTGTTCATGCGGACATATGTTATGTAGTTTTTCTACCCGGTTTTACAAACCAAAGGAAGAAACCTAGCTGTTGTTGTGGGCTTTACTCCCCAGCGATCATTTACAAAGAAGTGGGGATAGGAACTTATGGGGTTAACGTTTTAAAACATCAGATCTCACCCGGCGGGTGCACCTTGGTAGGGTGGGATGAACGAATTGGTAATTCAGTTTAGTTAACCGGTCCATTTTAGTGATGCTATATGTATCGCCGCTGTCACACATACGGCGATCGAAGGCTCAATTAGGGTTAACATCTTTTTTCATACCCGGCGGGTGCTCCTGGGAGGAGAACATACGGAATTTACAATTCCAGTTAAGTTAACCAATTAATTGAGAGATACATTATTGTATCGCCGCCTTCAACATACGGCGATCTATGTGACAATTCGTTAGAAGTCAGATCTCGTATCAGCCTGCCCGGTGTTAATCTGCTAGATAACTCAGCGGCCGGCGTCTTTGTGGGGGGTTGTTTTCCAAAATTGAATTTTGAAACAGTCACCACCAGAAAGACTATGTTTATAAACGCCATACTGGTCTTTTATATTATGTCAGAGGGTATTCTTAACTTTCTTAAGACATGTCTAGATATTCGGAAGTCTTTATAGAACCCCGCCGCGTAACGAGCTGTGATCGTTGTGACATTACGTCTCGTTATCCGGCGGGTTATTAACACTTGTGTGCGAACATGTTGGGTTAACCTTATGAGCATTAATTCCTGGAAATTTTCTTTTTTTCCAGGGCTGGGCTCCGGCTGACCAATACAGAACCTGCAGTAGTTTTCCCACCAGTCTCTGTCATGGCTACCTTTGCCCCAGTTTTTCCTTTATGCATTACTCCAACCTGTGCCGGTATCCCTCTTTTTGCGCACACTCTTTGTATCAAGTGTGTTAAATGTCTAGACCGTTCAAGGGGTCTGTGGGTGATGCGCAACTGTTCCTTTTGCTCCCAACTAAGTGTCAAAGTACTCCAAGATAATGATAAGACCGCAGCGGTCGCCTTACGAGAAGTTAGGCAACAAATGACAGCTTATACTACGATTGTGGCTATAAGTCACTTCAGTGTGATAACGTCCCTCTTTGGGATAGGCTTCTTCTTGAGCACCCTCCCCCTAAACGTTCCTCTCGAGTAACTATTCGTAAGCCGGCAGAGACTGGACAGGGTTCTGTGTCATCTCCTGCCCCTGCTACTTCGAAACGTCAGCGTGAGCCTACACCCTCGATGGCAGCCTCCTCGTCTCGGGAGAGATCTCGGTCTAGGTCACCTCTCAGACACCAGCCGCCCAGTCTTGCCTCTTCACCTTCGAGTAAGAAGAGTAAGACGGAAAGTTCCACCAGTGGTCACGGCGATAAATCCTCCAAATCGAAGAGTAGTTCATGGTTACACCGCAGCCATAGATCTTCAAAAAAGGATTCCCATGATAAAAAGGCCTCCCGACATTCGCCAATTTTTAGTAATTCTCGTCGTACCTCTACCCCAGACAGAGCTAGTGTTCGGTCTCAAGGGGTCCAGTGTAGTGCCTGTACCTAAAGATGATTTACCCATTAACATTTTAACCCTGGATTTGGAGAGTTCAGGGGGCTCAGTGGTTGAGAGTGTTTCGGACTCCCAAGGGAGTGTAGGCCAAGGCCTAGGTGTTTGGCGATATTCTCGACCGGTGCCTGACCACCCACTTCCGGCTCAAACTATTCACACAGTGGCTGACGTCCACCGGGACGCGGCGATCCCATCCTCTATTCCTGACTTATCTTGGCAACAAGATGGTCCCCCAGCTTCGGCGGAATCTTCTCAGGAGGAACAGGATGATAAAGACGAGGTTTCAATTATCTCGGATATGGAAGTGCAAGAGTCAGGTTCAGGCTTAGACGCCGCACAAGATCTTAATGATTCACCAGTGAGTACATCATCAAATCAATTTGTCACAGCACAGGAAATTGATGGGTTACTAGTTAATTCTTTATCTAAATTTTTGGGCCAACAGCAGGAAACTCCCACAGTGGACTTGGGAGCTCCCACGACAAGCTCTACGGTACGGCTTCTGATGACTTCTATTGCTTTGATTCAGATCCCTCACCCTCCCTCTATGTCACCATCGGTGGTTACTAGGCCTGCTACGGCGGCATTGACCACTTCGAATGTAAGGGTTATAACGGATGTCAATCCGCCCCCTTTAGACAGAGCGCCTCTCAGAAAGGTAGCTATGCCCTTGCTTTACGGACCTGACGAGTCATGGGTCCTTTTGACCCCCACTAAACCAGAGCTCGCCCAACCTACCTTGTCAGGGGAACTCCCAGTGCCGCATGAGTGGGTCATCCAGGGCAATAAATCTAAGAAATTAAGGGCCTTGGATACTTTGGGGAATGTACTAGGTGTCAATATCAAGGCTATACCTAGTTATTATCACCAGGACTATTTTGTTTAAACTGCTAAGCCTGCTTTACCCTCTGCCTCAGCTTCAAAATTGTTTTCTGACTGGTCTAAGCATGATGGGTTTAATGACATTAAGACACTGTCAGCTCTCACTCCAGAACTCGATTTGCAAACCGTCACAGACGCAGCAGCTAATCCAGTCTTGAAGGTGGGGCAGTTGGGTCCAGGACCTTGGGTGGAATGGGAGACAGAGGCTCAAAACTTTGCGACCACATTTACTTCCAAAACTTCCCACCAGATCCCTCAAGATACTCATTCTTGGTTCTCCATGCCAGTGTGTTCTGCCGGCGCAGTCCCTTCAGCTTTGTTTGCTTTTTTAGCTGCCCATAAAATTAATCTTTGTGAACTAAAAGACCCTTTCACTACCCCTACCCCAACTCACCTAGACCGGGAATTTAGGCTACGGGGGAAAGCTTTTCGCCTGTTCTCTCAATACATAGTGTCACAACAGGTAGCAAAGTCATTGCTCCGGTCCACTCAGGCAATCGCAGACGTGGATGCCAGACGATCGGTTGAACTGTCCCGGCGACTGCTTCTTCAGTCGTCAATCCAATCATTGGGTGACATACGCACTGCCTTGCTTGAGGCGGTACGAGCGAGACAAGATCTCAGAATGTCCTTGGTCCGAAAGCTGCCTGATCGCATTGCGAATCAGGTGGTCATGTCACCAGTGCTCACTCCCTCTTTAATGTCCCCTGAAGTGTGGCGAACAGTTTTTAATATGGCTCAGGCCTTTAAACATAGTCCCACCCCTTCTAAGAAACCTGCCTTTAACTTCCCCAAACCCAGGCCAGTCGCTAAGGCTCAGCCGGGGGGATCTAAGCCCTTTCTTCCACCTAAGTCCTCCTCCCCTCGAGGTCAGTACAGGCATAGACAGGGTAGGTTTTCAGGTCAGAGAGGACACGGCTATAATAAGCCGGGACAGGGCCCGTTTGCTGCCAACGCCGGCCAGCCGGCGAAGCGTACACCACCACCAACTCCACCACCATCAAAAAACTAAAGTCTCTCTCACTCCCGGTGCCAGTCTTAAGGCCGGTGGATCCGAGGGTAGTACAGCCGGCGAACCCTTGTCTGCTAACTGAACGTGTCACCAAGCATGGCCGTTAAACACTTGGGCACGGATGGTGGCACGCAAAGGCATCACTTGGCGGTGGCTCCGGCGACCTCGCTTACGTCAGCCGACAACGGCGAATCTAGTTTCTTTAGAGGTAGAGTCACTGGTCCAGGAAATGATTGCCAAGAATGTCATCATCCCGGTCCCCCCAAATTACCCAGTATTCACGTCCAAGCTATTTTTGGTTCCCAAAAGGGACAGTGTTCAGATGAGACCGGTCGTAGACCTGTCTTATCTGAACCTTCACATTCACAACAAGTCACCAAATCAGGCTAACACATCCGGCGGGAGGTTGGATGTGTTCCCTAGACCTGACAGACGCTTATTGGCACGTATCGGTAAACAAAAGATTTCAAAGGTTTCTGGCCTTACGGATCATGCATCAAAAAAAAAAATTCAGAGGATGCCATTCGGTTTGAACCTGGCACCTCGATTATTCACGAAATTAGTCCGGCAAGCCCTGATGCCGTTGTTAAAGCAAGGAATCAGAGTTTTGTGGTACCTAGACGACTGGCTGGTGGTGGCAGAGACAGAGCAATTATGCATCAAACATGTCAACATAATTATAAATCATGTCAAGACTCTAGGGTTCAAGGTAAATCTGGTAAAGTCAAACCTTGTCCCCTCACGAGTAGTTCAGTGGATAGGGCTGGTTTGGGACACAGCTGCTCTCACTCTGAGTCAGAGTGTGAACAATCGAAACAGGTTTCGCAGGAAACTGTTCATGTTTCTTCACAGTCTGACTATGACACGGAGGATCTGGGAGTCTCTGGTCGGCTCTCTCAACTGGATTCAAGTAACTGTAATGTTGGGCCGGTTGAAAGTAAAACGTTTAATTTTGGAGGGCAACAAATATTTCCCACTCTTACCGGCGGGAAAATTATGGCCCATCCCAAAATTAATCCACACCTTACTAGCGGTCTGGGCGAAGAGGGAAATGTTGCACTCAGTAATGTCATGGACCTCTCCTCCGCCAACGGTATGGGTAGACACGGATGCGTCAAGCACAATAGGTTGGGGATTTCAGTCAAACCAGGGGCACCAGGGTCAGGGGCTTTGGTCCCACTTAGAAATCTCCCACATCAATGTCAAAGAATTACTAGTCACCTTGTATTTCCTTCAGGCTCACGGCTCTACTTTACGGGGCAAGTCGGTGGCCTTCAGAATGGACAATCTGAATGCAGTTCACTGTATTCAGAAACAGGGGTCAACGAGATCACGGAAGTTGCTAAACGTGTCGGAAGAGATTTTTACTCTAGCCAACAGGCTAGACATTTATCTTCACGCATCTTATCTCCCAGGCGTAGCAACCGTCTGGGCAGACGCTCTGTCCCGGAGACAGAGCACGACAGTAGAATGGGAGCTCAAGCAACCCATTTTCAACCTAATGATTGCAGAGCTCTCCCATCCACAAGTGGATCTGTTTGCGTCCGAGGAGACTCACAAACTCCCTCTATACCTCACCTGCCGGACGAAAACGCCGGCAGGGGGGCCAGACGCCCTGGTGACAGACTGGAACAGATGGAGCTCCATATATCTGTTTCCGCCGCCAGACACATCACTAATGTGCCACGTAGTGAACAAACTACGAGATTATCGAGGCGTAGTCTCGCTAATCGCGCCCCTGTGGCCAGCGCAGTTATGGTACCAGCAATTAAAGACGTGGTGCTCGCACCCGGTGTCGCTCCCGGTCGAATATTTCCACTTAGACACGATTGGCAACCTACCGACCTCGCTGACTTTTGCATTATGGACATTCAAGAGGCCAAGTGGCTAGCACCATATGGTAGAGATGTGACCAATAAATTAATCAATCAATATACTCAGTCTACGAAACGACAGTATCAATCACATTGGCAAGCCTTTACTTCTTGGATCATTAGAACAGAACAGACTGTGCCCTCAGTGGCGTTAGTTTTTAATTATTTGAATTATCTATTTGAGCAGAAACGTTTATCTGTGGTAACGTTAAAAAATCACTTAACTGTGATTAGAGTGCCCTTTTTCGACCTTACAGGTCTCTCCATACCGGTAGCGGAGGAAACAGGTTTTATGAGAGCATGTTTTAAACTCCGCCCACCTCCCCGTCAGCTCATGCCTACTTGGTCTCTGGACAAGGCATTGTCTTTACTTCACTCTCGTCTGTACCAAAGTACTGCAGATTTTGCATTACTCTTAAAAAAGGCTGTATTCCTTTTGGCTTTGGCCACCGGGAACAGAGTGTCTGAGCTGGCGGCGATGAGCAACACACCTAATTGCCTTAGGTTTGGTAGACTTATATAATGAATGTATTCACATTGCACCTTCCCCGGGATTTGTAGCCAAGAATGAGCACAGTGCACACGTGTTTTCAGAGTTCACTGTGCCGGCGTTAAAAAGGGGAAAGGTGCACCATAATCTATGTCCAGTGCAAGCTCTAACCAAATATTTGAGAATAGCTCCTCTAAACCCCCAAGGTGCTTTGTGGGTAGCGAGTATGGGTAAACGCTTACTGAAACGGAGATTAGCTTCTCTTCTGGTCGAAGTCATTAAAGAGAGTAATCCCGGCGTTATGGGTAGGGCCCACGATTTACGCAAATGGGCAACCTCTTTACGTTTCCTGAAGAACTTTTCAGTAGAAGATATCACGTCCACACAGTTGTGGGCGTCTAATCATACGTTTTTGACTAGATACTTGTCAGTTGCCCTAGACAAACCTTCCTTACCATGTATAGCTTTAAGGCAGAGGGTCTAGGTGGCCCTTCAGTCACTTTTGTTTACTTTCAAGGTAAAAAGGGGGGGGGGGGGGTGCAGTCAGTGTAACATAGGACACCCTAGACCCCGCCGGAATGTAAGAGCTGTGATACATATTATGGATAATGTGATATGATAATTTCTCTGTTCTATTCAGGGCGAGAAATTGTGCTAGTACAATGTTAGTACATTGAGTATTGTTGTATTGAGTATTGTTCACATGTGTGGGGAGGTTCCTCTCACACCGCTCTCCTAGACAAAGTTGAAAGGAAGGCCTTTCGTATCATTAACTCCCGTCCACTCACCAACTCTCTGCAATCTCTCTCTCTCCGCCGCAATGTTGCATCTCTCTCGCTATTCTATCGCTACTATAATAATCAGTGTTCCTCAGAGCTATCCCAGTGCATACCACCTCCTTTACGTAGGGCACGTGGTACCCGTCTTGCAACTCAATCCCACCCCTACTCTGTGCAACTCTCCAACCCAAGAGTGAAACGTTAGTCTCAAACTTTCTTTTACTCAACAGCTGAGCTCTGGAACTCTCTCCCAGAATCAGTCTTTCCCTCTTCCTATGACTTAAATTGCTTCAAACTCCGTGTGTCCAGGCATTTTGGCTCGAACGTCCCTTGATTTTGGCCCTGTCACTCTTTCAACTATGGGGGAGGCACTCGCTATAGGCAGTTATGCCTTTTGCCTCCCTCAATCACATAGAAAAAAAAAAAAAAAAAAAAAAACAACAGGGTTGTTATAGTAGTTTTAGCTGTGAAAGCAATTTAGTATTAAACAGTGGAGATCTTTTGCAAAATATTTCCACGAATATTATGGGGTTTATTATGTGCACATGTAAACTTATAACTTGTTATTTTTGTCACCACTCGTTGAGTGGGGTGCCTTTGTAACTACAGATCTGTTCACAGAAATCTCCAGAGTTACCCTTTTTGTCAAGCAGGCTTCTTTGAAGCACGCACCTGCTTGAACCCCTTTTGTATATATATATGGACTGCGCCATGTTTAAATATATTTTTTCAAAAGTAAGAATACTATGTGGTTGTTTGATTATCTGCTTTTCTAGAGTTATGATATGATTACGAATGTCCCCCTCCAGTCTTAGAAATCAGGCATGTTCGTCAATGATGGAGGGGCCACTAATAAATTATAGGTTTGACTCCTGTAAGGAGATAAAGAAAACCTAATATTTAGTAGTGGCCCCGTAATCATTGACGACTGGGGCCCTCCCGACCATCCCCTTCCCATTCGTTGATGTATTAAGGATTTTGGTTTACTTGATATGTCAGTGAAGGAAGAATGACGCCTGAATCAGCGTCTGGTCAAAGATCCTCACAAGTACATCCACGATATGATGGAAAGCTTATTGGATAGTTATTCTTATTTTCTTTTTGTTTTTATTTTTTACGAAGTTTTTTCGTAGTGAGAACCCAATTCATAATGACTGAAGCCATGAGTGAGGTCGTGTGCGCTCATGATGAAGGCTCCTCAGTTTTTTAAATGCTCTGCGCGGTAGATTCAAACTACGGCGGATTAGTGTTTGAAGAGGATGCCTTATGTAATAGGCATGTTCGTCAATGATTCGGGGCCACTACTAAATATTAGGTTTTCTTTATCTCCTTACAGGAGTCAAACCTATAATACTGTACAGCTTTGTTTTGCTGTTGCTGTTTGTGTGTATTAGTGCCACTTGTTTTATGGTGCTCTATATACTGCTTTGTTTTGCTGTTGCTGTTTGTGTGTATTAGTGCCACTTGTTTTATGGTGCTCTATATACTGCTTTGTTTTACTGTTGCTGTGTGGGTGTATTATTGCCACTTGTTTTATGTTGCTCTATATACTACTTTGTTTTACTGTTGCTGTGTGGGTGTATTATTGCCACTTGTTTTATGTTGCTCTATATACTGCTTTGTTTTGCTGTTGCTGTGTGGGTGTATTAGTGCCACTTGTTTTATGTTGCTCTATATACTGCTTTGTTTTACTGTTGCTGTGTGGGTGTATTATTGCCACTTGTTTTATGTTGCTCTATATACTGCTTTGTTTTGCTGTTGCTGTGTGGGTGTATTATTGCCACTTGTTTTATGTTGCTCTATATACTGCTTTGTTTTACTGTTGCTGTGTGGGTGTATTAGTGCCACTTGTTTTATGTTGCTCTATATACTGCTTTGTTTTACTGTTACTGTTTCTGTCTGTGTATTATTGCCATTTGTTTTATGTTGCTCTATATACTGTCCTGCTATATTTTACACTTTCTATGTGTGTATATATTATTGCCACATGTTATATATATATATATTTGTTTTATATTTTATAATCAATATTTTATTAATTTCACCACAACACCAAACACCCCCAATAAAATTAATTAAAGTATATATGATCCGCCAGGATTCGAACCCGGGTTATCACACACAGATTTTTGCCACCTTAACCATTACACCACCAGGACGGTTAGGAGACAAAGGGCAAAGCTTGCGTCAGGCGGTAACTCCAGGCATACGTTGGTAGGGAGAATTTTGTGTGTTGGATCCGAGTTATGGGGTACTGTTTTTGTGGTGGCCGGCCAGCTACACAACAACAGGTTATTGCTGCCTGTTTTATTATCTTGGTGTACAGTAGGCCAAATAAGTGATGTCTCGGCACCAAGTATATTTTGATCAATAATTGGTGTCAGCAATATTTACACATGATTTTTTCTATTTGGGTGAGATATACAACCATCTGTCTACACTTACCCACCCTATTCAACATCTGATAGACATTAATACAGCACAGAACAAGCCAAACGTAATGACAGCTGGGACATGACTTATTAGCGCCACCGTACAGAACCGCTACACTAATAATGACCTTTGCTGTTTGGTATCTAGGATTTCAAGTATTTATTTTGTCTTTGCTTCTTTTCTCTATATTGTTGACTTTCTGATTCAGCGCACGTGTAGGCCTATGCATACTGGTAAATTAGAATAGCTAGCTGGATGTGGGATGCACAGAGTTCGATTAAGGGAGCCCACCTCGCTTTTTTTCTCTTTCTCTCCCTCTCTCTTTGGCTTACCGGTATATCCATTCGGCCCCATTCAGCCTACTGTTTTAAGACGTTTACCCCCATCCAGGTGTCAATATTTTCCTGGTGAGCGGCAGCGAGCCAGCATATACTGTATATATTTTGGTTTTAGAGCAAGCTAAATTTGTGCATTTTTCGATAGAAAAATGTCTCCGGCGAAGCCGGATTTCTCCATACAAAGCTGGCTCGCTATCGCTCGCCAGGAAAAAATCAACACCTGGATGGGGATAAACGCCTTAAAACAGTTGGCTGAATGGGGCCAAATGGATACAAATCAGAGAAAGAGAGAAAGGGAGAGTAAATTAAAAAGCAGGTGAACCCCCTTAAGGAGAGGTAGTTATTTTTTGCTGGCCTCTCTTGTCCCTCCTGTTAAGCACCATTAATATTAAGATTTTAAGACGTTCAGCCCATTACTTTGTCGATTTTAAGACCTTTCACCCCATCTTGTCAAAATTAAGACCTTTCATGCAATTCCTGGCGAGTGATAGCGTTTAATGTTGTCCTCTTTGTTTTATGTTATACCAGATGACGTTATCTAGGTCGTCAACTAGTTTGTGATCTTCTGAAAGTGTTCTAACATTATGTGTAAACTATGTGTATATGTGTAAATGTTCATACTCTTTAGGTTATTCTTCTTGGTTGTTGTTGTTCTCCTCTTGGTTGTTGTTGTTCTCCTCTTGGTTGTTGTTGTTCTCCTCTTGGTTGTTGTTGTTCTCCTCTTGGTTGTTGTTGTTCTCTTGGTTGTTGTTGTTCTCCTCTTGGTTGTCGTTGTTCTCCTCTTGGTTGTTGTTGTTCTCCTCTTGGTTGTTGTTGTTGTTCTCCTCTTGGTTGTTGTTGTTCTCCTCTTGGTTGTTGTTGTTTAAGTGTTTATTTATTGATATATTGTGCTTGGTGTTTTTACGTGCTTATGATTTAGTGTGGTCCGACCCTATTTACCCAGCCTGGTTTATTTGCTTGGTTTTATACCCTTCATGTTTGTTACGGGTAGTTAAATTGGTTAGTTTAATTGGTTTGGTATTATTATTATTATTATTATTATTATTATTATTATTATTATTATCGATTATAATTTTATAATTATTATTATTAGTAGTATATTAATATATTTTGTAAACCAGAATTATCAATAAATGTAAGTAAATGAAGCCAGTCACCAATTAAAATAAGTAAACAAAATTGCCAAAAATAGCATAAAAGGCTGAGTAACCAACATAAATACTTTTAAAACCCAGAGTCAACAATGAATCTAAATACAAACAAAACAATAAACATAAGTAATAAAGCCAGTTATCAATAAATCCAAGTAGAAAATGCCAATCACCAATACAAATTTGTAAACAAAAACATTAGGCACCAATAAATCGAAGTAAAACAATGCCAGTCACCAATATATCTAAGTAAAAAAGCCAGTTATCAATAAAACTAAGTAAAAGACAGTCACCAATAAAAATATAAGTTTAAAAAGTCAGTCACCAATATAAATAAGTAACAAAGCCAGTTACCAATAAATCCAAGTAAAAAACAACAACAATTAATATAAGTAAAAAAAATACAAGTCTCCAATAAAAAATTGTAAACAAAAAAGTCACCAATAAAAACAAGCACAGAAGCCAGAATCACCAATATAAATAAGCAATAAAGTCAGTCACCAATAATAATAAGCATAAATAAGCCAGTTACCAATAAATCCAAGTCAAAAAAGGCCCCCCACCCCGAAAAAAAATAATAAAATAATAAAATAAAAAATAAAAAATGAAAAAAATAAAAAACTCTGCTAAGAACGACAACAGGCTTTGGGAGGGACAATAACACCGGACCAAGCAATAAACCCCATAGTGGTAAATACAGTACAGTCGGTAAATACATAACAGGGGCTCGATAAAAGTGTATACGATACCGATAGTTGACGCCGGAACACTGTAAGGGGAGAGGGGTGGGGCGGGGGGGGGGTAGCAAAAGTAGGGCAGTAGCTTAACGGGAGATTTGTATTTATGTGATCATTTATATATTTATTTAATATTTTCTTTTCTTTTTTCCTCCGAAACCTCCATCAAAATTTTTTTAAATACCCCCAAGACGCACGATAAATGTTTACATTCTTTTGTAGAATAATGTTCCTCCCTTCCTCCTAAATTACAGGCTCGCTATCGTTCGCCAGGAAAAAAACAGACACCTAGATGGCACAAAAGGGGTAAAGGTAGCAGAAGTAAGGCCGTAAATTACAATAAACTAACCCCTTCATCACCAGTACGTAATGTTTATCATATTCTGGTTACCATTATACGATATTTTAAAGTATATAATCTCCCTCTACGACTCAAATGGGTACATACCATCTCAATAAACTCTTTTAGTATCATAGGTCCTTCTTAAGCTGCATAACATCATCTATATTGGCCAGAACCAAAAGTAAAAATGCATCATGGTGCTGAATGGGTTAACTTAAATGCATCAGAGGCAGAGCTTACACACTGGGAGAGAACTAGGCCAAATGCAGGACATTCCGCAATTTTCTCTTTTTATATTTCTTCTAAGTGTATGAAGGAGACAAAAGGCAAAGCTGCCTGTAACAAACGTTTCCCCTAAAGTTGAAAGAGTGGCAGTCGCTATCTAAAACGTTATTTGTGTGTGTGTGTGTGTGTGTGTGTGTGTGTGTGTGTGTGTGTGTGTGTGTGTGTGTGTGTGTGTGTGTGTGTGTGTGTGTTTTGGAAGGACGTATGGTGTGTTTCTTTAGTGTAGTGAAATGAATAGGAGGAGGAGGTGTTAGTGACAGCTAGCTGGATTACTCTCTGTCTAGGTGAGGGAAGCCAGACAAATTAAACAGGAGTTTCAGCAACTTCTTACCACATGCTGATGAGGCCTCCCCTGGGTACTTAACCCTTTCAAGGTCCGATTACGCCTGTCTCGCCTGTTTGCTGGCTATTATTAGAAGATTGTATTGAGATTAGGAAGGGTATGTTGAATTCAGTGAGTTAATTGAGATAGCCTTCTTATTCCCACACATCCTCCATAAGTTATATAAAGTCTTTCATTGATAGCCAGAATAAACTGTCAATATACGTCATAATCTTCAAAGTGTGTAATAGCTCTCATTTGGTGGTTAAGTAGATTGTGTTTCATAGTGTATAAATAACAACTAAACATACAGTTAACTCCTTCAGGACTATGACGCGTTTTGGCAGTTTATTCTGGCTGACACTAGGCGATTTTATTCGGTTTTGGAAGGCCCTCTAGCAGTCAAAACGGGTACAAACTCCCACTCCCACAATTCCTTTCTAAAGTGCATAAAATCGTCTAATGCTAGCCAGAATAGACAGCTAAAACGAGTCACATTTCTAAAAGGGTTAATTACGTATTACAAAATTAATAGGAATGACTGCTTAAGAGGGGACAGTTGCTTTTTCTGGACCCCCTTCTCCCTCATGTTTTGTCCCATTAGTTTTAACATTTTAAGACGTTCGAACCATTGGTTGGCGATTTTAAGACTTTTCGACCCATTTCTCTGTCTGCCTTTGGCCGTGACTTTTTTCTTAAAAAATATCTAAAAGTGGGATCTTGGGGATGCATTTTTTAAACTTGATGCAGGACTACGGAAGAAAGCAAAATAAATACATAATTATACAAATAAATACGACCAGCCCCCCCCCCCCCCCCCTTAAAGTGTTTCACCCAAGTAGTGAGAAAAAGCTTTTAGTGAACCAGGCCAGCAATTAATTACGGAAGCAGGAGTAATTTATACTGCATATATATATATATATATATATATATATATATATATATATATATACAGTATATAATTATATGTAAAGTATATATACTATATATATATATATATATTTATTTATACATTTATTTATTTATTTATGTTAAGGTAGTTCAATATGCACTACTTCAAACAATTTTTCTGGTAATAGTTGCAAGTCGTATTTTTTCGTCCAAATTAATTCAATATTAGACCATTATTATTTATATGAACCTATTAATAATAACACGACTGGAAACATTAGCTAAAGAATAATAAGGGAGTTTTGTATAATATCGGTAATAGTACTCCTTTTACAGGTTTTGTAATAGATGGTTTTCGTTTTGTAATTAACTGCTGTACTGTGTGGGTGGGTCTTTGTTTACCTAGCTATCTATTATATCTCAATATATGTGTATATCCGGTTACCTACCTGTTTATTTACTATGAACACACACACATATATATATATATATATATATATATATATATATATATATATATATATATATATATATATATATGTTTCTAGTCTCTCAGTGGGGATCGAACCATCGACCATCAGGATGATAGCCAACGCTTTAATCAATTACACCACGGCAGTCTTGATTAAAGCGTCGGCTATCATCCTGATGGTCGATGGTTCGATCCCCACTGAGAGACTAGAAACATTTAGTGGCTCACGTGTATTTGTGATATATTCTATATATATATATATCTCTCGATATTGCAGTGCCATTCAAACTCTATAACGTTGACCTCCTCCTCTCTCTCTCTCTCTCTCTCTCTCTCTCTCTCTCTCTCTCTCTTGACTGGTGTTTTGTTTTCCGTCGGCTATATTGGCCAAGCGTGCCACCCACTATACATTGGGAGTGTGTTTTTTGTCTGCCTGTGTGTGTGTACTGTATGTTACTCAGTTACTTGTTCGTCAAGGGGAATCCACGCAATGCGAGCTAAGCTCATTATTATCGCGCCTCCTTAACTGGGAATGTATTGCGTGAAATGCATGTTAAGTGTTTTATGTATTGTTGGAATGGCTGTGGATGTGTGTGTAGTCTGTATTTTAGCCAATTGGCGACATCGGAAACGAAGGCTTAGGGTGGATCTGTATGGTACCATTCTCACTATAGACGGTACCGTCTCGCCCGAAGGCTTAGGTAGCCATCAGCTTAGGTGAACCATATGATACCCATCTCGCCTTGTACCATTTTTGCCAACCCCAGATGGGACGTCACAACGTCGTCCACTTATTGCAGGTACCTATTTACAGCTAGGTGAACTGAGGCTAAGGCATGAAAGGAGACAAGCCCAATTTGTCTCCGCCCGTCCGGGGATTAAACCCCGGCCCCTCGTGTGTGAGACGAGAGCTCTACCACTAGGCTACGGGCTGTGTAAGTGTGTGTGTGTGTGTGTGTGTGTGTACTGTATGTGTGAGGGTTTTTGTATGTCTGTATGTGTGTGTGTGTGTGTGGGTGATGTAAAGGAAACAAACCAAGCCTGACATATTGGACATGACTTACTACAGTACTATTTTGACATATTGACTTCTTCATGCTGTATGGCTTAAACCCCAAGGTTAGTTGTTCCTTAACTAAACCCCAAGGTTAGTTGTTCCTTAACTAAACCCCAAGGTTAGTTGTTCCTTAACTAAACCCCAAGGTTAGTTGTTCCTTAACTAAACCCCAAGGTTAGTTGTTCCTTAACTAAAGGTCAGTAACTAGACTAAACATTGGACCTATGCTCTGCTACCAATGTTTAATCTAGTTACTGATTTTTTTTTTTTTTATCTTTCTCTCCTATTCTTTCTTTCCCTGGCTTGTGTCTATTCGGCCCCATTCAGCCAACTGTGTTAAGACGTTTATCCCCATCCAGGTGTTGATATTTTCCTGGCGAGCGATAGCGAGCCAGCATTGTATGAAGAAATCCGGCTTCGCCGGAGAATTTGTCTATCGAAATATTTACAAATTTAGCTTGCTGTCAAAACAAAAAAATATATATGCTGGCTCGCTACCGTTCGCCAGGAAAATATTGACACCTAGATGTGGGTAAACGTCTTCAAACAGTAGGCTGAATGGGGCCGAATGGATACAAGCCAAAGTGAGAGGGAGAGAAAGAGAAAAAAAGCGAGGTGGGCTCCCTTAAGGAACAGTCTGTTAGCCTGGGACACTATGTTGCAAGCTCAGCCCAAGCTAATAGGTCCATAATCGATGGGAATCGATGCACGCAAGCACTATTACGTGACATCAATTTGTTACAATGGTGATTTAAATCAATTATCAATAATCTATATGATAAATGTAATCAATAATAATCCATAATTAATAATCAATAGCTGCAAGACTATTAGAAAAGCGAAGCCATGTGCCAGCCGAACGTTGGAACGATAAATGACATTATTAGCAAATGCTGCCAAAACTAGCGATTATATTTTCACCATCAAACGAAAAATACTTGGTTTACAATATTTTAGTTTTAATGTCCTGATATATAAATAACCTAAGTTAGGCAATTTCTTTACGGAGGTATGAGTAGCAAAAAATGGCACAATGCAGGGACTTTCCGTGCTTACACCAGAATGGCGGGGGAAATAGGCAAACTCGCCTTATTTATTTCACTATCAAAACTGAACCACTTAGTGTAGAGATTTCTAGTCTTCACCATTCGCAAAATAACAGAAAGCTCAGCCTCCTGTTATATATACTGTATATATAATTATATATATATATATATATATATATATATATATATATATATATAATACAACCAAGGTTAGGCTATTTCTATGCATAGACATGTACAGCTGCAAATCACATGATTCACATGAAACCCCGCGAATCTGAAGCCCGCAAAGATACAAAACGCCGCCGGGCAACGTGGATTAATACTGGCATTTTAAGGGGGCCCACCTCGCTTTTTTTTTCTCTTTCTCTCCTTTCTCTTTGGCTTGTATCCATTCGCCCCAATTCAGCCTACTGTTTTAAGACGTTTACCCCCATCCAAGTGTCAATATTTTCCTGGCGAGCGGTAGCCAGCCAGCATATTTTTATTTTGTTTTACAGCAAGCTAAATTTATACATTTTTCGATAGAAAAATGTCTCCGGCGAAGCCTGATATCTCCATACAATGCTGGCTGGCTAGCGCTCGCCAGGAAGAAATTGACACCTGGATGGGGATAAACGTCTTAAACTGTTCGCTGAATGGGGCCGAATGGATACAAGCCAGAGAAAATTAGAGAAAGAGAAATAATGCAGGTGACCCCCCTTAAATAGATACATAGATTGATAAATGAGAGATGAATGAAATAATTAATGAATTATGCAGTGAATAAAGATGGGTCACGTGTTGATATCATGGCTTTTGGACGATAGTCTTCATTTAACTATAATTATTTTTCCCACGAGAGAGATGAACATGCTGTATAAATATCTACACACAAACTATCACAATTACAGCTTATCCAACTATTATTATTTTTATCCACGAGAGAACATACTGTATATATATCCACACACACACACTATCATAATTATAGCTTATCCAACTATTATTGTTTATCCCACGCAAGAGATGAACATTCTGTATATATATCCACACACACACACTATCAGAATTATAGCTTACCCAACTATTACTGTTTTTACCACGAGATAGATGAAATACTGTACAAATATCCACACACACACACTATCACTATTAAACCTTATCCTCTCTTCCTTCGCATTGTTATTTTCCAAACATAAAAATCGCCAGTTCCCCGTAGTACTATCGCTAATCCACTCCCAGTTTGAAAGCAACAGTACTAATTGAATATATCTCTTGGAGGATTTCCGAACACAATTGGATCTTCCGAGCCAATCAGTATGGACTAGATGTGAGCTCTTTGTCATATCATCGGCGAGCTAAGAGGATTCCATTCCATCACCACTAAAGTATATTGTTAAGTCCGCGCGAAAGCGAGGACCTCTAGTGTTTATTCATGTTGTTGTTCTTGTTCTATTTAGGGTGACTCTTATTAACCCTTACTGTACCAGAGGGTAAATGTAGCCTCCAGTACAAAGCATTGTGGCCAAAATAGCTTCAAAGACGAGAGAGCGCAACCTCTCACCCCAAAAGCTGCATGAGTTCTGAGCCATCCTGCCTGTGGGACCTTCGATACGCTCTAAGAAGTGTTGCCAAGGTCTTAAAGCAGTGTTTACAAGTCATAGTGCCGGGTACCACTCGGTACAAGGACCGAATACTACTGACGGACATCGTACAGCGCTGGTACTGGCGAGTTACTTTCTTACTGTCGGCCATTGTACGTCGCTGGTACAGAACGGGTTAAGAAGTACTACTTCTCGGTTATTGTTGAACCCTTTTCTAAAATTTTGTTCTGGGCGCCCCGCTACTGCACCTATGTGCAGTAGTGGTGAAAAGTAAAGAGCCGTTGCAGTCGAGTGGTGAGCACGCTCACGTGTGAATCTGCATGACCTGGGTTCGATCCCAGCCCAGGCGGACATTTAGTGGGTGTTGTAGTACGTCCTAGCATGTTTCACATGCTTGCAACCAGGCGGGGAGCACTCCAACGACGTATACAGACTAATGCCACACATAACAAAGCCACTCCAACAGCTACCTCTCTCTCCAACACCCCTTCTCCCCTCTATTCACCTGACCAGAAAATGGCCACCTGTTTGGAAATTGTTAAGGCATATTTCATAGAAATCCATATGCATAGACTCTCGCTTATTGTTCAGGCTGTAAGCGGGCTGTCTTCTGGGGTCATTGCTTTGCCAATTTCATTCACACGCATGCTGTATACTGTACTCTGATCTATTCCTAGACCATAACGGAGTCCAATCTCCAACTTTAGCCCAGGGCGCCTCGCTATTGTCTCCCTTCTACAGGAGTGACGTAAAATGAAATCGGATATTTCTATGTGATTAGTGAACCATGTATGTAATGTACATGTAAATACTTTCAATTAATAATTGGATCCAACATGTAGGCCATGGCGCCCCACCACAGGAGTGACGAAAAGTAAAAACTGTTATATTTTGGGGATAGTACCGGTACTCATTTGTACTTGTACATGTACATATTCTCATCTATTTCTTAGACATAATGGTCAGATATGAGGTGGAAGGATGGAGTGAGGAAGTACATGAACGAGGGCGGTGCTGGTTGGGGGGAGGGGCGTCGACTGACTGGGGACAAAGGTGCATGGGGGCGGTTCGTTCGTGGCCACCCCTTCGGGGATCACGGCGTCAGGCAATAGATAGATAGATAGAATGGTCAGTCCTATTTTCCAATTTTAGTGTGAATTTGTATTTTGTGTTTGTGTGTTCGTTGTTTTCTGTCGTGTTGTCCCTGTTCTGGCTCTGTCTTCAGTCGCCCCCCCCCCCCCCCCCAAAAAAAAGGAAAAGTTGGGATTGGGCTTGAGTATAAAGTATATAATAGAATATAATATAGACCCAGGGGATTGGGCCTGAGTATATACATACATACATACATACATACATACATACATACATACATACATACTGTACATACATACAAGAAGGAAACAAAGGGACAAACCTCCCTGTAACCAGTGGTCTTCCACATTGAAAGAGTGACAGAGTCAAATTCAAAATATGTTAAGGGGGTCACCTGCCTTTTTTCTCTTTCTCTCCGTTTCTCTCTTTCCCTGGCTTGTATCCATTCGGCCCCATTCAGCCAACTGTTTTAAGACGTGTATCCCCATCCAGGTGTCGATTTCTTCCTGGCGAGTGATAGCGAGGCAGCATTGTTTGGAAAAATCCGGCTTCGGAGACATTTTTCTATCGAAAAATGTACAAATTTAGCTTGCTGTCAAAACAAAAAATATATATGCTGGCTCGCTACCGCTCGCCAGGATAACATTGATACCTGGATGGGGTAAACGTCTTAAAACAGTAGGCTGAATGGGGTCGAATGGATACAAGCCAAAGAGAGAGGGAGAGAAAGATAAAAAAAAAGCGAGGTGGGCCCGCTTAATGTCAGAATGTCTGAACACACGGAAATTGAAGCAATTTAAACTCTAGGATGAGGGGAAAATAGGTTAAAGGAGAAAGTTCCAGAGTATATTAATTTTGTGGAGTGGAAAACAGGCTGCGATAATCAGTTAATTCTTGGGTTACAGAGTTGTACAGGTAAGGGGTGGGAATGTGTTGAAAGGCAGGTGCCGCCTATTCTCTATAAAGGGGGATGTATAATTTGAGAAAAGCTCTGATTATCGTAATAGTGGTAGAGGATAGAGAGAATATACATGAAACATTGTGGTGTGTAGAGAGAGACTGTAGAGAATTTGTAAGAGGAGTTGATGAGATGAAATACCTATTACTTTACCCTTACGATAATTGACCACTTGCGAGTTTCAAGCTATAAGGAAGTTGGAGCCATGAATATCGATAATAAACAGAAATGCAATAATAATGTAGGTTTCTGATGGATAATTGGTATGTTGAATTGGGTTTTAATTAGTTATAAATGTACTACGACCGTATTTGAGCTGTAAATTCTGTTACATATCGTTGTCTACAGCTCCAACTTCCTTATAGAACGAAACTCGCAAGTGGTCAATTGTGGTGTGGGTGTTGCCTCCCCACGCATGCGGATAGTGCCTGATACATGGATTCACACTGCAGACTAATAACACACATAAAAAAAGCCATTCCAACAGCCTCCTCTCTCTCCAACACCCCTTCTCTCCTCTCTACACTCTTCAGAAAAATAGGAATAGTAGAATGTAGATAAGAGGTGCCGTTGTAAAGGTTTATCCCTCAATACCTTCACCTGACCTGACTGCATGTACCCCTCTTCAAAGCAAGAAACTGTGAAACCCAGGAAAATCGATCAACACTTTGCATCAATCGTCGCTGGCTAGCCGGCCCCGCACTTTCACTCGCGAGCGAAAATATAAAAAAAAATCTTGCACTTCCACTTGTGATAACTGGATAATATTTACAGTTGTTTTATCATAATTTATTTTTTCTTGACAAAATAGGATGGGATTTTGAAATGAAGATTATATGAACCTCATTATTCGTACCGTACCTGGTAAATACCTGTTACAATTACATCGAAAGTGGCTCCGTTTGTTTTTATTTTCAGCTAAAATACTTCTTCATTATACACACACCCTCCCTCAACCAATGCATAGAGCACACTGATCTGAGTATGGGTGGCAAGCTTAGAACCTCCTGGAAGCGTCTGGCAACATGCGGGGATGGTTGATGCAACCATATCGGTGGGTAATACCAATGCTTATATATACGTCAGCTGCAGTGTAGGCATTTTTTTTTACATAAGACGCGTATATACGTCGGCCGCAGGAAAAGGGTTAACTCTTACAGTACCAGCGACGGATATAGTAGTCGGTAGATAATTAACTCCACAGTCCCAGCAATGGCTATAGCCGTCAGTAATGTACTTTCCTTGTAACTGCCTGTATATTCCTGTACTTTGGTACCACGACCGTTTGAGCACTGCTGACCCGATATGGCAACGCTTCTCTGCTTATATAAGACCCACTGAAGGGTGGGAGAGCCAGTGTTACCTCATCTCTTGAGGTGGAAAGGTGGTCTCTCCTGCCATTTTGACCACATTGCTTGGAACTGGGGGGGGGGGGACTTTTATTACTTTATCCTACGGTACTGGACGGGTTAATACAAAATTATGTTTGTATGTAGTATAACAGCAACTTGTGCAGGTGATTGCACATGTTGGTCCCCTTGAATTTGGCTCTCTGTCACTCTTTTGACTTTGGTGGAGACACTCGTCACAGGCAACCTGCCTCTTGTTTCCTTCATACACATAGAACACAAACAAAATATGGTTGCAAATATTGGTCAGGAATCTTGTTGCTCTAGATTTTCCATCCCATTACATTTAACCCTTTCAATCAGTTGATTATTGTTTTTTTTTTTTGTTTTTTTTTACACCTCGCTCTCTCTCTTACTCTTTATCTCTGTCTATGTATCTCTTTTTTTAAATTAGAATAGAACAGGTTCAACACTTGTATTTGTGGGAACTTGTTCACATATACAATCTGTTCTACCTGAAACAAACTTCCCTCCTAAGTTGTAAATAGTTCTTCAGTAGAACAGTTCAAGAAGAGAGCCGGTATATAGTATTTTGCACACTTTGTAATGAGTGTAGGCCTAGTGCACTAAACAGTCTCTCTCCTTCCACTTCGTGTATCTCGTCGGAATGGACCGCAAGGTCTCTGAGATAATAACTATTCCGTTTAACTCCTTGTAACTAACTCACTTTCACTCTCTCTCGGGAACGGGTTTTTTTTTAACTCCCTTGTTTCGCTCCATTAGTTTGGGGTTTTTAAGACGTTTCACCCATTAGTTTTGCGATTATAAAACGCTTCATCCCACTCAGGTATCGATTTGTTTAAGAAACAATCGGCAGCTTCGACAGGGACATTTAATTTGGCTAATATAAGACGA
The DNA here is from genome assembly GCA_032716605.1 of Paralithodes platypus. Taxonomy (NCBI): domain Eukaryota; kingdom Metazoa; phylum Arthropoda; class Malacostraca; order Decapoda; family Lithodidae; genus Paralithodes; species Paralithodes platypus. Next base: position 15,827,668 of record CM064544.1, on the reverse strand, counting down.
TTCAACTCCATGAGGTGTCGATATTTCCTGGGCGAGCGATAGCGAGCTTTGTATTGATTTGTATATATTTTCCATTTATTTATCTATTTATTTATTATTATTTTTTTCCTCCCAAGACCTCCATGAAGTTTTTAAAGATTCCCCCAACACCCTCAATGTTTACATTTTTCGGTAGAAAAATGTCCCGGCCGAAGGCCGCTTACTCCTAAATTACAGGCTTGCTATCGCTCGACAGGATAAAATCGACACCTCAATGGCACAAAAGGTCTTGAAATTGCCAAAGTGATGGGGCTAAGCATGAGGGAGAAGGGGGTCCAGAAATCACAAAGCTCCCCTTAACCCCTTCAGTACCGCTGACTTCCTCGTTAGTATATCCTGGCAACTAGTGGACGATTATATTCAGCTTAGGAAGGACGTCTACCCATTAAAGAAAAGGCTACCGACTATCTCATTTCATCCCTTCAGCTACCACACATCTTTCCTAAGCTTCATAAAAGTTTTTTTAGGTGGAACAATAATTTCCCTTTATTTTTGTTTTTGTTTGTATTATTATTTTTGTTTTTGTCTGTATTTTTTTTTTTTTTTCTGTATTATTATTATTTTTTTTTTTGTATTATTATTTTTGGTTTTGTTTGTATTATTTTATTTTTTTTGTATTATTATTATTATTATTTTTTGTATTATTTTTTTTTTTTGTATTATTTTTTTTTTTTGTATTATTATTATTATTTTTTTTTATTATTATTTTTTTTTTATTATTTTTTTTTTTTTTTTTGTTAGGTGTAACAATTTACCTTTATTTACTTTTCCTACTTCCTGTTTTATTGTTTTTGTTTTTCATATATTCTTCTTGGATCTCATTTGAATATCTCCGCTAAGCAAGTTGGACGGAGGTTATGTTTTTACCCCCGTTTTTCTGTGTATCTGTTTTGTCTGCCGGTTTGTGTTTTCTCTGTAAACAAGATATCTCAAAAAGTTATTAATCGATGTTGATGAAATTGAATGGGCAGATTGGATATGCACCAAGGAAGAATTGATCAAGTTTATGAGATGATTGGTAGAGCGCAAGACTCCGCCAGCGTAATCTGGCTCACAAAATTATGAACTAAAGGTCACGAACTATTGTGTAGAATATGCGCCAAGGAAGAATGATTTATATTTAGAAGGCAATCAGTTGAGCTATCACGAATACCCCTTTAGTTTCAATATGTATGTCATTGTTCGTCTTTACAGTTAGTTTGAACAATCTATGACTGTTATCGCAAGTATTATCCTCTCTCTCTCTCTTTCTCTCTCTCTATAAGAATTTCTTCTTCAATCGAGTTGTCAACTTGTGGAATGGGCTTCCCCGAGACGTTATAGACTGCAGCACCGTTGATTCATTTAAACTCCGCTTAGACAAATATCTCGCATCAAACCCGCGACTGACTGCGTTTGTAAATGAATAACTTTATTTTATTTCCCCCCCCCCCCCAGTTACTAACCCATCTGTCCCCTACTAACTTCCTAATCCTGCCACGGACATTAGTTCCAGGGCAGTAGTTCCCTTTCCAATGTTCCCTTACCCACTCTAAACCACTGTTTGGACACTTGATCCTCAGTTTTTTGGAGGACAAGCAGCCTAGAAGGGTCACTAGATCTGTTGTTGCTTGATTTCCTTTGTACTCCTTTGTACTCTCTCTCTGTCTCTCCTTCCTCTTATACTCGTACGTTCCGACTCACCTTCCACTAATGTTTTCCTTCAGTTAACCCCTCCTCCCCCCCCCCCCTCCCCCCTGTCACTTTCCCTTAACCATATGTGTGTTCCTCCTACTGTATAAAACACCTTCCCCGTCTTGCTGCACCTTAACTCAGTGCCCTACCTATGACTATTATCGCTACTATTATTCTCCTTCCCTCCTGAGTCCCCTAGCGGCTAATTTCTCGATACTTAATGGAAAATATATGAAACCACACTGTCTTTGCATCACATTAAACCACACTGTCTGCATCACATTAAACCACACTGTCTGTGCATCACATTAAACCACACTGTCTGTGCATCACATTAAACCACATCACATTAAACCCACTGTCTGTGCATCACATTAAGACCACACTGTCTGTGCATCACATTAAACCACTGTCTCTGCATCACATTAAACCACACTGTCTGTGCATCACATTAAACCACACTGTCTGTGCATCACATTAAACCACACTGTCTGTGCATCACATTAAACCACACTGTCTGTGCATCACATTAAACCACACTGTCTGTGCATCACATTAAACCACAGTCTGTGCATCACATTAAACCACACTGTCTGTGCATCACATTAAACCACACTGTCTGTGCATCACATTAAACCACACTGTCTGTGCATCACATTAAACCACACTGTCTGTGCATCACATTAAACCACACTGTCTGTGCATCACATTAAACCACACTGTCTGTGCATCACATTAAACCACACTGTCTGTGCATCACATTAAACCACACTGTCTGTGCATCACATTAAACCACACTGTCTGTGCATCACATTAAACCACACTGTCTGTGCATCACATTAAGACCACACTGTCTGTGCATCACATTAAGACCACACTGTCTGTGCATCACATTAAACCACACTGTCTGTGCATCACATTAAACCACACTGTCTGTGCATCACATTAAACCACACTGTCTGTGCATCACATTAAACCACACTGTCTGTGCATCACATTAAACCACACTGTCTGTGCATCACATTAAGACCACACTGTCTGTGCATCACATTAAGACCACACTGTCTGTGCATCACATTAAACCACACATCACATTAAACGCATCACATTAACCACACTGTCTGTGCATCACATTAAACCACACTGTCTGTGCATCACATTAAACCACACTGTCTGTGCATCACATTAAACCACACTGTCTGTGCATCACATTAAACCACACTGTCTGTGCATCACATTAACCCACTGTCTTTGCATCACATTAAACCACACTGTCTGTGCATCACATTAAACCACACTGTCTGTGCATCACATTAAACCACACTGTCTGTGCATCACATTAAACCACACTGTCTGTGCATCACATTAAACCACACTGTCTGTGCATCACATTAACCACACTGTCTGTGCATGTCTGTGCATCACATTAAACCACACTGTCTGTGCAATCACATTAAACCACACTGTCTGTGCATCACATTAAACCACAATGTCTGTGCATCACATTAAACCACACTGTCTGTGCATCACATTAAACCACACTGTCTGTGCATCACATTAAACCACACTGTCTGTGCATCACATTAAACCACACTGTCTGTGCATCACATTAAACCACACTGTCTGTGCATCACATTAAACCACACTGTCTGTGCATCACATTAAACCACACTGTCTGTGCATCACATTAAACCACACTGTCTGTGCATCACATTAAACCACACTGTCTGTGCATCACATTAAACCACACTGTCTGTGCATCACATTAAACCACACTGTCTGTGCATCACATTAAACCACACTGTCTGTGCATCACATTAAACCACACTGTCTGTGCATCACATTAAACCACACTGTCTGTGCATCACATTAAACCACACTGTCTGTGCATCACATTAAACCACACTGTCTCTGCATCACATTAAACCACACTGTCTCTGCATCACATTAAGACCAAGTTTATGTTAATTGGTACCGTATTTCACTACATAATCTTACTAATTTCACTACATTTCACTACATAATAATAACCAGTGCCACTCAGGCCAGTTGATGCCTGAACTTCCTGAAGGAGTCCAGTGTCCACGGCTCCACGCACGCCAGTCACCCCGCGGACGTCGTAGGGGTAGGGTGGCGCTCGGTTTGGTTCACGCTCTACCAAGCCACGCGTCGACCACTCTCAGTATTGTTAACATGTGTGCTTCACTTTGGGGGATTATTTATACATGGCGACTTAGTAGTTCCACAGAAAAGTATATGACGTGTTTGCAAAAAGTTGTCACTGGTACATTTGATACGAACATTTAACAAACTTGCAGATACTGTATAGTTACATTTGATACGAACATTTTACAAACTTGCAGAACTAAAGTGAGAAGGATAACTAACCTTTGACTTGCAATGTTGCAGATGCCTGGGGTGGACTCCGTTGATGCCGTAACACCGTAAACAACACGTGAGTACATCATTATATTGGAGTAATAATCCAAAATAGCTACACTTTTAAAACTTGTAATTTACCAGAAGCATCGGTTTGTATTTAGTATTTACTTGTGGATTGTTTCTTAGTGATTATGGACTTGTTTAATATTATAAGTTGTTACTAATTGATGTTTTATTGATCGTATTGTGAGTTAACAGAGGAGCTAGGAAGTGAAAGGAAAGTAAGGCATCGTCCTTGTATTAATTGTTATGTACGGTACCCATGAAGAAATACCTTAGTCAGTCTATTAATTAGCGCTTCAAGAATAATTATTGAAGGGCTAATTACGTATGCCTTCCTCTTTATCTGGCTATTAGTAGACGATTTTATTCAGATTAGGAAGGAAATGTGGCACTCTGAAGGACGATTGAGCGTTTTTACACCTTTGATTCCTAGAGAGGCTTTCAAACCAGAATGAAATGGTCTAGTGATAGCCAGAATATACTATCAAAATACGTCATAATCCTCATAGGGGTTTATATTTTGATAATAATTATATAACTCAATGATCCCAGTACTTAGTGAAGAGGTTGACATATTACAGGGTGGCTAACAAGGGCTTTGTTGTTTATATTTTGATAATAATTACATAACTCAATGATCCCAGTACTTAGTGAAGAGGTTGACATATTACAGGGTGGCTAACAAGGGCTTTGTTGTTTATATTTTGATAATAATGATATAACTCAATGATCCCAGTACTTAGTGAAGAGGTCGACATATTACAGGGTGGCTAACAAGGGCTTTGTTGTCTCAAGACTGAGTAAGGGGGGATGGCTAATTGTTTGGCTAATTGTTTTCATTCATTTATTAAATTGTTAGTGTCCTTCGTAGACCTTCATCATACAAACAAAAAAACAGGATCCCCCTGCAAGATATATTTGTACATTTTTCGGTAGAAAAATGTCCCGGCCGATGGCCGATTCCTCCTAAAATTAAAGGCTTGGCAGAAAAGAATTGACACCTAAATGGCACGAAAGGTCTTATTATTGACAAAGAAATGGAACGAACGTCTTAAAACCTCAAAACTAATATGCTAAACATGAGGGAGAAGGGGAATAAGGCCCCTTAACCACACCTCCAGGAACGAGGGAACATATATATATGTTTATGGGGGTAGGACTCGCTTTTTCTGGACCCCCTTCTCCCTCGTGTTGAGCATATTAGTTTTGAGATGTTAAGACGTTCGACTCATTAGTTTGGCGATTTTATAACTTTACACCCCATTTCTTTGTCAATATTTAGACCTTTCGTGCCATTTAGGTGTAGATTTTTTTCCTGGCGAGCGATAGCGAGCCTGTAATTTTAAGAGTAACTGGTTTTCGGCCGGGACATTTTTCTACCAAAAAATGTAAACATTTATCCTGAAAAGGGGGGGGGGGGTCTAGGGAGTGTTATTTACAGCTTGGTGGAGGTCTAGGGAGTGTTATTTACAGCTTGGTGGAGGTCTAGGGAGTGTTATTTACAGCTTGGTGGAGGTCTAGGGAGTGTTATTTACAGCTTGGTGGAGGTCTAGGGAGTGTTATTTACAGCTTGGTGGAGGTCTAGGGAGTGTTATTTACAGCTTGGTGGAGGTCTAGGAGTGTTATTTACAGCTTGGTGGGGGTCTAGGGAGTGTTTGTTAAGCTTGGTGGAGGTCTAGGGAGTGTTTGTTAAGCTTGGTGGGGGTCTAGGGAGTGTTTGTTAAGCTTGGTGGAGGTCTAGGGAGTGTTTGTTAAGCTTGGTGGGGGTCTAGGGAGTGTTATTAAAGCTTGATGGAGGTCTAGGGAGTGTTATTAAAGCTTGATGGAGGTCCAGGGAGTGTTAGTTAAGCTTGGTGGAGGTCTAGGGAGTGTTTGTTACAGCTTGGTGGAGGTCTAGGGAGTGTTATTTACAGCTTGGTGGAGGTCTAGGGAGTGTTTGTTAAGCTTGGTGGGGGTCTAGGGAGTGTTTGTTAAGCTTGGTGGAGGTCTAGGGAGTGTTTGTTAAGCTTGGTGGAGGTCTAGGGAGTGTTATTTACAGCTTGGTGGAGGTCTAGGGAGTGTTATTTACAGCTTGGTGGAGGTCTAGGGAGTGTTATTTACAGCTTGGTGGAGGTCTAGGGAGTGTTATTTACAGCTTGGTGGAGGTCTAGGGAGTGTTATTTACAGCTTGGTGGAGGTCTAGGGAGTGTTATTTACAGCTTGGTGGAGGTCTAGGGAGTGTTATTTACAGCTTGGTGGAGGTCTAGGGAGTGTTATTTACAGCTTGGTGGAGGTCTAGGGAGTGTTATTTACAGCTTGGTGGAGGTCTAGGGAGTGTTATTTACAGCTTGGTGGAGGTCTAGGGAGTGTTATTTACAGCTTGGTGGAGGTCTAGGGAGTGTTATTTACAGCTTGGTGGAGGTCTAGGGAGTGTTATTTACAGCTTGGTGGAGGTCTAGGGAGTGTTATTTACAGCTTGGTGGAGGTCTAGGGAGTGTTATTTACAGCTTGGTGGAGGTCTAGGGAGTGTTATTTACAGCTTGGTGGAGGTCTAGGGAGTGTTTTCTACAGCTTGGTGGAGGTCTAGGGAGTGTTTTCTACAGCTTGATGGAGGTCTAGGGAGTGTTATTTACAGCTTGGTGGAGGTCTAGGGAGTGTTATTTACAGCTTGGTGGAGGTCTAGGGAGTGTTATTTACAGCTTGGTGGAGGTCTAGGGAGTGTTATTTACAGCTTGGTGGAGGTCTAGGGAGTGTTATTTACAGCTTGGTGGAGGTCTAGGGAGTGTTATTTACAGCTTGGTGGAGGTCTAGGGAGTGTTATTTACAGCTTGGTGGAGGTCTAGGGAGTGTTATTTACAGCTTGGTGGAGGTCTAGGGAGTGTTATTTACAGCTTGGTGGAGGTCTAGGGAGTGTTATTTACAGCTTGGTGGAGGTCTAGGGAGTGTTATTTACAGCTTGGTGGAGGTCTAGGGAGTGTTATTTACAGCTTGGTGGAGGTCTAGGGAGTGTTATTTACAGCTTGGTGGAGGTCTAGGGAGTGTTATTTACAGCTTGGTGGGGGTCTAGGGAGTGTTATTTACAGCTTGGTGGAGGTCTAGGGAGTGTTATTTACAGCTTGGTGGAGGTCTAGGGAGTGTTATTTACAGCTTGGTGGAGGTCTAGGGAGGAAACAAAATATATATTATTTTAATTAAAATGTAAAACTTGCAAACTAAACAAACCAAAATTGGGACAAGGACAATATAAAGTCAAATTAAATTATCAAAATCGCTATGTGGAAACAACGCTTACTAAAATGAAAATTATTAAATAAAAGAACACAATCCACCACATAGGGTGTACATTACTACATGAGCAAGTTAATCTGTTTCCCAAGCAAACTAATCGCACATATAACAACGCACTATCGTCACGTTAAAGGAAGTAGTCAAGTTTGGGAAGTCCGGGACGTTCTGGCAAATTTTACTAAACTCTGCATGAATAAAGAAACTATATGTTAAATGTCAAAATATTATTTAAAATCAAATTTGCAACATGACAAGACATTAAAATAGTACAAAATACAAATATTGATAAGATATCTATACTATTACAAAATAATATATAAAATACAGTACAGCACTCACTAACGATAGTGCTATCGGGTAGGTACCTGTAAGCATAGCATGCCTCAAGTGACCCCTATCAATAACTATCCTACAAATAACCTACATTTATAGCACAAATAAACTAAGGAAATCGCAAAAGTAAGCAATTGATACTATCGACAATGAATACATATAATATAAAGAGAAATAATTGCAAAATATGAAGTAACAACAGATTTAAACAAAGAGTACTCTTTTAACAAGAACAATAAATTTAAAAAATCATCAATATTAATATTAATAATAATAATAATAGAAAAAGAAAAAGATAAACAATAAATACAGACAAAAAGTAAGCAGAGGTTATACAAGAAACTTCAAGTTAAAAAATGCTTGATTAAAATTATTGATGTCAAATTTTAGAATACAGTCACAATAATTGACCCTAAAAAGATTAAATTTATGGAACAATTTACTTGCCTCAAAAAAGATGAAACAATAATCAAATAAATATGCCCCTCTGCCCTTAATACAGTGGCAATATAAACTGGGGCCCGACATATGACGCGATTTTGAGCCTATTAGGGATACTTTAAAGCCTTTGTTACCATCAGGGGTATCTGGAAAACTTTAGTTTAGTTACTTCAACCTCTGCAGTTGTCTTTGAGTTAGCTGTGGGCAGAAAACTAATTTTGGAGAGGTAATTATAAGAGTGAGAGAACTCTATTTCTTATTGCTAATCTGGCAACCTCTGCGTCATATGAACGTGAAAGGGTTAACTTGGGCCCGACTCCAAGGCTTTAGTTAACCCGTTCAGTACCGGCGACTTATTAACTTGGGCCCGACTCCAAGGCTTTAGTTAACCCGTTCAGTACCGGCGACTTATTTTTAACCTTATTTTGGCTACTATTAAATGATTGTATTCAGTTACAAAAGGGCCTCCAGCAACTAACAGGCTTCCAAATATCTCACCTAACCCATTTTACTACCACAGATCCTTTTTAAACTGTACACAATCGACTAAGTATAGCTAGAATAAGATTAAAAAAGACGTCGCCGGTACAGAAGGGGACAACTGGGGCACGACTCCAGGCTTTAGTTAATTAAATATATAAGTAATCCATAATTTAATTACTCCGTGCACTCTGTTTAATTGCCATAGCTAAGTGTATTTCAAAGTGATCTACCACTTTTATACAATGAACTGAAGGACATTGTGAGATTAAGCCCCCCTTAATCTCACGTATTTGTGAGATTAAGGGGGGATGGGCTTATTTGTGAGATTAAGGGGGGATGGGCGTATTTGTTGAGATTAAGGGCGGATGGGCGTATTTGTGAGATTAAGGGGGGATGGGCGTATTTGTGAGATTAAGGGGGGATGGGCGTATTTGTGAGATTAAGGGGGGAGGGGCGTATTTGTGAGATTAAGGGGGGATGGGCGTATTTGTGAGATTAAGGGGGGATGGGCGTATTTGTGAGATTAAGGGGGAGATGGGCGTACTTGTGAGATTAAGGGGGGATGGGCGTATTTGTTGAGATTAAGGGCGGATGGGCGTATTTGTGAGATTAAGGGGGGATGGGCGTATTTGTGAGATTAAGGGGATGGGCGTATTTGTGAGATTAAGGGGGGATGGGCGTATTTGTGAGATTAAGGGGGGATGGGCGTATTGGTGAGATTAAGGGCGGAGGGGCGTATTTGTGAGATTAAGAGGGATGGGCGTATTTGATTAAGGGTGGATGGGCGTATTTGATTAAGGGGGGATGGGCGTATTTGATAGTAAGGGGGGATGGGCGTATTTGATAGTAAGGGGGGATGGGCGTATTTGATAGTAAGGGGGGAGGGGCGTATTTGTGAGATTTAAGGGGGGAGGGGCGTATTTGTGAGATTAAGGGGGGATGGGCGTATTTGTGAGATTAAGGGGGGATGGGCGTATTTGTGAGATTAAGGGGGGATGGGCGTATTTGTGTGCTTAAGGGGGAGGGTGGGCGTATTTGTGAGATTAAGGGGGGATGGGCGTATTTGTGGATGCTTAATGGGCGTATTTGTGAGATTTAAGGGGGGATGGGGGCGTATTTGTGAGATTAAGGGGGGATGGGCGTATTTGTGAGATTTAAGGGGGGAGGGGGCGTATTTGTGAGATTAAGGGGGGAGGGGCGTATTTGTGAGATTAAGGGGGGAGGGGCGTATTTGTGAGATTAAGGGGGGAGGGGCGTATTTGTTTGCCTATTAGTTTATCTTGTATATTTTTTAGTTTCCTCGCTAGACCTCCATCAAGTCCTAAAAAATATACCCCCTAGACCCGCTCCTAGATAAATTTGTACATTTTCCGGTAGAATAATGTACCGGTCGAAGGCCGGTTACTCTTATTATTACAGGCTCGCTATCGCTCGCCAGGAAAAAATCGACACCTAAATGACAAGAAAAGTCTTAATATTGACACAAATATTACGCGAAAGGTCTCAAAATCGCCAAACTAACGGAACGAACGTCTTAAAACCTCAAAAACTAATATGTTAAACCTGAGGGAGAAGAGGGTCCATAAAAAGCGAGTACTACCCCCTAAAGTATTGCAACGTTCTCAAGTCGCTCGGATACAAGAATTCACAGGCTCTCTCACTAAATGCTCTGTATTGTTATTAATTTTTTTTTTTTTTTTTTTTTTTTTTTTTTTTTTTTTTTTCCACATGTAATTTGTCTAGTTTGCTCCTTAGTCCTCTATCAATCTTAAAACGAACACCCCCAAGATCCCCGTTCGAGATAAATGTGTACATTTTTCGGTAGAAAAATTTCCCGGCCTACGGCCGATTCTTACTTGTTAACAGGCTCGCTTTTGCTCGCCAGGAAAAACTTGACACCTAAATGGCACGAAAGGTCTAAAATTTGACAAAGAAAGGGGACGAAAGGTTTGAAAATCATCAAACTAGTAGGGCGAAAGGCTTAAATCTCAAAAATAATATGGCTAAACATGAGGGAGGAGGGGGTTCAGAAAATAACATGAGCATCCCCTTAAAGAATGAGTCATAGAAACTGAATAAGATTATTATTTCATATTTATTCACCAACGAACTTCACTTCCAAACTCAATTAATTAAATTAACAAATACGTGTGGCACTCCAAGGACTCGAACCCAGGACACTCACACCGAAATTTCGCGCACTTATGCATTACGCTATCAAGACAGCTATGGAACGGCCGGAAAGGAAATTAGAGACAAAGGCACAGATGGAAGGATAGAAACCGAAGGAGGGTAGCTTAGAAATTAAATATTTGTGCCAGACTCTATCGAAGGCCTTCGATATGTCTAGTGTAATAGGAAATGTCTCACTGAAGTCCCGAAAGTAGGATGACCAAGACTTAGTAAGATAATATGAAAGAAGATCACCAGTAGAGCAACCCTTAATGCCCCTTTCCCACTGGTGAGACAAGTCACGATTTTCGTCGCCGACACCAATAATGCCCCTCTCCCACTGGTGAGACAAGTCACGATTTTCGTCGCCGATGACTTAGTTTTGTCAAATTCGCAAGAATACGTGCAACGTTCACGATTTTGACCTTTACAAACAGATGACAAATTATACTCAGCGAAGATGTAGCCGATGTCGGTGACGCAATCGCCGGCCTTCTGCGACGTTATTGGCGAAGTGAGCGATGTTTCGCCGATGACCTCTGTTAGGCATGTCACATTTTCAAAAATATCTTGCGAAATCATGAGGATGAAAACTCGCCGTATGTTCTGCGACACGTCTTCGGCGATTCAAGCATGGTTCGGCGTATTGAAACCTGGATGGGGGTAAACGTCTTAAAACCCCCAGAGTGCCAGGTCCGTATATATACGGACTAGGGTCTTGTCACGCCCAGTGCCAGGTCCGTATATATACGGACTCGCCGAAAAAAAATCGTAGCAGCGAAACGACTGCACCTATGGCTTTCATATTTCTACCACATGTACCTTACCCTTCTGGCTTCTTGCCACCACCAACACAACCCCCTCCCCCAACCCACTCGCTGACTATCGGTCGCCTCACAAAGAAAAAAAAGGAAAATATGTGGCGGCGAAACGACTGAACCAATCGGTTCCATATTTGTGTGACAAGTCCCCTACCCTTCTGTCGTTCCCCCACCAGACCCCCACCTCCCTCCCACCACCCACTTCCAGCGTATCCGTACGAAGAAAAGGAAAAAAAGGAAAATCCGTGGTGGCGAAACTACCTCACCAATCGGCTTCATATTTGTAACACGAGTCAATTACCCTTCTACCTTCCCCCCACCACCCCCCAAATATGAAAACTAATGGGGTTAACCATGAGGAAGAAAGGGGACCAGAAAAACGACCCAAAAACAAAAATATATATATGTTGGCTCGCTACCGCTCACCAGGAAAATATTGAAACCTGGATGGGGGTAAACGTCTTAAAACAGTAGGCTGAACGGGCCGAACGGATTATAGGCAAAGAGAGAGGGAGAGAAAGAAAAAAAAACGAGGAGGGAGAGAAAGAGAAAACAGCAGGTGGGCTCAATTAGGCTAAGCCGTAACGTAAACATTGAGCCCACCTCGCTGTTTTCTCTTTCTCTCCCTCCTCGTTTTTTTTTTCTTTCTCTCCCACCTCGCCGAAGGTGCTCTTTGGCATCGTCGATGTTCTCCGAACATCTGAGAGCATCGGCGAGCAGAGCATCGGTGAGCATCCATGCAGCGTTGCGAAGGTTTTTTATGCGAAACCCTCCGCGATGTCTCGCCGATGTCGCAGATGATCGCAGATACCCTCGCAGATCCTTCGGCGATGCTCGACGATGCTTGCGAGGGTAACCAATCCTCGTGAGTCCTCGTCCAAAATTTTGAACTGTCCGAACATATGCGAAGGCCCATTACGAGGCCTTGAGAGGCCTTGAAAGTCAAACGATTGTTCATGAGAGGTGTTGAGACATGTCACGAATGTGCCAATTTATTGGTGTTGGCAACGAAAATCGTGACTTGTCTCACCAGTGGGAAAGGGGCATTAATTGGCACATTCGTGACATGTCTCACACCTCTCATGAAAAATCATTTGACTCTCAAGGCCTCGCAAGGGTCGTCGCAAATGTTCGGACAGTTCAAAATTTTGGACGAGGACTCACGAGGGTTGGTAGCATCGTCGAGCATCGCCGAAGGAACTGCGAGGTTTTCTGCGATCATCTGCGACATCGGCGAGACATCGCGTAGTTAGTCGCACGAAAAAAATCGTTGAAATTTTCCAAAACGTCGCACGACTTATCGCCGATGCTCTCGGATGTTCCGAGAACATCGACGATCATCGTCGATTAGTCGTCGGCGTGCGCACGAATACTCGCTGAGAGTATACCCGCCAGGGGTATGCTCCGCACGAGGCATGGGAAGGGCCTTGCGACGTCGTGGATTGCTCAAGACACACTTGCCGAGGCCAAAGAGCAACTTCGGAGAGGTGGGTAACAAAAAATGATTAGGCCTATAGTGAGATATCTTTCACCTACGGTGAAATTTCACATATTGTTATATTTGTTGTTGTTGTTGATGAAATCTTATAGAATAACCTTTCCTAACAAAATAATATAAAAAGCACTTATTATTGGTGAAAACCGACAGAATTAATATTTTGCTGCGGAATGGATTCTATAAGAGCGAAAAACTATCGTTATAGATTTATTTCTATAAAATCCAATAATGATGATAGAATAATCTAAACACCGCCATCATGTTCAGCGGACATATATATATATATATATTGTTTTGAGAGTAAGCTAAATTTACATTTTCGATAGAAAAAATTCTCCGGCGAAGCCGGATTTCTCCATACAATGCTGGCTCCCTATCGCTCGCCAGGAAGAAATCGACACCTGGATGGGGATAAACGTCTTAAAACAGTAGGCTGAACGTAGGCAAAGAGAGAGGGAGAGAAATAGAAAAAAAAATAAAAAAACAGGGAGAGAAAGAGAAAACAACAAACAGCAGGTGGGCTCAATGTTTGCGTTACGGCTTAACAATTGAGCCCACCTCGCTTTTTTTAGTTTACCCTTTTTCTCTCTCTCTCCTCGTTTTTTTTGTTTTCTATTTCTCTCCCTCTCTTTGCCTTGTATCCGTTCGGCCCCGTTCAGCCTACTGTTTTAAGACGTTTACCCCCATCCAGGTTTCAATATTTTCCTGGTGAGCGGTAGCGAGCTAACATATATATTTTTTGTTTTGAGAGCAAGCTAAATTTGTACATTATTTGATAGAAAAGTGTCTCAGGCGAAGCATTGCCAACCTCCGAATTAAGGGGAGATGGGTAATTTTTCTGGTCCCCTTTCTTCCTCATGGTTAACCCCATTAGTTTTCATATTGTATGACGTTCGGCCCATTAGTTTGGCGTGATATGCTAATTCCACTCTGCAATTAGCACATTCACGTTACATTCGCTCAGCTGCGCATACCTCGCCGATCTCGCCGACGTATGTGCGATGCCAACGCCGATGATCGACGATTCATGATGAATCGTTCATTCATCGCAAGAATTTGTGCCTTAAAAAATACTCTTATCACCTCGCCGAAGTAAACGCCGAACCATCGCTTGGATCGCCGAAGACGTCACAAAACATACGGCGAGTATTCTTTCATCCTCGTATGATCTCGCAAGAGATTTTTGAAAATGTGACATGCCTCGCAGAGGTCCATCGGCGAAACATCGCTCACTTCCCCGATAACGTCGCCGATGTCGGCGATTGTGTCGCCGACATCGGCGACATCTTCGCCCAGTATAATTTGTCATCTGTTTGTAATGGTCGAAATCGTGAACGTCGCACGTATTCTTGCGAATTTGACAAAACGAAGGCATCGGCGACGAAAATCGTGACTTGTCTCACCAGTGGGAAAGGGGCATAAGGAAGCCATACTGGCGATCTGAGAGTAGAATACGAGAAGATAAATGCTTAAGAAATTTGGAAGCAAGAATAGTTTCAAATACTTTAGAGATACAAGAGATGAGAGCAATTGGACGATAGTTGAAGGGTTGAGAACGGTCACCTTTCTTTGGGACAGGTTGAATTAGAGCAAACTTCCAGCAAGAAGGGAAGACGTTAAAGGAGAGACAGAGACGAAAGAGTTTGCCTAGGCAGGGAGTCGGCACAGAAGCACAGTTTTTTAGTACAACAGGAGGAACACCGTCCGGACCGTGCGCCTTCTTAGTATTAAGCCCAGAGAGGATAGAAAATACATCTTTAGAAGAGATTAGGCATACGTAGGGGAGAGGGGGGTGGAGAGGGAGGAATAACATGGAATCATCTAAGGGGGAGTTTTTAGCAAAAGTTTGAGCGAAGTGTTCAGCTTTGTCAGAGAAAGAAGTGATGGTTGTGCGATCAGAATGGAAATGTGGAGGGAAAGACGAGGACAAAAAATTGTTGGAGAGGTTTTTGGCTAGAAAGCTTGGGAAGAGCTAGAGTTGGATAGTTCAGTGTCTTTTATTATTGATGAAAGAGTGTTTGGCAAGTCGAAGAACAGATTTTGGCTGAATTAAAGCATCTAATAATAGCCAGAAAACAGAAAAGAAATGCGCCATCGGAACTTCAAAGGGTTAAGAAATGGAAAACAGGCCTAATGCCAATTTTAATGCGATAAACACACTCATTTAAAATTAAATAAAACATGGTTCCATGATATAAAATGGAAAGAGATGATACACAATGCCAAACTTGATACGAAAGACATTGAAAAGATAAAATAGTAAAAGATCAACGAAAATAAAATGAATACAGAAATACGTCACGTTTTTTTTTTTTGCTCAGTAGTTTATTCACAGCAACGTTTAAGGGGGTAGTGCTTGGTTTTTGGTCTATATATTTATATATTTTTTATTTTTTTAGTTTCCTCGCTAGACCTCCATCAAGCTTAGAAAAACGCCTCCTAGACCCCCTTTCAAGATGTTTGAGTACATTTTTCGGTAGAAAAATGTTCCGGCCCAAGGCTGGTGCCTTCTAAAATTAGAGGATCGCTATCGCTCGCCAGGAAATAATCGACACCTAAATGGCACGAAAGGTCTTAATATTGACAAAAATATAGGCGAAAGGTCTCAAAATCGCCAAATTAACGGAACGAACGTCTTACAACCTCATCATTAATATGCTAAACATGAGGGAGAAGGACGTCCAGAAAAAGCGAGTACTACCCCCTTAAAAAAATATATGCCTATGTTTTCACTCCAATTTATATAGCGGACGTACTTTCGACAGAGTCCCCCCCCCCCCCATGAAATTCGACAAATGGATTTATTCAATTTCCCCTGCATAAAAAACCCAAGCATTGTCGACTGATTGAATTGGGTTTAATCTGTCAGCCCGACACGGATTCAAGTTCCGGAGTTTTGTGTCATGAAAAGGGATTGTGTTGTCTGAAATGTCCAGGGAAATACCGGTGAGAGAGAGTGTGTGTGTGTGTGTGTGTGTGAGAGAGTGAGATAAAGAAAAGAGAGAGAGAGTGAGTGAGTGTGAGACTGAGCGAGTGTGAGTTTTTGAGAAAGAGAGAGAGTGAGTGAGTGTGTGTGTGTGTGTGAGTTAGTGAGTGAGAGAGAGTGAGTGTGAGTTTTTGAGAAAGAGTGCGTGTGAGTTAGTGAGAGAGAATGTGTGAGAGTGAGAGCGAGTGTGAAATTTTGAGAAAGAGAGAGAGAGAGAAAAAGAGTGAGTGTGTGTGTGTATAAGCGTATAATGTTTGATAGTAGGTGGTGATGTGTGGGTCGATGTGCTCTGTACGGGGGCTGACTTCAATTTACACCTTGTGGTTCTGTGTGTGTGTGTATGTGTGTGTGTGTGTGTGTGTGTGTGTACATACAGAGAGAGGGAGGGTATGGTTTAGTTGTGTGGGTTTGTGTTAGTTAGTGTGAGAGAGAAAGAAAGAGCGAGATAAACTGTTTGAGAAAGAGAGCAATTGTTTGTTGGTAATTGCAGACTGTTTGTGTGTGTGACGGAAAAAGATGCCGAATGTGTGTGTGTGTGTGTGTGTGTGTGTGTGTTTGTTTGTGTGTGTATAATTATATGATCTTTATGTGTGTGTGTGTGTGTGTGTGATTTTCTGTGTGTGTAAGTATATAACTGTAAGCTATATGTGTGTAAGTATTATGTGTGTGTCTGCGTATCCAGTGCGTGCGTGTGTGCGTGCTGCAGGAAAAGATTTAAAAGTTACGGTTAGTGATAGACTGTCCATGAGACGTGAATCAAAATGAAGAGGAGGTGATGGAAGAAGAAGAAGAAGAAATACTAGAAGAATAAGAAAGGAGGAAGAATAGAGAGAGAAGAAGAAGAGAGAAAGGAGAGAGAAGAAGAAGAGAGAAAGGAGGAAGAAGAAGAAGGAGAAGAAGAAGAGAGAGAGGAGAAGAAGAAGAAGAGAGAGAGAGGAAAAAGAAGAAGAAGAAGAAGAAGAAGAAGGAAAAAAGGAGGAAGAAGAAGAAGAAAAAGAGGAAGAAGAAGAAAGGAGAAAGGAGGAGGTGGGTGGAAGGAGAAGAAAAGGAAGAAGAAATGAGGAGAGGTGGAAAAAGAAGAAAAGGAAAAAGAAGAAGAAGAAGAAGGAAGAAGACAAATGAGGAGCTGGGTGAAAAGATAAGAAGAGGAAGAAGAAATGAGGAGGTGGAATAATAACAACAACAAAGGGAAGATAAATACAGTGAATACAAATAGAAGGTATACTCTAGGACCCAAATGTGGCCTCTTGTTGACTCCTTGCGCTGCTTAACCCTTTGAGTATCAGCGACGTGTGTTTTACTGTATTATAGCTATATTTAGACGATACTATGCAGCTTAGGAAGGATCTGAAGCAGTTAAAAAGGTTGGTTGTCATAGTTTAAAGCCTTATTATTGCTAGAGGTCCTTCCTAAGCTGAATAAAATCATCTAATAGTAACCAGAATAAAATAAAAAGGATTGTCCCCGGTACTGGACGGGTTAAGGGAGGGTTTCTGGACCCTTTCTCCCTCATCTTTAGCCCCATCGCTTTTGAGATTTTTAAGACATTCGCCCCATTAGTTTGGTGATTAAAACACCTTTCGTTTAATTTAGGTGTCGATTTTTTTCGAGAAACATTGATAAATCAGCTGCTAACGAAGTAAGCTTTTACGCCAGGTTGAAATGAAACTATAGTAACAGCTTTAACAATATAGCCCTGAATCTATGTGTTATTCACTTGCTTGTTCGTCAAGGGGAATCCACGCAATGCGAGCTAAGCTCATTATTATCGCGCCTCCTTAACTGGGAATGTATTGCGTGAAATGCATGTTAAGTGTGTATGTATCGTTGGAATGGCTGTGGATGTGTGTGTGGTCTGTATTTTAGCCAATTGCCGACATCTGGAAACGAAGGCTTAGGGTTAATCTGTACGGTACCATTCTCACCCGACGGCTTAGGTTGACCAGTAGCTTAGGTTGACCAGTACGATACCCATTTCACCTTGTAACCGATCACCAACCCCAGATGGGACGTCACAACTTCGTCCACTTATACCAGGTTCCTATTTATACTGCTAGGTGAACAGAGGCTACACCGTTAGGAGACTTGCCCAAATGTCTCTTCCCCGCCCGGGTCTCGAACCCGGGACCTTCTGGCTGTGAGCCAGACGCGCTATCAGTTACGCTACGGGGAGGTGTGTGTGTGTGTGTGTGTGTGTGTGTGTGTGTGTGTGTGTGTGTGTGTGTGTGTGTGTGTGTGTGTGTGTGTGTGTGTGTGTGTGTGTGTTGTGTGTGTGTGTGTGTGTGTGTGTGTGTGTGTGTGTGTTTGAGAGAGAGGTAATTATAGTCAATGGTGATCATCCGTAATTAGATGCTGCTACTGCTCTCTCTCTCTCTCTCTCTCTCTCTCTCTCTCTCTCTCTCTCTCTCTCTCTCTCTCTCTCTCTCTCTCTCTCTCTTAGCCAGGTAATATAGATCATAATATTTTATGTGCTAAAGTTTCCAACTAAAATATTCATTTTTTAAAACTCCAACTTTAATTCATGGTTGCGTGTTGTATTCATATTGAGGCTAAGGATCTTGTTATATGCTCCACATGGTCAAACCCTTTCACTAGTATAAATTCTTCAGGTACTTGGCCTTTAACTGTCCACACAGTTTTAACGAGAGGAAACCGAGAGCTCTCAACCAAATTTCATAGCTCAGTCTCCTAAACTCAATCAGTAGACCATTTCAACCAGTAGCTCTCAACCAGTACCAACTCCACCAATACTGATAGGGATTATCAACTCTGTGTAAGCAGAATGGTATTTCCCCCCCCCCCCCCCCTCTCTTCATATAGTGGTACCCTGCCGGCCGAAATGTCTGTCTGTCGTCGTCGTCGTCCAACGGTATTATATTGAATCTCTAAACTACTGAGTTTTCGATAGTTAAGGGGAGGTTTCCATTTGAGGGATTTTTTTTCGAACTTCCTTCTCCCTCATGTTTAGCCCCATTGCTTTTGAGATTTTAAGACATTCGCCCCATTAGTTTGACGATTTTAAGAACTTACGCCCCATTTATGTCACTTTTAAGACCTTTCGTGCCATTTAGGTGTCGATTTTTGCCTGGCGAGCGATAGCGAGCCTGTAATTTAAGAGGAACCGGCCTTCGGCCGGGACATTTTTCTACTGAAAAATGTACAAATTTATCTTGAAAGAGGATCAAAGGGGGTGTAATTTCAAGCTTGATGGAAGTCTAGGAAACGCACTAAAAACCTCCCCTTAATGGGAACATTTGAAACTATTATGTCTCTGCATTATATAAATACCAAGTTTTCCTAATTAACGCCATTGAGGTTTTGTCCATTGAGGTTTTGTCCATTGCGGTTTCCTCCATTGCGGTTTTTATCCATTGGGTTTTTGTCCATTGGGTTTTTGTCCATTGGGATTTTGCCTGTTGGGGTTTTGTCCATTAGGGTTTTGTCCATTAGGGGTTTGTCCATTGCGGTTTTGTCCATTGGGGTTTTGTCCATTAGGGGTTTAATTATCCATTAGGGGTTTGTCCATTGGGGTTTGTCCATTGGGGTTTGTCCATTGGGGTTTGTCCATTGGGGTTTGTCCATTGGGTTTTGTCCATTGGGGTTTGTCCATTGGGTTTTGTCCATTGGGGTTTGTCCATTGGGTTTTGTCCATTGGGGTTTGTCCATTGGGGGTTTGTCCATTGGGTTTTGTCCATTGGGGTTTGTCCATTAGGGGTTTAATTATCCATTAAGGGTTTGTCCATTGGGGTTTTGTCCATTGTTTTTTTTCCATTAGGGGTTTGTCCATTGGGGTTTGTCCATTGGGTTATTGTCCATTGGGGTTTGTCCATTGGGGTTTGTCCATTAGGGGTTTGTCCATTGGGGTTTGTCCATTGGGGTTTGTCCATTGGGGTTTGTCCATTGGGGTTTGTCCATTGGGGTTTGTCCATTGGGGTTTGTCCATTAGGGGTTTGTCCATTGGGGTTTGTCCATTGTTTATTTTCCATTAGGGGTTTGTCCATTGGGTTTTTTTCCATTAGGGGTTTGTCCACTGGGGTTTTGTCCATTGAGGTTTGTCCATTAGGGGTTTGTCCGCTGGGGTTTTGTCCATTGGGGTTCGTCCATTTGGGTTTTGTCCATTGGGTTTTGTCCACTGGGGTTTTGTCCATTAGGGGTTTTGTCCATTGGGGTTTTGTCCATTAGATTTTGTCCACTGGGGTTTTGCCCATTGGGGTGTTGTCCATAGGGGTTTGTCCATTGGGGTTTTGTCCACTGGGATTTGTCTGTTTGGGTTTTGTCCGGACAAAAAAAAAAAATCCATATATCTGAAAGGGTTAAAAATCTAATGAACTACCTATACTGTAGGTATACCACCCGCTCTGCTGACCATTGTTGTGACACATTAGCCGTATAACTGCCTCAATAAATCCCACTCCCAGGGGATATGGCCTGGTTTTTCTGGCCCAATTTCCCCCTATGGTTTAGCCCCATTGTTTTATTTTTATTTTAAGACATTCGACCCATTAGTTTAGTGATCTTAAGACTTTACACCCCATTTCTTTGTCAATATTAAGATCTTTCGTGCCATTTAAGTGTTGATTTTTTTCCTGGCGAGCGAAAGCGAGCCTTTAATTTTGAGAGTAACCGGCCTTCGGCCGAGACATTTTTCGGTACAAATATTTATTGAAGGGGGGTCTAGGGGTGTTTTTTACAACTTGATGGAGGTCTAGGGAGGAAACTAACAAATAAATATGAAAAGATAAAACATTGAGGTTTTGTCCGGACCAAAAAAAAAAAAAAAAAAAAAGAATAAATAAAAAAAAAATATATATATATTTCTGAGAGGGTTAACAAATCTACTGAACTACCTAGGTATACCATCTGCTCTGCTGACCATTGTTGTTGTAACATATTAGCCGTATAACTGCCTCAATAAATCCCACAGCCATTTATAATAATTGTCCCACGCACATCACAACTATATCATCATAAATTCCAACTTAAGGGCAGATGGGCGGGTTCTTTGGTCTATTAATTTATGAATTCCTTTATTTATTAGTTTCCTCGCTGGACCTCCATCAAGGTTAGAAAAACACCCCCTAGACCCCTTCAAGATAAATGTGTACATTGTTCGGTAGAAAAACGTACTGGCCGAAGGCCAATGTCTCTTAAAATTTCAGGCTCGCTTTCGCTCGCCAGGAAAAAATCGACACCTAAATGGCACGAAAGGTCTTAAAATTGACAACAAAATGGGGTGAAAGGTAATAAAATCGCCAAGCTAATGGGCCGGACGTCATATAATCTCAAAACAAATGGGGCTTAACACGAGGGAGAAAGGGGACCAAAACAAAACAACCCATCTCCCCTTATTAAATGTACGGCCCATTAGCCCTTTGGTCAATCAAACAACCCGGCCTGATATATAGCTGCTATAAAAGGGGTGTCTCGATGTATAGCTGCTATAAAAGGGGTGTCTCGATGTATAGCTGCTATAAAAGGGGTGTCTCGATGTATAGCTGCTATAAAAGGGGTGTCTCGATGTATAGCTGCTATAAAAGGGGTGTCTCGATGTATAGCTGCTATAAAAGGGGTGTCTCGATGTATAGCTGCTATAAAAGGGATGGCCCGATGTATAGCTGCTATAAAAGGGATGGCCCGATGTATAGCTGCTATAAAAGGGGTGTCTCGATGTATAGCTGCTATAAAAGGGATGGCCCGATGTATAGCTGCTATAAAAGGGGTGTCTCGATGTATAGCTGCTATAAAAGGGATGGCCCGATGTATAGCTGCTATAAAAGGGGTGTCTCGATATATAGCTGCTATAAAAGGGGTGTCTCGATTAATGATCCCTTCAATGGCCCAATTAAGGGGAGATCTCCACTTGAGGGATTTTTTTCTTGACCCCTTTCTCCCTCATGTTTTGCCCCATTGCTTTTGATATTATAAAACGTTTGCCCCATTAGTTTAGCGATTTTAAGAACTTTCACCCCATATTAAGACCTTTCGTGCAATTCAGGTGTCGATTTTATCCTGGCGAGCGAGCCTGTAATTTAAGAGGATCGGCCTTCGGCCATTTTTCTACCGAAAAATTTAAAAATTTATCTTGAAAGGGACTCAAGGGGGTGTAATTTTAAGCTTGATGGAGGTCTAGGGAACAAAGTAAATACCTCCCCTTAAGGGGGTAGTGCTTGGTTTTGGGTCCATATATTTATTTATTAATATTTTTTTTAGTTTCCTCGCTAGACCTCCATCAGGCTTAGAAAAACACTCCCTAAACCCCCTTTCAAGATAAATTTGTAAATTTTTCGGTAGAAAATGTCCCCGATTCCTTCTAAAATTAGAGGCTCGCTATCACTCGCCAGGAAAAAAAAAAGGTTTTAATATTGACAACAAAATTAGGCGAAAGGTCTCAAAATCGCCAAACGGAACGAACGTCCTAAAACCTCAAAACTAATATGCTAAACATGAGGGAGAAGGGGGTCCAGAAAAAAGCAAGTAATACCCCCTTAACCCCTTCAGCACCAGTACGTCATTTTCATCACATTCTGGTTATTATTAGACGAATTTATTTAGTTTCTAATCTATCTATGGGACTCAAATGGGTAAATACGCTCTCAATAAAGCCTCGTAGTAACATAGGTCATTCTTAAACTGCATAAAATATTCTAGATTCAGCCCGAATCTAAGGTGAACCGGTGTCATAGCATGGTGCTGAAAGGGGTTACAAGGAGCACAGTGGTTGAGCTGCATCAAATATATCATCAATGACATCATACACGCCATCACCATCAAGCATTATCATCATCATTATTCAACCATTTTATTTAGCGAAGGGTTCATGTATTTTGGGGGGTTTATGTCTTTCTGGGGTTTATGTCTTACTGGGGTTTATGTCGTTCTGGGGTTTATGTCTTTCTGGGGTTTATGTCTTTCTGGGGTTATGTCTTTCTGGGGTTTATGTCTTTCTGGGGATTTATGTCTTTCTGGGGGTTATGTCTTTCTGGGGTTTATATCTTTCTGGGGTTTATGTCTTTCTGGGGTTTATGTCTTTCTGGGGTTTATGTCTTTCTGGGGTTATGTCTTTCTGGGGTTTATGTCTTTCTGGGGGTTATGTCTTTCTGGGGTTATGTCTTTCTGGGGTTTATGTCTTTCTGGGGTTTATGTCTCTGGGGTTATGTCTTTCTGGGGTTTATGTCTTTCTGGGGTTTATGTCTCTGGGGTTTATGTCTTTCTGGGGTTTATGTCTTTCTGGAGTTTATGTCTTTCTGGGGTTTATGTCTTTCTGGGGTTACGTCTTTCTGGGTTCTGGGGTCTTTCTGGGGTTACCTCTTTCTGGGGGTTATCTCTTTCTGGGGTTTATGTCTTTCTGGGGTTTATGTCTTTCTGGGGTTTATGTCTTTCTGGGGTTTATGTCTTTCTGGGGTTTATGTCTTTCTGGGGTTTATGTCTTTCTGGGGTTTATGTCTTTCTGGGGTTTATGTCTTTCTGGGGTTATGTCTTTCTGGGGTTATGTCTTTCTGGGGTTTAGGTCTTTCTGGGGTTTAGGTCTTTCTGGGGTTTAGGTCTTTCTGGGGTTTAGGTCTTTCTGGGGTTTAGGTCTTTCTGGGGTTTAGCTCTGTCTGGGGTTTAGGTCTTTCTGGGGTTTAGGTCTTTCCGGGGTTTAGGTCTTTCTTGGATTTAGGTCTTTTTGGGGTTTATGTCTTGGCTTTTTCTTTTTTAAACAACTTTGGTGACATTTGCAACGCTATTCGGGTAGGTTTCAGGTTATTTAAATATTGAAATCACTCATCAAGATATTTACACCAGGCAGAAATAGGAAAACTAACCCTTTCACCACCATTACGCAATGTTCATTATATATATTAGTCGATTTTCTTTATTTATCATCTACCTGTACAACTCAAATGGGTAAATACGATCTCAATAAACCCTCATAATAACATAGGCCCTTCTTAAGCTGCGTACTAATATAATGGTAAATAAATACGAGCGGTCTTCTGGGAATTTAAGGGGGGTGGTAGCTTTTCTAGCCCCCTTTCTCCCTCATGTTTAACCACATTCGTTTTCAGATTTTAAGACATTCGGCGATTTCAAGAATTTTCGTCCCATTTCTTTGTCAATATAAAGACCTTTCGTGCCATTTAATCGTCGATCTTTTCCTGGCGAGGGATAAGTGTGAAATACGTCTTCAGTTCACAGGAGGTTAATTAACAATTTTCGGTGTACCGACGCATTTTTTTTTTTTTTTTTTTTTTTTTTTTTTCTATATTCCAATTTACTTCCTCTCGGGCATAGGCTGAGAGCCTTAACATTCACCGCTTTACAATGAACAGTGAAGCCCGTGAGGTCTTGTTCCAGTCTAGGGAGTGAGACATGTGAAGCACGTAGAGTACAACGAGCACCTGCCATCTTGCCTTCACATGAGGCACGGTGCTCACTCATGGCCCGAAACGACCCCATCTCTGAAGCCACCTCGTTCCCGTGCTTCACTGTCTCACCCCCTACACTCGGACTCTCACACTTACACACACACAACGCCACCTGTTGAGCAGA
This sequence comes from Paralithodes platypus, assembly GCA_032716605.1. NCBI lineage: Eukaryota > Metazoa > Arthropoda > Malacostraca > Decapoda > Lithodidae > Paralithodes > Paralithodes platypus. The sequence goes on along the minus strand of CM064544.1, from coordinate 15,802,977 downwards.
TAACTCACCAGGCATTGCACTCCTATAGCATATTTTGAATATGGGAATATTCATACAGTGCTATTTAATCAGGGAACAATGAGGGTATTTTTATTGACGTTTCGGTGGGCTTGTGGTAATGCACTGATACTAGGTACAGCACAAATTCCATCCCAATAATATCTTCCCATTGATACATCGGGATTTGAACCCGGGACCTTTGGATTACCAGGCCAGTGGCAAGACCACTCCACCACACCTCCCCTCCATTATATTCTGGCAAGCAGGAGACGATTTTATTGAATTTAGCAACTCCAAGGGTTAATTGAGTGTATGAGAGAGAGAGAGAGAGACGTTGCCCCTTTGATGCCTAGAGAGCCTTCCGAAACTGAATAAAAGCGTCTATTGTTAGCCTGCATAAAATTAAAAAGGGGCGTCCTAATACTGAAAGGATTAACGGAAGGAGGTTAACAGTAATTGAGCCCACGTCTTGTGGGTTATTAGCATATTTGGTTGAATTATTATTATTGGGAAGTTTGGTTGTTTTTGGTCATTTTCGAGCAAGGTATTTTGAGTTTGTCCCGGAGGCTAACAAAAACACCTTCCCAGACGTCCCTGAAACTATAGAAATCAAATAAAGAGAATATACAAAATGCTTACCCAGACCCCCTTCAGGTTAAATTTGTACATTTTTTATAGGAAATACGGGTTTCTTCGAATTTACAGGTTCACTATACACTATATCACTATAGCTTGCTCAGAAACAAAATCGACACCTGCATGGGGAAAAGCATCTTATTATCGAAAAAATAATGGGGTGAAACGTCTTACAATCTCCAAACTAATAGATCGAAACAGGGGAGATCAAGAAAGACCTTCCCCGGGCCAGATAGGGTTAATACAGGAAGTGTAAAAAATATATATATTGTTTCTACCAATATACTGTATATACTGTGTATATATATATATATATAATGTATATATATATATATATATATATATATATATATATATACAGTACTGTATATATATATATATATATATATATATATATATATATATATATATACTGTTTCAGAATATTCCTCAGAGATTGGCTTTTGTTCCATTCTCCTACATTCTATATCATTGTTAATAAAGGGTTGGCGTGGTGGTGAGAGAAAGAGAGCAAGTGTTTGTGTGTTGGTGTGTGTGTGTGTGAGAGAGTGAGAGAGAGAAGGTGAGCATGTGAGAAAGAGAGTATGTGTGTGTGTGTGTGTGAGAGAGAGGAGTGATGCAGAGAGAGTGTGTGAAAGTGAGAGAGAGAGAGACCTGTTGAATGAGATATAATCGAGTGTGTGTGTATGTATGTGTGATCTTGAGGACCCTTGAGGATTTCTCGCCAGCCATAACCTCCCGGAAGAGAGCTTAGAGTTCGTATTGTCCGATCATTGGGTAAGGCTGAGACCTTTTCACACACCACACACCCGGGCAGCGAGGTCACAACTCCTCGAATTACGTCCGGTACCTATTTCCAGCTAGGTCAACTGAGGCTACCATGTTACTCAGTTACTTGTTCGTCAAGGGGAATCCACGCAATGCGAGCTAAGCTCATTATTATCGCGCCTCCTTAACTGGGAATGTATTGCGTGAAATGCATGTTAAGTGTTTTATGTACTGTTGGAATGGCTGTGGATGTGTGTGTAGTCTGTATTTAGCCAATTGGCGACATCGGAAACGAAGGCTTAGGGTGGATCTGTATGGTACCATTTTCACTATAGACGGTACCGTCTCGCCCGAAGGCTTAGGTAGCCATCAGCTTAGGTGAACCATATGATACCCATCTCGCCTTGTACCATTTTTGCCAACCCCAGATGGGACGTCACAACGTCGTTCACTTATTCCAGGTACATATTTACAGCTAGGTGAACTGAGGCTACCACATGAAAGGAGACAAGCCCAATTTGTCTCCGCCCGGCCGGGGATTGAACCCCCGACCCCTCGTGTGTGAGACGAGAGCTCTACCTACTAGGCTACGGGCTGTGTAGGTGTGTGGGTGTGT